>JBBGZY010001747.1:140000-407100 GCA_037952925.1 Lithobates clamitans | reverse complement strand
CTTACCTGAGCCCTGGAACTTGACCCAGGGGGACGCGCTGTCCCTCTGCCGGGCTCGGCTCATGATTGGATTGATTGATAGCAGCGCAGCCATTGGCTTCCGCTGCTGTCAATCAAATCAAATGACGCGGGCTCTGCGGCCTCTATGGACAGGAATGCTGGACTCGGGAGCGTGCCTGCAAGGTAACCCCCTGGGAGAGCGCTTCTCCTAAGGGGTTATCTGATGCATGGAGGAGCCGCGAGAGCCGCCGAGGGACCCCAGAAGACAAGGTTCGGTGCCACTCTGTGCAAAACGAGCTGCACAGTGGAGTTAAGTAGGTAATGTTTGTTATTTGAAAAACAAAAAAAACAAACCCTTACAATCACTTTAATACATAACCCAATTTTTTTTTTAAATAAAAAAGATAATGTCACAGCGAGTAAATAGATGCCAAACATGTCACGCTTTAACCACCCAAAGCTTAGTCCCGCTTAAAAAAAAAAAATTAAAAGTCAGAAGCTAAAAATACTGCAGCTGCTGAGTTTTAATAATCGGACACTAACCTGTCCCAGGGTCCAGGGATGCGGGGGAATGAAGCCCCGCTCATCTCCTCCTCCTCTCTGCGGCGCCGGCATTGTAACTGTGGGCGCCCGGCTGTGGCTTCACAGCCGGTCACCCACTGTGCATGCGCGAGCCGGGCCGTGTGCCACGCTGGGTACCGTGACTGGCTGGGCAATCATCTGGGACCTGTGACGTGTCCCAGATGATTGCCGAGAGGAAGGGGGGAGCGGTGATCTCCCTTCCGGTGCCGCAGTGCACCCTCTAAAAATAGGGTATCTGCTCCCCCCCTCCAAAACCCTCTAAAAAGAACCCTCTCCCGCCCACGATAAAAGTGATCTTGCGGCGAATCTGCCGCTGAGATCATATTTATCTGAAAGCTGACCGCCCCCTGAAAAAGAGGATACCGGGGTTATGGCAGCTAGCTGCTGCCATAACAACGGTATTTTCTTTTCAAACAGCTGCCGTCGACAAGTGGTTAAAACTGCGCACTCCTGCTCAATGGCGACAAACGACTTATTATTATTTTTTATTATTATACAGGATTTATACAGCGCCAACAGTTTGTGCAGCGCTTTACAACTTGGACCCTGATTCCTCTTTATTTCCCTGCAAAGGTAAAGCATAATGGACTACTAAGCATCGCATAGTAGCTCATTATGTGTCACTCACCTGAAATCAAAGCCCGCGATGTCACCGTTGTCCCCACTAGCTGCAAGCATCCATCTTCACCCCCTCTTTCTTCCGGGGCCGCAAACTCCGGCTCTGTGACTGGCCGGAGTCGCGTGACTTCACTCCTGCGCTTGCATGCGGGAGCCGTCAGTCACGGCATGACCCCCTTTAGAAACGGCACGATCTGCCCTTTCTAAAGTATGCATGCACCGTAGACAATGTCTACGGCACATGGCTTTATTGTAAATATCTCCTAAACCGTGGAAGTTTAGGAGATATTTCCAGCACCTACAGGTAAGCCTTAATATAGGCTTACTTGTAGGTAAAAGTGGTTGTACAGGGTGTACAACCACTTTAAGGGAGTCTATTCCACATAATCACAGCTCTTGCTGTGAAGAAACTTTTCTGTACTTGAGAGATTAAATCTCTTTTCCTCCAGACGTAGAGAGCCCCCTTGTCCTCTGTGATGACCTTCAAGTGAATAACTCAACACCAAGTTCATTATATGGACCACTTATGTATTTGTACATGTTGATCATATCCCCCCTTAATCTTCTCTTCTCAAAAGAAAATAAATTCAGTTCCTCTAATCTTTCCTCATAGCTGAGCTCCTCCATGCCTCTCATCAGTGTGGTTGTTCTTCTCTGCACTTTCTCCAGTTTCCCGATATCCTATTTGTGAACTGGTGCCAAAACTGAACTGCATATTCCAGATGATGATGTGATGGAGGAACCTCTGATGTGATGGGAGAACCTGTGATGTGATGGGGGGAGCTATGATGTGATGAAAGGATCTCTGATGTGATTGGGAACCTCTGATGTGATGGGAGGACCTCTGAAGTGATGTGGGAACCTCTGATGTAAAGAGGGACCTCTGATGTGATGAAAGGATCTCTGATGTGATGGGGATTAGGAACCTCTGATGTGATGGGAGGACCTCTGATGTGATTAGGAACCTCTGATGTGATGGGAGGACCTCTGATGTGATTAGGAACCTCTGATGTGATGGGAGGACCTCTGATGTGATGGAGGAACCTCTGAAGTGATGTGGGAACCTCTGATGTAAAGAGGCACCTCTGATGTGAAGGACCTCTGATGTGATGGGAGGACCTCTGAAATGATGTGGGAACCTCTGATGTAAAGAGGGACCTCTGATGTGATGAGAGGACCTTTGATGTGATGGGAGAATCTCTTATGTGATAGGGGGGACATCTGATATGATGGGGGAACATCTTATTTAATGTGGAGACCTCTGATGTGATGAGAGGACCTCGGATGTGCTGGGAGGACCTCTGGTGTGATAGGAGGAACCTCTGTTGTGCTGGGAGGACCTCTGATGTGATGGGAAAACCTCTGATGTGATGGGAGGACCTCTGATGTGATGGGAGGACCTCTGATGTGATAGGAGAACCTCTGAATTTTTAAACATGACATGTTGGGTATCAATTTACTCAGCGCAACATTATCTTTCACAAAATAGAAAAAAATTGGGCTAACTTTATTGTTGTCTTGTTTTTTTAATTCAAAAAAGTGTATTTTTTCCACCAAAAATTGCGCTTGTAAGAACGATGCGCAAATACAGTGTTTTATAAAGTATTGTAAGGAACTCATTTTATTCTCTAGGGTGAAAAAAATATATAATGTTAAGGGGTTCTAAGTAATTTTCTAGCAAATAAAAATCATTTTAACTTGTAAACACCAAATCTCAAAAAGAGGCTCACACCTATGCATTTTTTAGTTAGTTTTCAGTTTTGCAGAAACCAACTATAGTCCATTTAACATGGTTTCCTATGGATGTAGTTCATTTTACGGAAAGGGCCAGGGACTTTTTAGTGGTTTTTGGTTCCATAGACTTCAATGGATCAAAAGCGTGTATTGAAAAACGCAAAATTCACCTGCAATATGCAAATTGCAACCTGCATAGGTGTGAATCAGGCCTTAGTGGTTAAAGCGGAGTTCCACACAAAAATGGAACTTCCGCTTTTCGGAACCTTCCCCCCATCCGGTGTCACATTTGGCACCTTTCAGGGGGGTGCAGATACCTGTCTAAGACAGGTATTTGCACCCACTTCCGGCATAGACTCCCATGGGAGTCTATGCCTCTTCCCGTCCCGACCGCGCTGTCTGCTGGGAACACACAGCTCCCAGGAGAGAGTGGGGACCACTTGGGATGCGCAGCGCGACTCGCGCATGCGCAGTAGGGAACCAGGAAGTGAAGCCGCAACGCTTCACTTCCTGATTCCCTCACCTAGGATGGCGGCGGCAGCTGCCAAGAACCGAGTGGGTTCTCGGCGTCCCCTGCCGACATCGCTGGACCCTGGGACAGGTAAGTGGCCATGTATTAAAAGTCAGCAGCTGCAGTATTTGTAGCTGCTGGCTTTTAATATTTTTTTTTTTGTGGTGTGGGTGAACCCCTGCTTTAAAACAAACAAAAAAAAAATAAGAGGATGTTCAGGTGTTGGGGAAGGGTTTGAGAACCCTGCTGATTCTCTCTGAACATAATGATCCACTAGAGGGCAGCAGAGTTAATCATTGGGGTAGAACGATGTATTTAATTTATTGCTGACCCCAGACTTTAAAGAGGAGTTCCACCCAGGGGGGCCGTCAAAAAAAAAAAAATTAAAAGTCAGCAGCTACAAATACTGCAGCTGCTGACTTTTAATTTGAAACTTACCTGTTCCTGGGTCCAGCGATGCGGGGGATCGAAGCCCCGCTCGTCCCCCCCCTCCGCTCGTCTGCGACGGCATTTTAACTGTGGGTGCCGGGCTGTGGCTTCACAGCCCGGCACCCACTGCGCATGCGCGAGCAGCGCTGCGCGCCGTGATTGGCCGCTCAATCACCTGGGACCTGTAATGGGTCACAGATGATTGACAGGAGGGAGGGAGCAGAGCTGAGCCCTTCCTGTGCCAAGGGGGAAGTGATGTCACCAGCCCAGGCAAAGGAAGAGGCAGACTATGAGGGACCACCTAGCAACAGGCATTTAGAGGCAAGTGAAAAAAAAAATATCCAAATGTTTTTTTGTTTTTTTTTTTAGAATTTTTGAGGTATTTTTGTTTTTTTGGGTGGAACCCCACTTTAAGAATTGTTGAACGAAATTACAAATAACTTGGCAGATGCATGTTTGAAACTGTATCTTTAGTGGTCTTCCTGGAAGTCAGGTTCAAAACTGAATTCCAGCTAAACAAAATGCCTTTGGAAGTATTTGTGCTTCTCTCCATCCTGCTCTGAGATTTGCAAAGGCCAGTGGGGTGACCAGACTTTTCTCTGCTGCAGTTCAGCATCATAGGTAGGTCATCTCCCCACCTCCAACCTGTGATTGGACAGTTTAATGGTCCTTAACCTCCCTAATGGGGTCCCCCTTCTACTCAAGGTCCCGTAGCACCTGTGTGGGCTGCTATGGCTATACTTACGCCACTGGATGACATCACTGAGAATGCAGCCTATCCATTCACTAGAGACCAGTGACATCACTGAGAATGCAGCCTATCCATTCACTAGAGACCGGTAACATTACTGAGAATGCAGCCTATCCCTTCACTAGAGACCGGTGACATCACTGAGAATGCAGCCTATCCATTCACTAGAGACCGGTGACATCACTGAGAATGCAGCCTATCCATTCACTAGAAACCAGTGACATCACTAAGAATGCAGCCTATCCATTCACTAGAGAGCGGTGACATCACTGAGAATGCAGCCTATCCAATCACTAGAGACCAGTGACATCACTGAGAATGCAGCCTATCCATTCACTAGAGAGCGGTGACATCATTGAGAATGCAGAGTATCCATTCACTAGATACTGGTGACATCACTAAGAATGCAGCCTATCCGTTCACTAGAGAGCGGTGACATCACTGGGAATGCAGCCTATCCATTCACTAGAGACCGGTGACATCACTGAGAATGCAGCCTATCCATTCACTAGAGAGCGATGACATCACTGAGAATGCAGCCTATCCATTCACTAGAGAGCAGTGACATCACTGAGAATGCAGCCTATCCATTCACTAGAGACCAGTGACATCACTGAGAATGCAGCCTATCCATTCACTAGAGAGCGGTGACATCACTGAGAATTCAGTCATTTCAAATTTTTTCTTGGTTGGAGAATAAAGATCACTAAGAAATATTTGTTCTAGAATAAGAAATTATTAATTTATAACTCTGTCAGCATCAAACACAGAAATATCTCAAATATCTAATCCGGATTCTCCACCAATTTCCTCATTGATTATCTACAATGAAGTCAATCATTAGCCATATGGGTAGAATACGGTGTATAGGAACTTGTCCGGCTCTCAGTGGCATGAAATCTCCAGTGTTTCCAGGAGGTCCGGACACTCCACATATCTGATGTGTTTCACATTCCAGAAAAGCCCAACTACTAATATTCCCTTTCACATAACCTTAAGATACATTACCTGGGGCTCTTACGAAGGGTGGTAAAGTAGGAGTAAACCCTAACTAGGTGACAGTCAGTTCTCTATAGCAAAGTTGCCATGTTTTCTTTTTTTTAATACTATTTTCACTTTTACCTTTATCCTTTGTTCCATCTCAGTGCTGCTAATCTCCTCTAGCCTCCTTACAGCCACTTCCTGTGCACATACACTCCAGTGATGGCCGGATGGCATTTCTCAGGGCGGGTATCCTGATGGTGACAACAGCTAATCATGCCTGTCCAACGTGTTCTGAAATAGTCACTTGTAATCTCCACTGAAGCGCATGTGACAATGGAGAAGAATAATTGAGAGACGGGGCAGAGTGTTGTCACTCCATAACAGGAAGTGCCTGAGCAGCATGGGCTTTCATGGCAGGATCACCAGGGTTCAGGTTTAACAATATTGAAAATCACTTTAAAAAAAAAGGCATTAGCATTTTAAAGCTTATATGAGAAAATTAGCGTTTTACATCTAAAGTGTAAAAAAAAAAAGACCCACCTCTGCCAAAACCTCTTTTTCTTTTTCAAAAAACTTTATTTCATAGGTGTGATATAAACACCATCCACAAGGGGGCTGCACCTTCCTCCAACCTCTTTCACACCAGAGGGGATCCTCCTCCTTCAACACATTTCACCCCAAGTGGGGCTTCTCCTTCTCCAATGCATTTCACCCCAGGAGGTGCCCCTACGTCAACACATATCACCCTAGGAAGGGCTCCTCCATTCCAATGCATTGTACCCCAAAGAGGGAAGTAATCAGAGTACCTCCATGATTGAACCCCTATTGGGGTAAAAATGCATTGGAGGAGCAGGTTCTGGTAGATGGCATTGTGTGTAATGTACGATTTCCCATAGCATAACGTTTTTTAATAAAGCACAAGGAGGAGGGGCTCCCCCAACACATTTCACCCCAAGTGGCGCTCCTCCAATTCATTTCACCCCAGGAAGTTCTCCTTCTCCCAACATATTTCACTTCAGAAGGGGTTCCTTCTTCTTCAACCCATTTTACCCCAAAAGGGACTTAATCATAGAGTACCTCCATGATTGAGCCCCTACTGGGGGGAAATGCATTGGAGGAGGAGGAGCAGGGTCTGGTAGATGGCGTTGTGTTTAATGTATTATTTCCTATAGAATAAAGTCTTTGATAAAACCCAAGAAGTCCCACCACTGCCCAAATCCTTTCACTTTGGGTTGTTTCCTTGAGATGAGGATGGATCTCCTGAAGCCTTGATAGCCATGGCTGGTGGCCGGACTTTAGCTCTGCGGTTGGCAGCCAGGCTTTAATTCCATCTTATTGGTGCATCTGGCTTTACATCTACTTTAATAAGGGACGTTATATAAGGCTGAGCAGTCTGCGGTATATACTATAGAAATACAAAAATATTAACTTCCACAATTTATTACCTTGTGACAGATTCAGTCTTTGAGGAACAACGCTAAAGCATTCTTTGCAATTAAAACAAACATTCTAGTGATAAAAAATGCAAAATCTTCATTCTAAGAAGTTCAAAGCTACATTTTCAGTTTGTAGTCATTTCCCTAAAATCAAAAATGTGATCAAACTCATGTTAAGCATTGAAAGTGGTCAGATCTAGTGCAAGTCAACTTTGGTCAAGCATCTCAAGAATTGTCATCACTCTTCAAGTAATCTATGTTGTTTTGTAGCCTCGGGGGGGGGCAGGCCTTGAATTCCTAAGGGGCAGTTCCTGCCCCCCCCCGGGCATTCAGAGGGGTGTGGAGGTCACATACATAATCCTCTCTTTGGTTGTACAGGTCAGGGCCTTGCTCAAGCTTTGCAGGTCCAATAGCCAACACAGTCTTGGCTTTGTAAATGAAGGTTGAAGTTCGTACTGACGAGTTGTGACGTTGAAGGCAAAACGGTCATAGAGTGTAGTTCAGGATTGAGGTAGAAGCTTCTGCTGGGGGTAGAGAGGATTAACCATCACCAGTGGCCCCCTCTACTGCCCTCTGCTGGAAGACTCAATGTTGCTAGCTTTGTCAGTGAAGACCTTGGCAGATGTTATCCATAGCACGGGTGATGCTGTAAAAAACAAAATAGAGTGTCAGCGTGTCTCCAAAATACAAAATATTATATAGCAGCGCAATGCAGAAAAAAAATGGAAGCTGTTCACCAATCTGGACCCACAACTGGTGGAAAGGGTCGTTCTCAAGCCCACTGCACAACAAATGTTCCAATGGGAAAAGACCCAACTTATCTGTTGCCAGAGGTCTCAGCAAATATATATAGTAATTGCACAGCTGCTTTGTGGCACCTCGGCGTCATGTAGTCCTATCCTACCCAATGAGAGCATCAACAGTGCAACCTAAAGACACATTTGCTGTACTATAATCCAATTTACTTGAGAGCCGACATCTCGCTCCCTGTGGTGCACTTAACACAGAAGTCTCACTTCCATTTTTATCAATGCATTCTGTTCCCCAGAGAACAAGGAACCTGTAGAACTTTGTTCCATCAAGCTATTTGCTAGGTAAGGCTAGTTGTGAGCCTGGACAGGGCGCCACCTCCTCCTTCCACGGCCATCCGACAACGCAGCTAGCAGGACAGATGGCACTTCTCCTCCCAGCACTTGCCAGCTTTCCTGGAACATTTTGGCTCACAATCTCCCCTCCCCCGGCATTCCTATGAGATGCTTCTCTTGGGCCATCTGTCAATGCCGTCTCCTTGCTAGCTGCGTTGTCGGACGGCCATGGAGGGAGGAGGAGCGCCCTGTCTGACCGTAACACACCAGGAACCCAGAGCCTAGACATTGTCAAAGGTAGAAAGTGTGCTGGGGACCCCCTTGTACTGGTCTGTATATTGTCCTGCCCATGGGCACCTTTCCTTTATACTAATTTCAGACAGATCAGAGCAGCTGCCATTGTTGCTTTTTTCGGAATAGTCGCAGGGTGAAGGATACGGAGCAGATATATAGACGACAATTAACATTACTACAAGGAAAGGCAGAGATGGTTACCTCTCTAGTGGAAATCCGGATTCACAGAGGTTCACCAGAGTATACAGCTGTGTCATGGAGAACTCATACTGCAATGACAAATACACAGTCAGGTCTCATATCACCGATAACACAGAATCATTTAGAAAAAAAAATAAAATTGTGGCACAAGGAAAGCATTATCTTGGATATCAGATGTCTATACTAGGGTTGCACGGATACTGATGCCGATACTAAGTATTTGCACGAGTATCCATACTCGTGTAAATGCTCCAAAACCTGAAACTGATATGCTCAGGCTCAGTTCATTCAGCTGTCAGCGGGATTCCCCCACTGACAGCTGAAAAAAAAAGCAGCAATTATTGGTTGTTAAGGAGCGGGCCGCTACGCCCTTAAAGTGATTGTAAAGCTACTTTTTTTTTTAAATAACATATCATACTTACCTCCACTGTGCAGTTCATTTTGCACAGAGTGGCCCCGATCCTCGACTTCTGGGGTCCGTTGGCGGCTCTCGCAGCTCCTCCCCGCATCGTATAACCCCCTAGGAGAAGCGTTCTTCCGGGGGGTTACCTTGCGGGCGTGCTCCTGAGTCCAGCATTCGCCGTCCATAGATGCCGAACATAGGACTCGACCCCGCCCCCCTGCATCATTGGATTTGATTGACAGCAGCGGGAGCCAATGGCTGCGCTGCTATCAATCTATTCAATCGCGAGTCGAGAACCACGGGCAGAGGAAAAACGTGTCTCCGCGTGGGAAATTCCAGGGCTCATGTGAGTAAAATGGGGGGCTGGGGGGCCAGTCACTAGAAGAAATTTTTTTACCTTGATGCATAGGATGCATTAAGGTGAAAAAACACAAGGGTTTACAACCCCTTTAACAACCAATGACTCATTCAGAAATCCCCCTGAGGAAGACACGTGACCCTGTGTCGACATGCGTAATGGAGGGGCCAGGACTGTGTAGGCATCTGGAACCAGTGAGGAGCTGGGAACTTGTTAGGTGTCTGGGAGGCTTGTGTGGAAAAACGGACATACCAGAAAGGATTTGTTTGTGCCTGTTACAGCCTGGTGCGCTGGAAGCACCAGGGAAAATGTGAGTACCCCCTTTCCTCTGTTATTTTAACAAAATGGGTTTTTAAAGGCTATAAGCACTATTAGAGCTTTTCCTTCGCATATACGTGCTGAATGTTATTGGCTGTCTATGAGGATATAGCAGCGGGGAAACCTGGAGAGTGCTGGTTGTAGCCCGGGAGAGGCTAAGAGGCTTTTATTGACTTGACTTAATTGCACAGGTCACACTACACCATTTGAGAATATTCATGGCGGGTGGAGGGGGGGCACCTTGCGTTGATGCTACTTTCGTTATATTGAGCACTGGTGAGAAGTGGATGGAATGAAAAGCACTATGTGACTGTGATAAGGGGCTGTTTGCATGGACTTCAGTTTGGACTGCACCTAATTTGCTTAATTAACCACTTCAATACCGGGCACTTTCACCCCCCCCCCCCCCCCTTCCTGCCCAGTCCAATTTTCAGCTTTCGGAGTGTCTCCGAGCTTCTCCGATTGTTTCTGAGTGTCTCTGGCGCCCCCTCACCTCTGGCCACATGCGGTACTGCATAGACAAGCAGTGGCTGTGAAACAGATTATCGGAGTTTCCATTATTTCCCATGGGGAAACTCACTTTGATATACGAGTGCTTTGGATTACAAGCACTCTTCTGGAACGAATTATGCTCGTAATCCAAGGTGAAGAGGGAAAACGTAGTGTGACAAAATTAGATTTTCCTGAAGGAGGAGACCTTGTGACACCCTTAGGAGAAGCAGCAGCTTGAGGCTGTGAGATTGAGCAGGTCTTACCAGGGGGTTGTGCCAGTTGAAGCACTGCTTCTTGAAGTGCTCGACGGCTTCACGGTAACAGGAGTAATCGTTAATATCCATCTGATCGGTAAGAATCTCTTCTGTCATTTCATCAGAATCCGTCACCAAAGAAACAATCTTCTTCACCGATTCCTCGATCAAGGCTTTGGCCTGGAAGGAAGATAAGGAGGGATGGATATAAAAGCCGGCTATGATATATTGATCTGATAGAAGGACCAGATGTGGAAAACCAGAGGAGCTTAGAAGTACATTAGTCAGTGACCAAACTCTTGTCTACTGTTAAACAATACAGCTTGGTCACAGCCCCACCATCTTGAGTGGACAATGATGGAGGCACCACCGTATGTGTGACATCACCATTTTGCCCCCAGCAAGTGTCCAGTGATAGACCCCATACACACTATACAACTTTTGTTGTCTGATTTCCTTTAGATTTACCAAAACCATATAGTGGAAGGGCCTGCCTGATTGCATACAAATTGAAACTCCTAAGGTTTGACCTCATATTATATGGCTTTGGTAAATCTGAAGGAAAAAATCTACAGAAAATTGTATAGTGTGTATCCAGTTTTAGACCGACAGCACTGTTCAATGCCGTACAGCCTGTCTGGCACAAGCAGGAGAATTCATGAAGTACAATATGAAGACAGAAGACAACCTCTGGATATGACGCTGAGCACGTGACCTCAACTTCTTTGGTTGACCATGACGAGGCCTGTTCTGAGTGGAACCTGTCCTGTTATACCTCTGTATGGTCTTGGCCACCGTGCTGCAGCTCAGTCTCAGGGTCTTGGCAATCTTCCTATAGCCTTGGCCAGTGATGGCGTGCCTTGGCAACCCAGATGTTTTTGAACTACATTTCCAATGATGCTTAACTACACCGCAGAGTGGATGAGCACCATGGGAAATGTAGTTCCAAAACATCTGGGGTGCCAAGGTTCACCATCACTAGCCTAGGACATCTTTATGTAGAGCAACAATTCTTTTTTTCAGACCAGTTCTTTGTCATGGGGTGCCATGTTGAACTTCCAGTGACCAGTATGACAGAGTGAGAGCGATAACACCAAATTTAACACACCTGCTCCCCATTCACACCTGACACCGGGGGGAGGGAAAACGGCTAATTGGGCCCGATTTGGACATTTTCACTTAGGGGTGTACTCACTTTTGTTGCCAGCGGTTTAGACATTAATGGCTGTGTGTTGAGTTATTTTGAGGGGACAGCAAATTTACACTGTTATACAAGCTGTACACTCACTACTTTACATTGTAGCAAAGTGTCATTTCTTCAGTGTTGTCACACATGAAAAGATAGAAAAAAATATTTACAAAGATGTGAGGGGTGTACTTACTTTTGTGAGATCCTGTATGTGCATCGGAGGGCAGGGGAGACAGTGGGGGTCTAACAGACTCGATGTCTCCATAAAGTGTACCTGTCACCTGCCAATGCTATCACATAGAGGACTAGCTAGCTTTGTAATAGCAGTAAGTTGCATAGGGAAAAAAAGTGCAAAAAAAATAAAAAAAATGTATTTTTATTAAAAACACAACCCTCCCATCCCCCCCATGCATATGCAAATGCACGCATAGGTTATAGGGTTCCATATGTGTAAGTAAACAGCAATTGCACCACACAGGAGGCCATGAATGCCAGATTGAGAGAATTAATTCTAAGGCCATTATTCATATTTAAAGTATAAAACTTGGGGCGTGACCGGAAGCAGATGGCGGTGTGTGTTGGTGAGGAGTAAGAGCGTGTGCGCACCCCGCTCCACGAATACGATGCCCCCGGCGTAATCAGATGTAGTACCTGGTGCCTCTAGCCTCTCATACCGCTGTGCGGTCTGTGTCTCCTATCCCCCCTGTGAGCGTCTGTCGGGGACTGCACAGTGTATCCGTAGACACCTGCCGAATCTCGGAGGGCGCTTGTAGCCTGACAGCTGCAGCGTAATCTCGCGAGATCAGGGACCTTGAGGAGGGCCGGCCTCTGCAGGAATAGGAGACAGCAGTTGTGGTGTATGTGTGTGCGCTCCGCAAAAGTTTCCTGGAAGCCGTGTAAAGAACTGTACTTTGTTTGGTGCGGCACTAAGGACATGCTGCGGATACCGGAGCACTGATAAGGCAGTGAGTAAAAGCACATTCAGCTCGGCAGGACGGAGGTATTGTTTTCATTAAATTCCTTTTTCCTCTCACCTATATAAATACTGTGGTCGGAGGGTGATCTACCAAGGGAATGTGGATTGTGGAGGACTGTAAGCCGAGCTGTGAGCCTGGGAAGAGGCTTTTATACACAGCGTGAGTGAAAATATTGCTTTGGGCACATCAGAATAGCAATAATCTGTCTCTTGATTTCATTTCTCCAACAGCTAAAGTATAACAGGCACTGATGAGTGGGGTTGCTTATCTGTGCTTTGTGTGACAACTATAGTATTCGTTCACCCCACCAAAGTTAAATAACTTTGGGGCTGGAAAAGGTGGCTATAAGGAGGGGTGCAAAATTGCTGGTTAAACGCTCCACTGCAGGCTACGTTTTTTTTTTTTTTTTTTAGTTCGTTCGCTTTTTGTCTTTTTTTTGGATTCTTTTTGGATTCTCTAAATCCCAAGGGGTGAGGGAGGACAGGATGACCAAAAAAAAGGGGTCAGAGGAGACCGCAGCACAAGAAGGAGCCGGGGCACACAATTTGCGCGGCCCCAAGGACAAAGCCAGTCAGGGGGCGGCAGCAAAGCTGGAACGCTTTGCGCACACACCAAATTGTACACCTAAAAAAAGTGGCCAGGTGGGGGATGCGCAACATCAAGGTGCGCATGCCAATCACTCTGTGGGAAGGAAAAGTCAAGGCCCGGCCCAAGTTTGCGCACCTACAGTCACCATACCAGCGTCGCAGGGGCACTCAAGTAGGGAGAGCGGTCTGGGCAACGAAACAATAGAAGGAAAGGGGTCACCAGAGCAGGAACCATCTCTAAAAGAAATTCTCCTAGCAACCAATGCCTGTAAGACCGCGCTGTCGGATTTAGCGGATCAGCTCAGAGGCATTAGAGACGATTTAGCAACGCTTAAAAGGGACACGCAGGAGGTATGCGCTCGGACCACCGTTCTTGAGGAGAGACTCAGTCAGGTGGAAGATGATGTGAATCCACTGAGACAAGAGATTAAAAAGATGAAGGTACAACTAGATTCATGCCTAAGAAAAATGGATGAATATGAGAACAGGGCACGCAGGAAGAACGTGAGGGTTCTGGGCCTCCCCGAAAGAAGCGAGGGCAACAATCCGGCAGAATTCATGGAGGGATGGTTTAGGGATATGTTTGGCAAAGACGCTTTTTCCAACCTGTTCGCGGTGGAACGAGCGCATAGAATCGCACCTAGGAAGCCATCTTCAGGGGGACAGCCAAGGCCTCTTATAGTCAAAATTTTGTTTTTTAGAGACAAAATTACCATTCTTCAGAAAGCAAGGGAGATGAAGAATATTCTGTATAATGGAGCAAGAATATCCCTGTATCCTGATTTCTCCCCTGAGCTGCAGAGACAGAGGGCAAAATTTGCAGAGTGCAAGCGGAGTCTACAACAGCATAAAATAGGCTATGCGCTGCTATATCCAGCCCGTTTACGGGTAACAACAAATGGGGAGGTACAGTTTTTTAATACCCCCGCGGAAGTGTTCTCATGGCTGGAAAAGAACGAGGGAAGATCTCGGTCGGGAGAAAGGCCTTAGAGGGAGAGAGAGGGGGAGGTGGAGGACAGAATCTGGGGCATTTTGCCCAGTGAGCGGATGCATATTTGGGGATGTGACTTTCCTTTTTTTTTTTTTTTTTTTTTCCGAACTTATGGACATTTTTCTCGGTTCTCCTCCCTCCCCCCGCCTTTTCATGGTTACACTTGTAGAGGGGTGGGAGTAGGGAGGTAATAGACTAAAATCTTTTTCACGCTGGTTATGTTGGGGGTAATCCCCCTCTTATATATATACATGGGTTCGGGGTGCAATGCAAAAGGGGGAAGAAGGTATATCCACGGTTTGTGGGTTAATACGGTCACTTTAGAAGCTCGGAGGGATGGGCCCAAGGTTGGGCTGGTGGGGGAGGGGGGAGGGGGGGATGGGGTGGGGGGAGGGAGGGAGGAAGGGGGGTACGGGTTGGGGGAGGGAGGGGGGTTGGGGGGGATGGGGGAGGGAGATGGGTATATGGGGGTATGGGGGGAGGGAAAGGAGTAAGAGGGTAGAGTGGTGTGAAGTAGGAAGTGTGGTAGAAGCACAATTAGTGAAAATACTGAGAGTTCAATTATTAATTTTGAAAGTTTTGGGAATAGATTACTATGTTGAGTTAAGACACAGAAATAGGTGCGAGGAAACACGAAAAATAAAAGCACTAGGATCTCAATTATTAATCACAAAAATTTTGAGAATAAGATATTATGTTGAGTCAAGACACAGGAATAGGTGAATGGTAGGCTCTAAAATAGATAAGAGGGTGAATTTAGGTAAATCTAAATACATGAAGATATGTTCTTGGAATGTAAGGGGGGTGAAAGATGTATGTAAGAAACAAGCTATTTTTTCCATGGCCAGAACAAGGGATGTCAGGATACTCTGTCTCCAGGAGACCCACCTAGACAAAGACACAGTGAACACTCTGAGGAACAGGAACTATCAAGAACAGTATCACTCAACTCATACCTCGTACTCAAGGGGAGTGAGTGTACTGATAAACACTGGGTTGGTTTTCTCCTGCAGACAGAGTAAATTGGATAAGTACGGTCGATATGTTTTTCTCTACTGTAATATTGAGGGGCGGGATTGTATTCTTGCAAGTGTGTATATTCCTCCACCATTCAAAAGAGAAATACTTAGCAAATTGATAAGCTTCATAGCGGACAAACCTGGGGTACCGGTTATAGTGACGGGGGACTTTAACACGGTTATGGACAACTGCGTAGACAGATTCCCGACAAAGGGGACCCCTGGAGGATTATCTAAGGGCCCACTTTCCCAATTTTGTGAGGAAGTGGGATGGGTGGATACCTGGAGGAAGTTGCATCCGAGCGAGAGGCAATATTCATGCCACTCGAAGACGCATGCAACTTTATCCAGGATTGATCTAGTGCTCTGTAATGAGGAAGCCCTGAGGACAATGGGTGGAATAGATTACGAACCAAGGGGGATCTCAGACCACTCTCCACTGGTTTTTTCAGTTACAATGGGGTGGAACGCTGGAAGGGGGGAGTGGAGACTGAACCCCTTTTGGCTTGAAATATTTGAGGATGATGAGGCGATAACTGGTTGTTTGGAAGAATTTATAAATATGAATTCAGGATCTACCTCATTAGGTATAACCTGGGATGCCTTGAAGGCGTTCCTTAGAGGGGTCTTTATTCAGAAAATCTCCTATGCCAAAAAAAAAATAAGGGCCAAGGAACATGGAATAAGAGAAAAGGTGAGGGTGGCAGAGGGGAGGTATCTAGAGGAGTCAACTACAGCTAGGTATGAGGCTTGGGTAGAATGCCAGGAAGAATACAAGAAATTAGTACTAGAGAAAGAAGAAAGGAGCAGAATGTTTCAGAAACAGAAATTCTTTTGTGAAGGGGAATCAGTGGGTAGTACTTTGGCACTGATAGCTAGGGCAAATGGCCCCTCATCCACTATAGCAGAAATATGGGATAAGGACGGGAACACCATTAGAACTACCCCTGGTATAGTGGAAGTGTTTAAAGATTACTATGAGGGTCTGTATGGGGCCCCACAGTCGGATGTAGAGGGGGAGATGTGGGAGTTCTTTGAGAAATTGAAAATAACCCCGTTATCTAGTGAGGAAAGAGATGCTCTGGAAGCTCCATTGACGCTGGTGGAGTTGCAGGGGGTGGTAAAGGAAATGGCGAATCAAAAATCGCCAGGACCGGACGGTTTGCCCATAGAAACGTATAAGAGATACGGGAATGTCTTGTTGCCAAAATTATTGGAAGTTTTGAACGGAGCCGTGGTGGAGGGCGGATTGCCTATGTCTATGACAGAAGCCACTATTGTAATCTTGTTAAAGGAAGGGAAGAACCCGTTAGATGTAGCCTCATATAGACCCATCTCACTTCTATGCACAGACATTAAGATTCTGGCAAAAACCTTGGCTAACAGGTTAAAAAAGATAATTGCGAAAGTAATCCATCTAGACCAAACCGGCTTCATACCGGATAGATCGGTGAATATGAATATTAGAAGATTGTACAGTAATATACAAGTACCTACGGAAAAAGATGGGAACAGAGCTATACTATCACTAGATGCGGTCAAGGCATTTGATTGCCTTGAGTGGCATTATCTGTGGAAAGTACTGGCAGAGTTCAAATTTGGCCCTAATTTTGTGAAATGGTTGAGTCTCTTATATGATAAACCAAGAGCCAGGGTTAAGGTTAACGGTGAGTGCTCCGGGTGGTTTCAGCTTGGGAGGGGGACGAGACAGGGGTGCCCACTGTCACCCCTGCTCTTCGCCCTTGCATTGGAACCTCTGGCGGTCTCCCTAAGAATGTCGCAAGAAGTGCAGGGTTTTAAAAGAAAGGGCGCAGAGGAGAAAGTCGCAATGTATGCGGATGATATTCTGCTGTTCCTGGAAGATACACAAGCTTCCCTGCTAGGGGCCATGAAACTGATTAAAGAATTTGGGCGCTTTTCGGGTTTAAGAATTAACTGGGAAAAATCGGCTCTCTTACCGATAGACCTCCTGGTTAATCCGCTCCCAGGACAGGTGAATACCCTAAAAATTGTAAACCAAATGAGATACTTGGGGGTAAACATAACCAAAGACCCAGGGCAGTATATAGCTGGTAATGTGGTACCATTAATGGCAAAGTTAAAACAAAAGAGCCGGGTGTGGGGCGGCCTTCCTCTCTCGGTCGCCGGCAGATGCAATCTTATCAAAATGATATGGATGCCGCAAATTTTGTTTGTGCTACATAACTCTCCTGTCTGGATCCCGAGGCACTGGTTTGGGAGGCTGGATAGTTTGTTTAGGGAATTAATTTGGAAGAATGGAGTGGCGAGAATTGGTTTGAGAGCACTGCGGCGGTCGAGGGAGGAGGGAGGCCTGGCGCTGCCGGACCCCTGGGGCTACTTTCTGGCAGCCCAGATCCAGTTTTTGAGAGGCAGCAATTTGGTGGAAGAAAGGGTAGGAAGAAAGAGTGTATGGTTGTATAATAGCAGTCATGATACAGAGGTGGAGGCAGTGGAGGCTGAACTTTTTGGATATAGCTGCCCAACAACTCAGTTAATGATTAAATGCTGGAAGTCGGTAAAGGCGGTACTGGGATATACAGGGTACTCCGAGTTTTCCCCGATATGGAACAACAAAAATCTGGAAGAGTTCAGGGTGATGGGGAGAATAGAAGAATGGGAGAGGAGAGGTATCCATTGTTTGAGGCAACTGTACAGGGCAGGAAGGTTAAAAACGTTCCAAGAGATAAAAGAGGAATTTGCAGTGCCCAACAGATTATTTTTTAGTTACTTGCAAGTAAGGCACGCCCTTGAGGTACAATTCAGTGGTAAGATGATAGAGTGGAGCGAAATGCCCTTGCTAAGGAATCTGGTAAATACTAAGGGGTCTAAAGGGCTGATCTCACAAATGTACAATAGTATAAACAAGGCGGGGCAAGAAGGGGGGGTGGAACCCAGGAAGAGAGCTAAATGGGAGGAAGAGGTTGGCACAATAACGGAGGAACAATGGAAATTTATTTTAGCATTGGGGCCAAGGATATCTCTATCACCGTCACAGGGAGTCTCTTATCTATTTTTGATCTATAGACTCTATTATACTCCAGAGAAACTATTTAGGTTTGGTAAGAGGCAGGATGCGAAATGTCAGCGGTGCGGAGAGGAAAAAGGAGACCTCGTACATATGTTTTGGCGATGTCCCAAGTTATACAGATATTGGGAGAAGCTAGTGGAGGAAATTAATGGAATATTTGGGTCCGCATTAGAAATGGAGGGCAGAATCTGTCTGTTGAGTTTGCTGGAGGAAAATGATATGCCGAGGGACACCCAGACTGCCATTATAAGATGCCTGTTTCAGGCAAGGAAAATTATAGCTCGAAAGTGGCAGGCAAAAGAACCCCCAACAGTAGAAGAATGGAGAAAGGAGGTCAAGGATTTGGTTACAAAAGAGGAATATTGGTATAGGAAAAGAGGCACTTTAATGAAATATAAAAACATATGGAAGTTATGGCTTGAGCATGAATGGGTTGGATAGACGGAAGAATATGTGGTGGAATGGGTGGCGTGCGTATGGGATAAGAAGAGGGTGGAGGGGAATGGAGGGATGGGGGGGGGGTATGAGGGGAAAATGGAGGTTTAAAAGGCTTGGGGATATTATTAAAAGATTGAATATTTATATATGACCCTTATACATCCGCTCGCTTGGAAGAAAATTATGCTTTATTTTTAACTGTTAATTATGAAGTTTAGGCTCAAATAAAAATTAAACAATATATCAGCCACAATGATGTGAAAAAAATAGAGACGGGAAAAATTTTGATTTTCAAAGTTGATACGACTTCTCTTAAAATAAATTTCGCTGATGTGGCAAGAAAAAGAGAAAGGAGAAAGAAAAGGAAAAGGAAAAAAAAAAAAAAAAAAAAAAAAGTATAAAACTTTTTTATTTTAATGCTGTCTGTGCCCCCATTAAGGAGATTCATCCTCTCTATTTGTCTTGTTTACAGTTATCATTGAAAGTGAAAGTAAAAGAAATTATCCAAATTTTGGGCTGACGCCAGAAAAGTAATAGAAGGGAAATCTTCCAATGAGGGGGTTCTGGTGACCTGGGGGTCCCCAGGGAGTTCCCTTGAATTACAGGGATTTCCTCACTTCCTGTTTGGCTATGGGACAGGAAGTGAAGGGAAATCTCCACAATGGGACACAGATGGTGAAAAAAAATCTGACAGGGGTTTTAACCCTCCCTTACCCTATCCAAAATGAAAAAAAAAAAGGTTTTGTCTATAGTTCTACTTTAACTCTACACTAACCTGTAAAGGCTTTTATAGTATCACCTATAAAAAAAATTGAATCTTGATACGTTGGGTATCTATTTACTTATTGCAACCCAATCTTCTATTTTACAAAAAAAAAATTATATTGTGTTTGTGTGTACTAAAATTCATTTTAATGGTTTGGTTCCTGAAGATATCCAATTGATAAATGGTTACACAAATATCCTACAACATAAAAAAAATTGCAATGTCCACCATTTTATTCTCCAGCATCTCTGACTTCAGAAACTATATAAAATGTTTGACGTAATTTTCTAGCAAAAAAATTTAAAAAATGCTGATTTTTAATACTCCCCTTCCTGCCCAGGCCAATTTTCAGTTTTCAGCGCTGTCGCACTTTGAATGACGATTGCGCGGTCATGCAAACACTGTACCCAAACAAGATTTTGATCATTTTGTTCAAACACATAGAGCTTTCTTTCGGTGGTATTTGATCACCACTGGGGTATTTATTTTTTTAGCTAAATAAATAAAAAAAAGAAAGACAATTGTGAAAAAAAAAAAGTTTCTTTCTTTCTGTTATAAAATTTTGAAAATAAGTAAGTTTTCTCCTTCACTGATGGGCACTGATGAGGTGGCACTGATGAGGTGGCACTGATGAGGTGGCACTAATGAGGTGGCACTGATGAGGTGGCACTGATGAGGTGGCACTAATGAGGTGGCACTAATGAGGTGGCACTAATGAAGTGGCACTGATGGCAGCCTAGCTGTCTTCCCAGTATCCAGGAGAGTTGTGGCTTCCATCTGCTGGCCACTTCAGAATATGCTGCCAGAGAATTACACCTTCGGATATCCCTGCGTTGGGACTACCAGAACGCCGGACCACCTGCCATATTACTAATATGATGTGCTCCTACCCATCCACCCTTTTGGAAGTGTTTTTAACCCCTTTTGGGAATATAACGTTTTTACTTCTGTACTTAGAGGCGCCTATTTTTCCTTTTCATTTCTCTTTACCGAGATCAGTGATGCGGTGTGTCTGACTGGCACACCACACCGACGGGCACGCGATCGCGGCTTATCCTGCTGGACGTCATATGACGTCATCATTTTTGTTTTGTTTATTGCTTCTTATATATCTGCAGTTTATCTATAAAAACAAAAATTAACATCTTATATTTATTGTTTTGTATCAGCGGCCGGCTCCTCTCACCTCCTGTAGGGCCTTCATTCTGCTCAGTAGATCCCGGGCCTCGGCAGCATCATTGGTAGCCATTAACTTCCTCTTGAGGATGGCCATGGGCACCTCTGGGCTGGGGGTCAGGTCCAGGTTGGGTATGGGCTCCAGGGTCATGGGAGGGGCTGCGGTTTTAGCACTGCCCTGGAACTGGCCCACCTTCATCTTAGAAATAGTCTGATAAGGAAAAAGCAACAAGATACAGAATATCAATAACAAAGTCTCATTGGGTTTATAGGCTTAACCTCCCCCCTTTAAGTGTTATTAGTTTCTGATAGGCCACTTAAAGTGCAAAAGTGCCCCTTTAAACTTCTTGTTTGAGTTGAGAACACAGCACCTCCAAGTTCTCAAGCAGTGTTGTCGGCCATTCCTGCTGGACTACAGAACTCCACCCGTCCCTCACCCCTCTCTACACGAATACATAGAATTCTTATACCCAGTAATGTTACTACCTGGACTTGTGGGAACCGGTCCACAGACTGTGTAGGAAGAGGGCTCTTGTGTGATGTAGTTTTGGGGGCATGCCTTTGTGAATAAAAACTGCCTAGAACGATGGTGGTCAACTTGACATTACCAAAGAGCCACACAAAGGATCTGAATTTTAAGTCTTAGAGACAGCAGACAAACAGGATATAGTCAGAGATAATCATAGACTGCAGACACACTACAGGAGATGGTCAGAGACAGCAGACATACTGTAGGAGATGGTCAGAGACTGCAGGCATAGTACAGGAGATGGACAGAGACTGCAGACATAGTACAGGAGACGGTCAGAGACTGCAGACATGATACAGGAGACGATCAGAGACTGCAGACATACTACAGGAGATGGTCAGAGACTGCAGAAACTACAGGAGATGGTCAGAGACTGCAGACATAGTACAGGAGATGGTCAGAGACTGCAGACATACTACAGGAGATGGTCAGAGACTGCAGACATACTACAGGAGATGGTCAGAGACTGCAGACATAGTACAGGAGATGACCAAAGACTGCAGACATAATACAGGAGATGGTCAGAGACTGCAGACATAGTACAGGAGACGATCAGAGACTGCAGACATAGTACAGGAGACGATCAGAGACTGCAGACATGGTACAGGAGATGATCAGAGACTGCAGACATGGTACAGGAGATGGTCAGAGACTGCAGACATACTACAGAAGATGGTCAGAGACTGCAGACATAGTACAGGAGACGATCAGAGACTGCAGACATACTACAGGAGATGGTCAGAGACTGCAGAAACTACAGGAGATGGTCAGAGACTGCAGACATAGTACAGGAGATGGTCAGAGACTGCAGACATACTACAGGAGATGGTCAGAGACTGCAGACATACTACAGGAGATGGTCAGAGACTGCAGACATAGTACAGGAGATGACCAAAGACTGCAGACATAATACAGGAGATGGTCAGAGACTGCAGACATACTACAGGAGATGGTCAGAGACTGCAGACATAATACAGGAGATGGTCAGAGACTGCAGACATACTACAGGAGATGGTCAGAGACTGCAGACATACTACAGGAGATGGTCAGAGACTGCAGACATACTACAGGAGATGATCAGAGACTGCAGACATACCACAGGAGATGGTCAGAGACTGCAGACATACCACAGGAGATGGTCAGAGACTGCAGACATACTACAGGAGATGATCAGAGACTGCAGACATACTACAGGAGATGGTCAGAAACTGCAGACATACTACAGGAGATGGTCAGAGACTGCAGACATACTACAGGAGATGATCAGAGACTGCAGACATACCACAGGAGATGGTCAGAGACTGCAGACATACTACAGGAGATGATCAGAGACTGCAGACATACTACAGGAGATGGTCAGAGACTGCAGACATACCACAGGAGATGGTCAGAGACTGCAAACATACTACAGGAGATGGTCAGAGACTGCAGACATACTACAGGAGATGGTCAGAGACTGCAGACATACTACAGGCAGTAGTGTATTTAGGTTTTGAGCTGCCCTAGGCCTGACTAAACTCGTGCACCCCCCGATTTAAATATGACCCACCCCTTCCTGTCAAGGCCACACCCCTTGCTGTTTAAGACCCGCCCTGAAATTTTCGAGTGGTGACACTAGTTCTGAGGACCTGGGGGGGGGGGGCAATGGATTCCCTTAATTTGCATAGATTTCCTCTCACTTCCTGTCTGGCTATGGGGCAGGAACTGAAGGGAAATCTCTGCAATGGGACAGGGATAAATAAACTGACAGGGGTTATAACCCTCCCTTTATCCAAAATGAAAATAATGTGTTGCCTATAGTTCTATTTTAAGCACAAATTTCTGATAAATTTATGAAGAGGACTAAGAAGATAACCACGCCAATGGTGCAGCAGAAAACATATAGCACAGTGAGGAATGTTTGTGGTCCAGGACGAGAGGACAGTCAAAATTAGAAGCGCCCCCCCCCCATCCCCCCACAGTTGCAGAATCCCGGCGGGGACTCTTTTCATGCTGCCCCCCTGCAAAGTGCTTCCCTAGGCCTGGGCCTTGTCAGCCTAGGTCAGGATACAGCATTGACTACAGGAGACGGTCAGAGACTGCAGACATAATACAGGAGATGGTCAGAGACTGCAGACATAATACAGGAGATGGTCAGAGACTGCAGACATAATACAGGAGATGGTCAGAGACTGCAGACATAATACAGGAGATGACCAGAGACTGCAGACGTACTACAGGAGATGGTCAGAGACTGCCGACATACTACAGGAGATGGTCAGAGACTGCAGACATAGTACAGGAGATGGTTAGAGACTGAAGACATACTACAGGAGATGGTCAGAGACTGCAGACATAATACAGGAGATGGTCAGAGACTGCAGACATAGTACAGGAGATGATCAGAGACTGCAGACATAATACAGTAGATGGTCAGAGACTGCAGACATACTACAGGAGATGATCAGAGACTGCAGACATACTACAGGAGATGGTCAGAGACTGCAGACATAGTACAGGAGATGATCAGAGACTGCAGACATAGTACAGGAGATGGTCAGAGACTGCAGACATAGTACAGTAGATGGTCAGAGACTGCAGACATAATACAGGAGATGGTCAGAGACTGCAGACATAGTACAGGAGATGGTCAGAGACTGCAGACATAATACAGGAGATGATCAGAGACTGCAGACATAATACAAGAGATGGTCAGAGACTGCAGACATCCTACAGGAGATGGTCAGAGACTGCAGACATAGTACAGGAGATGATCAGAGACTGCAGACATATTACAGGAGATGATCAGAGACTGCAGACATAGTACAGGAGATGATCAGAGACTGCAGACATATTACAGGAGATGATCAGAGACTGCAGACATATTACAGTAGATGGTCAGAGACTGCAGACATAGTACAGGAGATGGTCAGAGACTGCAGACATAATACAGGAGATGGTCAGAGACTGTAGACATAATACAGGAGATGATCAGAGACTGCAGACATAATACAGGAGATGATCAGAGACTGCAGACATATTACAGGAGATGATCAGAGACTGCAGACATATTACAGTAGATGGTCAGAGACTGCAGACATAGTACAGGAGATGGTCAGAGACTGCAGACATAATACAGGAGATGATCAGAGACTGCAGACATGGTACAGGAGATGATCAGAGACTGCAGACATGGTACAGGAGATGGTCAGAGACTGCAGACATAATACAGGAGATGGTCAGAGACTGCAGACATAGTACAGGAGATGATCAGAGACTGCAGACATCCTACAGGAGATGGTCAGAGACTGCAGACATAGTACAGGAGATGATCAGAGACTGCAGACATATTACAGGAGATGATCAGAGACTGCAGACATATTACAGTAGATGGTCAGAGACTGCAGACATAGTACAGGAGATGGTCAGAGACTGCAGACATAATACAGGAGATGGTCAGAGACTGCAGACATACTACAGGAGATGGTCAGAGACTGCAGACATATTACAGGAGATGATCAGAGACTGCAGACATAGTACAGGAGATGATCAGAGACTGCAGACATAAACAGGAGATGGTCAGAGACTGCAGACATAGTACAGGAGATGGTCAGAGACTGCAGACATAGTACAGGAGATGATCAGAGACTGCAGACCTACTACAGAAGTCACATCTAAACAAATGGAACGTAACGAATTAATAATAATAATAATAAAAACTTTTTATTATTATTATTATTTATTATTATAAATTTGTTACGTGATATTCATTTAGATACGGCATTCGTTATTTCGGATAATTCGTAACTTCGGATAAATTCGTATTCGTTATGTTCACTAACAGCCAAATTTGAAAGGAAATTCCAATACCTATAATTTAATAGTTAGTTATTATTTCGGGTTTTTGAATTTTCATTCTAATTTTCTGATTTATTCGAAATAACGACTTTCGATCATAACAAATGACCCGAAAAACAGAAAAAAAAAAAATGAATGAAACGAAAAGGAAAGCGAACAAATTTTCATGCACATGTCTAGTAGATGGCTACAACCTACTGATAGTGTACACGTCTATACAGCTACACTCAACAATGAATGTCTCCATCACTCACCCGGTTCCCGTATTGCGTCACATGACTGGTATGGGTGCGTTTCTTGACCAATAAATACTGTTTATATAATGTCTCCTGTGACAGATCCTCCTAGAAGACCAATAATACATCTTATATGAAGTCGTAGAACAGAAAACACTCCCATCATATATATATAGAAAACAATGCAACGCATCATCGCTAAGCAATAGTCATAAAAATGGCGGCCATTTACCATAAATGACACTTTTGTTTAGGGGTCAGATGACAGCAATGGGCATTCCTTCTAATTTTCATTCCATGTGCAGGGGGCGTGGTCAGATGTGCAGGGGGCGTGGTCACATGTGCAAGGGGCATAGTTACATTGACTAGGGGCAGCACAGCTTCTGCTCGAAGGCAATCAAACTGAGACAGGGGGGCGTGGTTACATGTACTAGATGCTGCTATCATGACAGCGAGCCTCCTAAAACAAGTTGCTGCCAATCAAACCAAGCAGGGGGTGTGGTTACATGTGCAGGGTCAGTGGCGGCTGCTCCATTAGCGGAACAGGGGCACCGTCATCCCTAATCCAATGCGCCCGACCCCTAATCTACATGCAGGGCGCCGGCCGCATGGATTTCAATGGGGTTTTTTTTTTTTTTGAAGCACATGATTAGAGCCTGAGGCTCTATTTGGCTTCAAAAAAAGGGCGTGCTCGGGGCGCAGAGAACAGCGCCCTGAGCTCATCCAGTTGTGATACAATAGCGAAATAAGATTTGCGATTGTCTTCCTGCTTCTCCAGCCGGCCAATCAGGAAGGGGGTGATTGGATGGTTAGCCGAGCAACGAGGGGGGGGGGATTGATTGACCAACCAAATGGTGGGGGGTGTTTGACCGCCCTCTGTACATGTGACCACAACCCCTGCACAGTGCACAGTGCTCCATTTTTTTTTTGGGGGGGGCGGCAAACGAACCACCCGCCACCGCCCCCTCCCTGTGCAGAGGGCGTGGTTACATGTGCAGGTGACAAGGCTATTGCTGGGAGCTGCTGTCAATCAAACTGAGCTGGGGGGCGTGGTTACATGTGCAGAGGGTGTGGTTACATTCACTAAGCACAGCCTAGGAGCCACACTGTCAATCAAATCAAGCTGGGCTGGGCTGGGGAGGCTTGGAAGCCAAGCAGAGAAACAAATAAAAATGTAAGCAGTTATTCTGTTACAGTCTATATACATTGTATCCAGACATGTGCAATTTGTTTAGTTCCGAATTCGGTTAACGGATTTTGACAAATTCGTTAATTCTGAAATTTACGCATTTTTAAATTTCCGAAATTTCAGAATTTCAAATTTCAAAATTTCCGAAATTACAAATTTCCGAATTTCGAATTTCCTAATTTTCAAGTTTCCGAATTTCCGAAAATGTGAATTTTCCGAATTTCAGAAATTCGAAATTTCTGTAAATTCGAAATTCGCAAATTTCGAAAATCTGAAATAATAACTAATAATAAATATTAAATTATAGGTATTGGAATTTCCTTTCAAATGTGGCTGTTAGTGAATGTAACGAGTACAAATTTATCCGAAGTTACGAATTATCTGAAATAACGAATGCCATATCTAAACGAATGGAACGTAACGATCTAATAATAATGAATAACAATAATAATAATAAAACCTTTTTACTATTATTATTTGTTATTAATTTGTTCCATTCCATTCGGCTTTCGTTATTTCGGATAATTCGTAACTTCAGATAAATTCGTATTCGTTACGTTCACAAACAGCCAAATTTGAAAGGAAATTCCAATACCTATAATTTAATAGTTAGTTATTATTTCGAGTTTTACTGATTTTCTTTCTTTTTTTTATTCATATTTTTGAATTTTCAAATTTTCGAATTCAGGAAAATCAGAAATTTCAAAAATCCAAAAATTCTAAATTCAGAAATTTGGAAATTCGAAAATCCGGAAATCCAAAAATTGAAAATTCTAAGTTCGGAAATTCAAAAATCCGAAATTCGGAAATCCAAAAATTAAAAATTAGAAAATTCGGAAACCCCGAAATTCGAAAATCCGAAAATTCGAAATACAGAAATGTGAAAATCCGAATTCTCGGTTTTCCGAATTTTTGAATTTCCGAAAAAAGCAAAAAAACGAATGAAACGAAAACAAACAAATTTTTTGTCTAATTGTATCATTTATGCTGAATTTTTGATTTATACTTAAAGCAGAGCTCCACCCAAAAGGGGAAGCTCCACTTGTCTGCCTCCACACCCCCTCCGGGGCCACATTTGGCACCTTATAGGGGGGAGTGGTTATCTGGTTACTGGTTCTGACAGGTACTCAATCCCACTTCCTGCTGAGTTTGGTGCGGTGAACTCAGCCGGAAGTTCGGCCCTCGCTGCAGCTGACCCATTGAGAAAGCACAGCTCGATTCGCGCATGCGCATTAGAAAACCAGCTGTGAAGCCGCAAAGCTTTACTGCCAGTTTCCCTTACCCAAGATGGTGGCGCCAGCACCCGAGAGCCGTCGGGCTAGTTAAGTTAGGCTAGAGACCCAATAGTAAACGTCAGCAACGACAGTATTTGTAGCTGCTGACTTTTAATTTATTGGTGGGCGGGGGGGGGTCTGGAGCTCCACTTTATTGTTCTTTAGAAACATGAGAGATGATTGGCTGCCGTTGGACAGCTCATACAGTTCTTATTCCAGATACTTGATGAGCTGGTGGTGTAAATTGAGGCATTTTAATGCATGTACAGAAAAAAGAACTCACCATGTCTGAATCCTCCATCCAGCTGACGCTGTAAAAATCGCCAAGATAAATGTTTCGCTTTGTGTCATAATAACAGGCGTAGGAGAACTCGTGAGGGTTGGCAGATGTGGTGGCGTAAACTACAAAATGTTAAACATAGAGATATAAATCTACACTAGATAATGACCCATACTACACGCTATCTGTGAAGGAATTTCAGACTAGAGCAGTTCACAATAGACATGTGCAATTCGCTTAGTTCCGAATTTGTTTTTTTACGAATTTTGACAAATTCGTTACTTCCAAAATTTCAGAATTTCCGAATTTCTAATTTCCGAATTTCCAAAATTCAAATTTCCAATTTCCGAAATTTCCAATTTTCGAATTTCCGTA
This sequence comes from Lithobates clamitans, assembly GCA_037952925.1. NCBI lineage: Eukaryota > Metazoa > Chordata > Amphibia > Anura > Ranidae > Lithobates > Lithobates clamitans. The sequence goes on along the minus strand of JBBGZY010001747.1, from coordinate 378,739 downwards.
ATTTCGAATTTCCGTAATTTCGGAGATTCGAAATTACGGAAATTCGAAATTACGGAAATTCGAAAATTGGAAATTTCGGAAATTGGAAATTGTCGGAAAATTCAGAAATTAGAAATTTCGGAAATTAGAAAATTCGGAAATTTCCCAATTTCCGAAAAAAGCAAGAAAACCAATGAAACGAAAACGAACACATTTTTTGTCTGTTAAAAAAAGGTAATTTTGTATAAAGATCTTCTTTTTTTTGTGTGTAAGGGGTTCATCCATAAAAAAAAAAAAATCAGGGACATTCTATGTATATTTTCACTGTGCCTGGAGAAAATTGAGAAGAATATACAAGCAGTGTGAAGATCATGACCTGTGTGGGAATCAGGGGCGGCCCGTCCATTAGGGGTGCCCGGGCGCCGCCCCACTATCCTCTCCACCACCGCGGCCGCCCCTTATTTATGTGTCAGGCCCCTTTTGGGTCACCGGGCATATGAATTGGAGCGGCCAGGGTTTTTTTTTTTTTGAAGCACTGATCAGAGACAGAGGCTCTAATAGGCTTCAAAATTGGGTGGACTCGGGACGCAGAGCATTGCGTCTGGAGCCCACCCAGGTGTGTTGCAACAGCAAATGAAAATTCGCTGTTGCAACACTGATCCTCCTCCCAGCCAATCGGGAAGCAGGTATGAAACCTGTTTCCCGATTGGCCAAAACGTCAGACGATTCTATTGGACGCCTATCGCCGGGAGGAGGAGAGAGGAGACACCGCGGAAGCTGCTCCAGGAGAGGACACTGGCTACCGGAGCAGATTTTACTCGAGCCCACCACACTCTCACCGCCCACATCCAAAGGAAGGACAGTGGGTGGTGAGGCTGTGTTAGTGCTGCGGGGGGGGGGGCCCATGGGGCGGAGGGTTGTTTGTCGACCCCCCCAAAAAAAAACACCAGCCGCCACTGCGCACAGCTCAGTGTACAATCTCAGCATGGCTAGGGTACAGGGGTGCAATAATTCCCATTCGTGCGCATCAGAGTTACATCATCTCAGGCTGGTCAATCGCCAAACCTGGAAGATGACCAGGCTAAGATGTCAGCGGTGGTGATGGCAGACCCTGCATATATTATGTCACTCTGGTTCAGCCCTTCAAGATGCTGAACCCAGAAGATGGAGAGACCAAGGAGACTGAGGATGCAGCATCACTGGAGGGGACCAAAGAGACTGGGAATTGAGCATCGCTGGAGGGGACCAAGGAGTCTGGGGACAGAGCATCGCTAGAGGGGACCAAGGAGACTGGGGACACAGCATCGCTGGAGGGGACCAAGGAGACTGGGGACACAGCATCACTGGAGGGGACCAAGGAGACTGGGGACAGAGCATCACTGGAGGGGACCAAGGAGACTGGGCACAGAGCATCGCTGGAGGGGACCAAGGAGACTGGGGACAGAGCATCACTGGAGGGGACAAAAAAGACTGGGGACAGAGCATCACTGGAGGGGACCAAGGAGACTGGGGACAGAGCATCGCTGGAGGGGACAAAAAAGACTGGGGACAGAGCATCGCTGGAGGGGACCAAGGAGACTGGGGACAGAGCATCGCTGGAGGGGACCAAGGAGACTGGGGACAGAGCATCGCTGGAGGGGACCAAGGAGACTGGGGACAGAGCATCGCTGGAGGGGACCAAAGAGACTGGGGACAGAGCATCGCTGGAGGGGACCAAGGAGACTGGGGACAGAGCATCACTGGAGGGGACCAAGGAGACTGGGGACAGAGCATCACTAGAGGGGACCAAGGAGACTGAGGATGCAGGACACTGGAGGGGACCAAAGGGACTGGGGATGGAGCATTGCTGAAAGGGACCAAGGAGACTGGGGACAGAGCATCTCTAAGAGGACCAAGGAGACTGGGGATGGAGCATCACTGATGGGGACCAAGGAGACTGAGGATGCAGGACACTGGAGGGGACCAAAGGGACTGGGGATGGAGCATTGCTGAAAGGGACCAAGGAGACTGGGGACAGAGCATCTCTGGAGGGGACCAAGGAGACTGAGGATGGAGCATCGCTGGAGGGGACCAAGGAGACTAGGGGCAGAGCATCGCTGGAGGAGACCAAGGAGACTGGGGACAGAGCATCACTGGAGGGGACCAAGGAGACTGGGGACAGAGCATCACTGGAGGGGACCAAGGAGACATAGCTTCGCTGGAGGGGACCAAGGAGACTGGGGGAAGGGGGTGGGGTAGCATCGCTATTGGAGACCAAGCATTGTTGGAGGAGACCAAAGAGACTGAGGATGGAGCATCGCTGGAGGGGACCAAGGAGACTAGGGGCAGAGCATCGCTGGAGGAGACCAAGGAGACTGGGGACAGAGCATCACTGGAGGGGACCAAGGAGACTGGGGACAGAGCATCACTGGAGGGGACCAAGGAGACATAGCTTCGCTGGAGGGGACCAAGGAGACTGGGGGAAGGGGGTGGGGTAGCATCGCTATTGGAGACCAAGCATTGTTGGAGGAGACCAAAGAGACTGGGGACAGAGCATCGCTGGAGGGGACCAAGGAGACTGGGGATGGAGCATCGCTGGAGGGGACCAAGGGGGCTGGGGACTGAGCATCGCTGGAAGGGACCAAGGAGACTGGGGATGGAGCATCGCTGGAGGGGACCAAGGAGACTGGGGACTGAGCATCGCTGGAAGGGACCAAGGAGACTGGGGATGGAGCATCGCTGGAGGGGACCAAGGGGGCTGGGGACTAAGCATCGCTGGAGGGCACCAAGGAGACTGGGGACAGAGCATCGCTGGAGGGCACCAAGGAGACTGGGGACTGAGCATCGCTGGAGGGGACCAAGGGGGCTGGGGACTAAGCATCGCTGGAGGGCACCAAGGAGACTGGGGACAGAGCATCGCTGGAGGGGACCAAGGAGACTGGGGACTGAGCATCGCTGGAGGGGACCAAGGGGGCTGGGGACTAAGCATCGCTGGAGGGCACCAAGGAGACTGGGGACAGAGCATCGCTGGAGGGGACCAAGGAGACTGGGGACAGAGCATCACTGGAGGAGACCAAGGAGTTTGGGGATGGAGCATCGCTGGAGGGGACCAAGGAGACTGGGGGAAGGGAGTGGGGTAGCATCACTATTGGAGACCAAGCATTGCTGGAGGAGACCAAGAAGAATGGGAATATAGCAATGCTGGAGGGGACCAAGAATTGTGATGTAGGATTGCTGGAGAGGACATAGGTCAGTGATGGCGAACCTATGGCACGCAGAGCCCTCTCTGTGGGCACGCAGAAGCTCCGGGCACACAAAGGCTCCTCACACTTCACTAGGAAGACAAAGCGCCCAGTGTCCCCACACTGTCCTGCTTCGTTCCATTGGTGAGAAAGCCCAGAGATGAGGCTGGAGCGGCCGGTGATGAGCTGCGCCACATTAGCATGTTCTGTGCTATGGTGATATCAGGAGAGGTGTGTATGGGCAGAGGGAGCAAGAAAGGCTACATGAGCATAGGCGTGCCCACGGGGTGTGCCGGGTGTGCCTGGGCACACCCTAATCCCCCAAGCAGTGTTTAGCCCCATGCTGTCAGTATCCGATGTGCAATGTGTACCCTGCACTGCCTGTGAGTCAGTATAACATTGTGCCGATATTGGGGCTTGAAAGATCCGCTCAGTGTGACACTGTCCTGTATGGTAACTGCATGCAGAGAGAGAGAGGAGCTGTCAGATTTCATGTATGATGTCGGGGTGGGCGGGACCAAGCAGGTATCTGAACACCAGCCAATAGGATGTGTCTGCTACGTGTATGTAGCCCTGCCCCTTTCTCAAGCTGCTCAATTTTTGGCTGATGTTCAATAGCTGCTCGGTCCTGCCAGGATATTACACAGGCACAGCGAGCAGAGTGAAGCCGCCTCCCCCTCCAATGTTTATGTGTACACAGGGGGAGGGGCCCTGCTGTGCCTGTGCCACGCTGATCTGAGGTACTGAATGGGATGAGGGGATCTGTCTGTGCTGAATGGGGGGGATCTGTCTGTGCTGAAAGGGGGGAATCTGTGCTGAGGGGAGGGTCCATCTGTGCTGAAGGGTGCTGTGTAATGTAAAGGGGTGCAGTGGTGCAGGGTGCTGTGTAATGTAAAGGGGTGCAGTGATACAGGGTCCTGTGTAATGTAAAGGGGTGCAGTGATACAGGGTCCTGTGTAATGTAAAGGGGTGCAGTGATACAGGGTCCTGTGTAATGTAAAGGGGTGCAGTGATACAGGGTCCTGTGTAATGTAAAGGGGTGCAGTGATACAGGGTCCTGTGTAATGTAAAGGGGTCCAGTGGTGCAGTTGTGGAGAGGAGGTACACAGTAGTGACAAAGTTATTGAAGGATGCAGAGGTATGCAGGGGGCACAGTGGGGTGTTTTTACATTTTAACGTGGGGTGTTGGTGCCAGATATAGGATCTGTCCTGGGTGCCAAATGCTTTAGGTACGCCCCTGGAAACCCCCCCTCTCCTCTGTCAGTGCTTCTAACTAATGCCACCTGTCTGTGCCAATCAGTGCCCCCTGTCAGTGCCAGTGCTGCCTGTCAGTTTGTCAGTGTCAATTAGTGCTTCCAATCAGTGCCACCTATCAGTGCTTCCAATCAGTGCCACCTGTCAGTGCCAATCAGTGCCAGCGCCGCCTGTCAGTACCAATTAGTGCTTCCAATCAGTGCCACCTGTCAGTGCCAATGAGTCCCAATCAGTGCTTCCAATCAGTGCCACCTGTCAGTGCCAATCAGTGCCAGTGCCCCCTGTCAGTGCCAATTAGTGCTTTCAGTCAGTGCAACCTGTTAGTGCTAATAAGTGCCAAGTGCTTCCAATCAGTGTCACCTGTCAGTGCCAATGAGTGCCACCTATCAGTGCTTCCAATCATTGCCACCTGTCAGTGCCAATCAATGCCAGTGCCACCTGTCAGTGGCAATTGGTGCTTCCAATCAGTGCCACCTGTCATTGCCAATCATTATTAGTGCCAATCAGTGCCACCTCTCCGTGCCAGTGTTTCCAATCAGTGCCATCTGGCAGTGCCAATCAGTACTTCCAATCAGTGTTACCTGTCAGTGCCAATCAGTGCCAGTGCTGCCTTTCAGTGCCAATGCTGCCTGTCAGTGCCAATCAGTGCTTCCAATCAGTGCCACCTGTCAGTGCCAGTCAGTTCCACACCAGTACAAATGAGTGCCACCTGTCAGTGCCAATCAGTGCTGCTAATCAGTGCTGTTAATCAGTGCCCATCAGTGCACTGAGTGCAGGGATCGGGGTGATGAACTCACCCGCCAGGCACATTGTCCAAGGGGGTGCCGGCCTGGTGGGGCACAACTGAAATCTGTTGTTTATTAATGCCACATGCCGATTTTAGTATAACAGGTAATCACCACACCACTATTTACAATAAACTACTGGAGGTAAAATAAAAAAAGTGTAATTGAAAGGCCTGCCACTAAGCACTGTTATGTGTTCCCACACCACACAAAAAAAAAAAAAAAAGTGCAGCGCTAACTTACTGATCAATAACTTAACAACAATTTAATCCTGTAATGTATGGAAATGTCAATAAACTTCAATATTATCACAATACCGATCTCTGTGATATGCAACTTCACATAATACACATCAAGCTGAAAATAAGACATATTGTATAAAAATAAGCTTAGCAGGGATGGTGGAAACCCCTCCTATAGATATTTACCATACAGATTAATCTCAAGTGAAACAACCTTTTAGTTGGTTTAGTTACTATTATAATGTGAATTTTTGCACTTTGAAGGTCATTTTCCACCACCCATGTCTTTATGGACCTTGCTTTGTGCACTGGTGTGCAGTCATGTTGGAACAGGAAGGGGCCATCCCCAAACTGTTCCCACAAAGTTGTTAGCATGAAATTGTCCAAAATGTCTTGGTATGCTGACACCTTAATGCCCCGTACACATGGTCGGACATTGATCGGACATTCCAACAACAAAATCCATGGATTTTTTCCGAGGGATGTTGGCTCAAACTTGTCTTGCATACACACGGTCACACAAAGTTGTCGGAAAATCCAATCATTCTGAACGCGGTGACGTAAAACACGTACGTCGGGACTATAAACGGGGCAGTGGCCAATAGCTTTCATCTCTTTATTTATTCTGAGCATGCGTGGCACTGTGTGCGTCGGATTTGTGTACACACGATCGGAATTTCCGACAACGGATTTTGTTGTCGGAAAATTTTATAGCCTGCTCTCAAACTTTGTGTGTCGGAAAATCCGATAGAAAATGTGTGATGGAGCCCACACACGGTCGGAATTTCCGACAACAAGGTCCTATCACACATTTTCCGTCGGAAAATCCGACCGTGTGTATGGGACATAAGAGTTCCCTTCACTGGAACTAAGGGGCCAAGCCCAACCCCTGAAAAACAACCCCACACCATAATCCCCCCTCCACCAAATGATTTGGACCAGTGCACAAAGCAAGGTCCATAAAGACATGGATGAGTGAGTTTGGGGTGGAGGAACTTGACTGTCCTGCACAGAGTCCTGACCTCAACCTGATAGAATACCTTTGGGATAAATTAGAGCGGAGACGGTGATCCAGGCCTTCTCATCCAACATCAGTGCCTGACCTCACAAATGCGCTTCTGGAAGAATGGTCAAACATTCCCATAGACACACTCCTAAACCTTGTGGACAACCTTCCCAGAAGTGTTGAAGCTGCAAAGGGTGGGCCAACTCAACAATGAACCCTACAGACTAAGACTGGGATGCCATTAAAGTTCCTGCGTGTGTAAAGGTAGGCGTCCCAATACTTTTGCCTGTTTGAGCTTTGGGGTGCACACCCTAATGCAATAGGCTGCGCACGCCTGTGTACATGAGTGTCACTGCGTCACTGCCATACCACAGCAGAGGGGGTGGTGAGTTGCAGAGGGGGGACCAGATGTATGATGGTGTGTGCTATGAGCTGCATGGAGGGGTGTGATGCATGGTGAGGAGGTATGCTATGAGTTACATGGCGATGTATAATGTGCTGTAGCTCACTGATGTGATGTGGCTGGACAACAGAGAGGTGTGAGTTGAAGGCCAATACATAATGAGCTAGAAGTTTACAGTGTGATGAGAAGTGCGATGTGCTGCATGGCGATGGATGTTGGCACTTTGAAATAACTAAGTTGGTTTTATGTGACAGTTTGGGCACTCGGGCTCAAAAAGGATCGCCATCACTGACCTAGGAGATTGGGGACACAGTATCACTGGAGGGGACTAAAGCAATTGGGGGCATAATTATAGGGGGGGGTATCCAGTAAGTGGACCATAATATGCATTTATGCTGAGCCTACCTACATACATTATGGAAAGTGCCCTCACCATGATATTGTCTCTGCTCTGCTTTATGCATCTAAAGCCACAACTTTCTTTTTTTAGTTCTCTCTAGATTGTGGAAGAGTTAAAACCTCTGCGAGGCTTCATTGCTGTGTGTTGTGGGGGATAAAGGGGACATCTGCTAGTTTTGGAGAGGATTCCTCACCAGTGGAGGTGCATCCATAAGGGCGCACAGGCGCCGCCCCCTCTCTCCTGCCACCCCCTCTAGCACCAATAGATAGATTCATGCATTGCATAAATCTATCTATGGCCGCCGCTGCCACCCCCTATTTAGGCGCCCGGCCCCTTTTCGGGTGCAGGGCGCCTGAATTACAGTGGCGGGGGGTGGTTTTGAAGCACCTAATTAGAGCCATGAGCTCTAATAGGCGTCAAAAAAAGGTGACCTGCAAGCGTCATGCTGGGCGCTTGCAAGTCACTCAGCTGTGTTAGAAAAGCAAATGAATATTTACTTTCCTAACACCAAACCACCTCTCCACCAATCAGGTGCTTGGATCTGTTACCCGTCACCTGATTGGCTGAAAAGACTGCTATGATTGGACGCCAGGCGTCCAATCATAGCAGAGGATAGGAAGAGAGGACGGGAGAAGACATTGAGGAGCTGACCCACCGAGACAGGTAAGTGCAGACAGCGGGCCGGCGGGGGGCACACTGGCAGCATTTAATATGGCACAGTGGCTGCGTTTGATGGGGCACAGTGGGAGCAATTGATGGGCACAGTGACGGCAATTGATGAGCACAGTGGCGGCAATTGATGGGCACAGTGGCTGCGTTTGATGGCACAGTGGCCGCAATTGATGGGCACAGTGGCGGCAATTGATGGGCACAGTGGCAGCAATTGATGGGCACAGTGGCTGCATTTGATGGGCACAGTGGCTGCATTTGATGGGCACAGTGGCTGTGTTTGATGGCACAGTGGCTGCATTTTATGGGGCACAGTGGCGGCAATTGATGGGCACAGTGGCTGCGTTTGATGGCACAGTGGCAGCAATTGATGGGCACAGTGGCAGCAATTGATGGCACAGTGGCAGCAATTGATGGGCACAGTGGCTGCATTTGATGGGCACAGTGGCTGCATTTGATGGGCACAGTGGCAGCAATTGATGGGCACAGTGGCTGCATTTGATGAGCACAGTGGCTGTGTTTGATGGGCACAAGGGCTGCATTTTATGGGGCACAGTGGCGGCAATTGATGGGCATAGTGAGGCTGCCATTGATGGGGGTTTTTGTCAGAATTTTTCAGTTTGTTTGCATGAACACAAACGAGCGACCATCACATGATTTGTCAGCACAATACACAACTAGTATTATAAAGCATCATGTGAGATACGAAGCTGTTCTCAGTTCTGCAATCTGACAGTTGGAATTGACTCTTCACACCATAACTGATGACTGTACCGCGGTGGGGTGGGGGGGGGGGGGGGGCAGACATCTGTCAAAGAATTTGGATGCGTAATGACATAAGGAAGTGAAACGATGAAAGGCAGTTAGTGAGAATACGCATAGGATAATTTAGGAAGTCACCATCAACCGCAAAAATGAGGCCGCCTCCCCCTTTCATGCTCGTCATTCCCACAATGATAAATATACAATAAAGTACTTTATTTCCAAGAGATTCCTGAGCACCTGTCCTCTCTGCCAATGTCATTAGCAGGACACCCGAGATGTGAAACACCCGCCCCCTTTTTCTGGCTATTTTAGCAGTTTTTTCCCTGCTAAAACTATATTGAAATGGCTGAAAAATTTGCGCAAACATAAAATTGTTACCGATACTTTTTTCAAGTACTCGCTGATATTGATTCCTTTTTTTAATGTCATGTGACAGTGGCACTAATATGCAGCACTGATGACGCAACGACTATGTTAGTAGTTTTTTATTTCGATTTTATTTTTTACAATTTTATATTTTACAATTTTTTTGTTATCGTTTTTTTTTTTAACAATGCTTTCTGGGTTTTTTTTTTTGGGGGGGGGGAGTGGACGGTGTCAGTGTTTTTTTTATTTTAATTTGTATTATGTTTACAATTTTACTTTAAAATATTTATTTATTACAATTTTTCCTTTTTTATACATATATATATTTTTAAGGGGGGGTTTCATGATATATCGGGGGTCTAAACAGACCCCTGACATCTCCCCTTTGAAACAGAGAAAGGGACTGAGGACAGAGATTTCCCGGTGCCCTTCTCTGTAGCCTCAGCTACACTGAAGATGAATGGAGAGGAGACAGAGGCTCCTCTCCATTCATAAACTGAAACATCGTAAACACAGTTTACTCTGCTCAGTTATGAATGGACAGTCAGTGGTCACTGGCTCTGTGCATTCGGAAAAGGAAGGAGCCGGTAAATCACATATTTACCGACTCCTTCCTCCGCTCTCCATCCTGGCAGATCTGGGGCAGGGGGGACCGGAGAAGGACAGAGGGGGATCAGGGGAGGACATGGAGGGGGAACTTAGGAGCAGGGAGGAGGACATGGAGGGGGACTGGAGGAGGAAATGGAGGAGGACACGGAGGGGGACTGGAGGAGGAAATGGAGGAGGACACGGAGGGGGACTGGAGGAGGACACAGGAGACAGTCAGGAACAATCAGTGCGGCGGTGGGCGCAGTTACAAGCACCGATCTCCCTGTATAGATTTGAATAAAGCAGATAACAGCCACTTCTTCTCCTCTCCCTCCCGCGGCATTCAGCTGTTTTATTGAAATCTATACAGGGAGATCAGTGCTTGTAACTGCGCCCACCGCCGCACTGATTGTTCCTGACTGTCTCCTGTGTCCTCCTCCAGTCCTCCTCCATTTATTCCTCCAGTCCCCCCCTGTATCCTCCTCCCTGCTCCTAAGGTCCCCCTCCATGTCCTCCTCCGGTCCCCCTCTGTGCTTCTCCGGTCCCCCTGCCCCAGATCTGTCACGATGGAGAGCGGAGGAAGGAGCCGGCAAATATGTGATTTACCGACTCCTTCCTTTTCTGAATGAACAGAGTCAGTGATCACTGATTGCACATTCATAACTGAGTTTCAGTTTATGAATGGAGGGGAGCATCTGTCATCCTCTTCATTCAGAGAAGGGCACTAGGAAGTCCCCAGTCCCTTTCTCTGTCTCAAAGGGGAGATTATTACACCCCTAATATCTCACCACCCCCCCCCCCCCCCAACAGTGTTGATAAAAAAAAAATAAAAAAAAATGTAAAAAAAGGAAAAATTGTAATAAATATTTAAAAGCAAAATTGTAAAAATAATACAAAGTAAAATAAAAAAACACTGACATGGTCCACTCCCTCCCTCCCAAAAAAGAAAGCATTGTAAAAAAAAAAAAAATTATATATATATATATATAGATATATATATATATATATATCTATATATATATAGATATATATATATATAGATATATATATATATATATATATATATATATCTATATATATATATCTATATATCTATTATACAATATATATATATATATATAAAATATACAAATATATATATATATATATATATATATATATATATATATATATATATATATAATTACAAAAAAATTAAAAAATTAAAAATAAAGTTGTAAAAAAAAGAAAGAAAGAAAGAAAAAACTACTAACGCAGTCCACACGTCATCAGTGCCACCTATCAGTGCTGCATATTAGTGCCACTGTCACATAGACATTAAAAAAAAAGTATCGGTAATCTGTATCGGTGAGTACTTGAAAAAAAGTATCGGTATTTCTACTCAGTCTTAAAAAAAACTGGCATCTGTCCATCCCTAGTGATTTATTGTTGAATTTGCTCTTATGGAGAAAACTGACACAAATCCTGGTTGCACTTACCATCGATGTTGTTAGGTAGGTGATCCATCATGGAGCCAGAAAAACAGGCCTCAATGTACAGAACCATCTGTAAGAGAAATATCTCCATGTCACTCCAATGTGTTCTGCTACAGAAGACTCAGCAACCCGATACATTGGGGGAGATTTACTGAAGGCAAAAAGATTGTGCACTGCAAGTGTAGTTGCTCTAGATCAGTGGTCTCCAAACTGCGGCCCGGGGGCTGGATGTGGCCCTTTGCTTGCCTTCATCTGGCCCTTGGGGCACTAATCTACCAGCTGACACCAATGATAGAGCACCATCCCCCTCTACTGACACCATCAAGGGGGCACTATTCTTTTTATTGATATCAACAACGGGGCACTATTCCTCCCATTACAACCAATCATGAGGCACTGATGCCAGGGCATTTTTGTTAATCCACTGGCCATAGTCCGCCCCCCCTAAAGCCCGAAGGACATTAAACTGGACCTTTGTTTAGAAAGTCTGGAGACCTCTGGTGTAGATCTTAGCAAATGAGCAGAAGCTCTGTTGATTTCTCTCATCCAATCATGTACAAGAAAAAATGCTGTTTTTTTTTTATTGTCCAGTTGCATGTGATCATAGGCGTGCGCACAGGGTGTGCTGAGTGTGCCTGGGCAACCCTAATCACCTCTTGCGATGCCGATTCCCCCTGCTTCCTGTCTCCCTCTCCCCTGCAGTGCTGCCAGCTCACCTTTCCTCTCAGGAGCAAGGAAGGGGCTGGTAAATATGTCATTAACCGGCTCCTTCCTTTTCTGAATGAACACAGTGAGATATCTGTACTGATCGCTCCTGTCTTCATTTGTAACTGAAGCATAGTTAAAGCGGGATTCCGGATTAAAAAAAATTAAAAGTCAGCAGCTACAAACACTGTAGCTGCTGACTTTGAATAAGTACTTACCTGTCCTGGGTGCCAGCGATGTCGGCCGCCCCGTCCCTCGCCTCTCAGGTCCCGGCACCGCCATCCTAGGTAAGGGAAAAAGGCAGTGGAGCCTTGCGGCTTCACTGCCAGTATCCTACTGCGCACGCGCAAGCGGCGCGGTACTCTGCGAATGGCCCCGTGGTTTTCTGGGAACACACAGTTCCCAGAAGAAAACGGGGCCGCTCACCGAGGAGCAGAAGACGCCGCGGAAAAGGAAGAGGCAGATTAGGAAGACTGCCTAGCAACAAGGGTTTAGGTAAGTTTAATTTCTTTTTTTTTTCAAATGTTTTTTTTTTCATTTTTTTTAGGACTTTTGGTGTAATTTTTTTTTTTCAGGGTGGCCCTCCGCTTTAACTATATTTACTGCAGGCTGCAGAGAAAGAGGCTGGAGAATCTCTGTCCTCAGTTTCTTTCTCTGTCTCAAAAGTGAGACATCAGGGATCTGTTTAGACCCTTGATATTTCACCTAAGGCCCATAACAGAGCTCCTAAAAAAATAATAATTAATAATAATAAAAAATAAATAAACTACTGACACTGTCCACTGCCCTACTGACACCAATCTGTGCAACGACACCGTCCACTGCTCTGCCGATACACGCCCATGTGTGTTTGTGCTCTGGGGCGCACGCCCTAATGCTATAAGCTGCGCACACCAATGCATGTGATTTGATTGGGTGTTCTTTCCAAAGTGAAGCTTCGCCTCATTTACTAAACTTTGCAGCAACTGCCCTTGCAGAGTGCCCAGTCTATTTGCCTTTAGTAAATCAAACCCAATGGACATCATTAGAACTGGCCACTTCCTAGGACACCATCGGGCACTTACCTTTTTGTACATCTTGTTTTCATACATGTATTGAATTGTCTTGTTCAAATCTTCAACATGGAGCTGCAATGGAGAACAACAAGTCTAAGGATTAATACAACCAAAGACACAATGTATGAATTATGTCAAAGGACGCTTCATAACGGGGACAGCTGTGTGTGTAATGTTAACATTGTATATCTGCACTGGATATGTTTTATTTGCATAAATCTGACACCATACACTAGCAGAATATTGCACTCAATTTTTTTTGCTTTAACCATTTGCCTACCTACTGACAATTGGGTGGTCATGCAACACTGTACCCAAATGACATATTTAGCTTTTTTTATTTTTTTTTTGACAGATAGAGCTTTCTTTTGGTGATATTTAATCACCACTGGGTTTTTTAATTTTTTTTACTAGACTGATGTGCACTGATGAAGCTGCACTGATGGATGCTGATGAGGCTGCACTGAGGAGGAGGCAATGACTGGCATTGATGGGGCTGCACTGATAATGTTGCACTGATGGACACTGGCATTGATGGGGCTGCACTGATAAGATGAGGCTGCACTGATGGACACTGGCATTGATGGGGCTGCACTGATAATGTTGCACTGATGGACACTGGCATTGATGGGGCTGCACTGATAAGATGAGGCTGCACTGATGGACACTGGCATTGATGGGGCTGCACTGATAAGATGAGGCTGCGCTGATGGACACTGGCATTCATGGGGCTGCACTGACTGGTATTGATGGGGCTGTACTGATAAGATGAGGCTGCACTGATGGACACTGGCATTGATGGGGCTGCAGTGAGGAAGAGGCACTGATGAACACTGATTGGCATTGATGGGGCTGCAATGAAGGGCGCTAATGAGGCAGCACTGAAGAAGAGGCACTGATGGACACTTATTTGCATTAATGGGGCTGCACTGATGGACACTGATTGGCATTGATGGGGCCGCACTGATAATCAGGGAACTGATGATCAATGCCCTGATGATCATTGTTAATGTCTACTGTTACAGGATTGCCGGTTATCGACTTTCCTTTCCTCACACACTGACAGCGCTGAGGAGAGGAAATGCTGATAACTGGCATTCATTTTAATGGGATCAGCTGTGATTGGACAGAACTGATCACATAGTAAAGAGCCAATGTCATTGGCTCTTTACCCAGATTGGGGATGCACTGTGTTCAAGGGACATGGATCACCACTGATTGCCGTGCTGCATGTCCACCCTCGATAGAGGAGTAACCCACGTTTGGTCAGCAGCGACGTCTTCAGGTTGAGAAATCCCCCTGAAGACGTCACTGCTGACGAAACGCGTAGGATGTGGCCAATTACGGCATCCTAGCGCATCGCTTGCCGTTTGCTATCGGCGGTTGTTTATGCCAATCATCAGCCTGTCGCTCCGATCCTGCTGTTGTTGGAATGCTTCTCAGTTGGAGCTCCATTCATTTTTAATAAAGGCATCTTTTTTAAATGGACTTCACAACGGTAGTTTATGCTTTTGTTTTCTGGGCTCTTAACATCATTGACTGCTGAGTGGCGATCACCTCTCAGTGGAAGTCCGGTGGGGCTTGAAACTCACATTTTATACGCTTTTGGCCGTTATAACTTTTGGCCCAACAGTTCTGATAGGAGACACTTGGTAACTCCTACTATAGATGATATTTCCTGGAGGATCTTACACTGTGGATGTCTTGTAATGGGACCCATTTCATCTATGGACTATATGCATTTATTTAATGATTAATGAGTTTCTGATGTATGTATTTATATATATGCACTTCTTGATGCTTTCATGCCCCTCTTGCTTTCTCTTTGCACTTTATGAGTTGATGAATAGTTTCCTATTTTTTAATTTTAGGTTTTATGAATTGCATTTTTGCACTATTGCTAGTATTGAGGAACTCATGTACCTCATTGCAATTTGTCGATGATTATATGCACTTTTGTCATTGTATATATATGTACATATACTTTGTAGCGCTGCTTCTTTTGTTTATATTTCACAAACTGGTATACACTATTTTGTCAAAAGTATTGGGACGCCTGCCTTTACACACACATGAACTTTAATGACATCCCAGTCTTAGTCCGTAGGGTTCAATATGGAGTTGGCCCACCCTTTGCAGCTATAACAGCTTCAACTCAGATCTGCTGGGAATAAGGATGGCCAAAAAGTTAGAGGGGTTTTTAAACTAGGCGATGGGGGGGAGGGTCCAGAGACAGTGATAGCCAGCGCGGAAGATATTCCAGAGGGTAGTGTTGGGGGCATTAGTGGTAGGTTAACCAAAGCACAAAAACACAAGGTGAGTATAGTAGCAAGTCCTAGTTGCAATTTTGAAACACCCAATACGAGGACAATATGCGACCGGTCTAAACTATGTGGCATGTTCACCAATGCCAGGAGCATGGCAGACAAGATGGGTGAACTAGAGATACTGTTGTACAAGGAGGATTTGGATTTTGTGGGAATTTCAGAGACCTGGTTCAACAGCTCTCATGATTGGCTGGCAAACATTCAAGGGTATACCCTATACCGCAAGGATAGAGAGGGTAAAAAAGGGGGAGGGGTATGCCTATATATCAAGAATAATGTACAAGTGAATGTGAGAGATGACATCACTGAGGGAGCTAGAGAGGAGGCGGAATCCTTTTGGGTAGAGCTCCAAAGGGATGAAGCTAAGGGGAAAATAATACTGGGAGTATGCTATAGGCCCCCTAACCTAAAGGAGGAAGTGGAGATGGATCTCCTATCACAAATTGGATTAGTAGCAAGGATGGGAAGTGTTATCATAATGGGTGATTTTAATTATCCAGACATAGACTGGGCGGAGGGAACCACGCATTCATTTAAGGCTCGCCAGTTCCTTAATGTCTTGCAGGACAATTTTATGGGTCAGATGGTAGACGCACCAACTAGAAATAAAACATTACTAGATCTACTGATTACCAACAATACAGACCTGATCACAGATGTGGAAATACGGGGCAATTTAGGTAACAGCGATCACAGGTCAATTAGTTTCAGTATAAATCACACAAATATGAAACATAAAGGGAATACAAAGACACTGAATTTCAAAAGAGCCAACTTCCCTAAACTACAAACCTTGCTAAAAGGCATAAATTGGGATAAAATATTAGGAACAAAGAATACGGAGGAGAGATGGGTTTGCTTTAAGAGCATATTAAATAAGGGCATTAGCCAATGTATCCCATTGGGTAATAAATTTAAAAGAGCGAACAAAAATCCTGGATGGCTTAACTCCAATGTAAAAATGCAAATAAAAGCAAAGGAGAAGGCCTTCCAAAAATACAAGGTTGAGGGATCATCCTCAGCATTCAGACTTTATAAAGAATGCAATAAGAAATGTAAGGGTGCAATTAGGACGGCTAAGATAGAACATGAAAGACACATAGCGGAGGAGAGCAAAAAAAATCCCAAGAAATTCTTTAAGTATGTAAACAGTAAAAAAGGGAGGACAGACCATATTGGCCCCATAAAGAATGAGGAAGGACATCTGGTTACAAAGGATGGGGAGATGGCAAAGGTATTGAATTTATTCTTCTCCTCAGTCTTCACAAATGAATCGGGGGGCTTCAGTAACCAAAGCTGCAGTGTTTATCCTCATGACACAACACAGGAAGCACCTCCATGGTTAACAGAGGACGGAATTAAAATTAGACTTGAGAAACTTAACATTAATAAATCACTGGGACCAGATGGCTTGCATCCGAGGGTACTTAGGGAACTCAGTCAGGTGATTGCCAGACCGTTGTTCCTAATTTTTACAGACAGTCTATTGACTGGAATGGTACCAGCTGATTGGAGAAAAGCCAATGTAGCACCAATATTTAAAAAGGGCCCAAAAAACATCCCTGGGAATTACAAACCAGTTAGCCTAACATCAATAGTATGTAAACTCTTGGAGGGGATGATAAGGGACTATATACAAGATTTTAGTAATAAGAACGGTATCATTAGCAGTAATCAGCATGGATTCATGAAGAATCGTTCTTGCCAAACCAATCTATTAACCTTCTATGAGGAGGTGAGTTGCCATCTAGATAAAGGAAGGCCCGTAGACGTGGTGTATCTGGATTTTGAAAAAGCATTTGACACAGTTCCCCATAAACGTTACTGTACAAAATAGGGTCCGTTGGTATGGACCATAGGGTGAGTACCTGGATTGAAAACTGGCTACAAGGGCGTGTTCAGAGGGTGGTGATAAATGGGGAGTACTCAGAATGGTCAGGGGTGGGTAGTGGGGTTCCCCAGGGTTCTGTGCTGGGACCAATCCTTTTTAATTTGTTCATAAACGACCTGGAGGATGGGATAAACAGTTCAATCTCTGTATTTGCAGACGATACTAAGCTAAGCAGGGCAATAACTTCTCCACAGGATGTGGAAACCTTGCAAAAAGACCTGAACAAATTAATGGGGTGGGCGACTACATGGCAAATGAGGTTCAATGTAGAAAAATGTAAAATAATGCATTTGGGTGGCAAAAATATGAATGCAATCTATACACTGGGGGGAGAATCTCTGGGGGAATCTAGGATGGAAAAGGACCTGGGGGTCCTAGTAGATGATAGGCTCAGCAATGGCATGCAATGCCAAGCTGCTGCTAATAAAGCAAACAGAATATTGGCATGTATTAAAAGGGGGATCAACTCCAGAGATAAAACGATTCTCCTGCTCTACAAGACTCTGGTCCGGCCGCACCTGGAGTATGCTGTCCAGTTCTGGGCACCAGTCCTCAGGAAGGATGTACTGGAAATGGAGCGAGTACAAAGAAGGGCAACAAAGCTAATAAAGGGTCTGGAGGATCTTAGTTATGAGGAAAGGTTGTGAGCACTGAACTTATTCTCTCTGGAGAAGAGACACTTGAGAGGGGATATGATTTCAATTTACAAATACTGTACTGGTGACCCCACAATAGGGAGAAAACTTTTTCGCAGAAGAGAGTTTAATAAGACTCGGGGCCACTCATTACAATTAGAAGAAAAGAGGTTTAACCTTAAACTACGTAGAGGGTTCTTTACTGTAAGAGCGGCAAGGATGTGGAATTCCCTTCCACAGGCGGTGGTCTCAGCGGGGAGTATTGATAGCTTCAAGAAACTATTAGATAATCACCTGAATGACCGCAACATACAGGGATATGTAAGGTAATACTGACACATAATCACACACATAGGTTGGACTTGATGGACGTGTGTCTTTTTTCAACCTCACCTGCTATGTAACTATGTAACTATGTAACTCTTCTGGGAAGGCCGTCCACAAGGTTTAGGAGTGTGTCTATGGGAATGTTTGACCATTCTTCCAGAAGCGCATTTGTGAGGTCAGGAACTGATGTTGGACGAGAAGGCCTGGCTCGCTGTCTCCGCTCGAATTCATCCCAAAGGTGTTCTATCGGGCTGAGCTCAGGACTCTGTGCAGGCCAGTCATGTTCCTCCACCCCAAACTCATTCATCAACACTAAATTGCCAAAAGTATTGAGCCACCCCTTCAAATCATTTGGTGGAGGGGGGATTATGGTGTGGGGTTGTTTTTCAGGGGTTGGGCTTGGCCCCTTAGATCCAGTAAAGGGAACTCTTAAGGCGTCAGCATACCAAGACATTTTGGATGATTTCATGCTCCCAACTTTGTAGTAACAGTTTGGGGATGGCCCCTTCCTGTTCTAAAGACTGCGCACCAGTGCACAAAGCAAGGTCCATAAAGACATGGATGAGCAAGTTTGGGGTGGAGGAACATGACTGGCCTGCACAGAGTCCTGATCTCAACCTGATAGAACATCTTTGGGATGAATTAGAGCGGAGACGGTAAGCCAGGCCCTCTCGCCCCAACATCAGTGCCTGACCTCACAAATGCTCTTCTGGAAGAATGGTCAAACATTCCCATAGACACACTCCTAAACCTTGTGGACGGCCTTCCCAGAAGAGTTGAAGCTGTTATAGCTGCAAAGGGTGGGCCAACTCAATATTGAACCCTACGGACTAAGAATGGGATTCCATTAAAGTTCATGTGTGCAATATAACGTAGCAAGCTGCTCAATATTTTTTTGTTTTTTTTACCTAGCACGGATCTTTACACACATATTAAAAAAGGTATATAATTTAGAGTTAATTGGTCACAATTAACAATGCCAGATGTCCCCTATAACAAGCAAATCTTCACTTTCTGTGTGAAGGTCCTCTTTATTGGTTGGGCTGGACAATGATCTTCTATGGGAAGTAATATAAAGAGGACATGAAAGGGTTGTGAGAAGCAGCAGCTGGTTCTCATATCTGAAATGCGGCTTCCTCTCCATTTTCCTCCCAGCAAAAATGAAAGAGATCGGTATTCGGTGCAAGGAAATGGTATAAGCGGCGGTGGCGGGGTGGGGCGGGGGGGGGGGTTGGGGTGATGCTTACGTCACCATCAGGAAAGGCCAGGAAACCCGGAGCTCCGTGATCAGTGAAGTAGACAAAGACATGGTCATTAGGTCCACTGCAAGAGAAAAGAAAAAAGAAAAGTGACTTACCCAAATGATGTGATGTCATGTGTTATAACTAAAAGCTGAGTCCCTAATCAGAGCAGAGTTGTCACATTATACTTACTTATTTGTATTTTTTTTTTAATTAAGTTTTTTACACTTTTTTTAACAAAAAGTAAAAATGGCAGAGGTGATCAAATACCGCCAAAATAGAGCTCTATTTGTGCTGACAAAAGGATAAAAATTTCATTTGGGTACAGTGTAGCATGACCGCACAATTGTCATTCAAAGTGCGTCAGCGCTGAAAGCTGAAAATTGGTCTGGATAGGAGGGGGGGTTTAAGTGCCCAGTAAGCAAGTGGTTAAAAAAGGTCATTTTCCCAACCCTCGCTCAGCAGCAGAAGAAAACCTCCGATTGGATATAGCATAGAAATTCGTACAAATTTTCGATTTGGATGGATGGGGAGTTTTCTTTAAACACTTGAGCTCGAGAATGTTTTTACCTCTTTCATGACCAGAGCACTTTTTCCTATTCAGCACTGCGCTACATTAACTGTTAATTGCGAAGGCATGCTACACTGTATCCAAATGAAATTTCAATCATTTTTTTCACATAAATAGAGCTTTCTTTTGGTGATTGATCACCACTGGCTATATACAGTATATATCACAGAATGTTTTTTTATCTTAATGCATTCTATGCATTAAGATAAAATAACCTTCTGTGTGTAGCAGACCCCCCCAGCACCCCCCTAATTACCTACCTGACCCCCGTATTCCCTCTTCTAATCCCAGTAGCCATCTTAGGTGTGACCTCAATCCAAAGGACTGAAGAATAATAATTCACCAACCTCCTAATCACCTTCCCGGATCCTTGTCCCTTCACCGCCTCGGCGTCACCTCGGAGAACGGCCAGGAAGTTGGCAGGAGTGACGAACTAGAAAAAGACACAACAGCCACATGATCAGCAACACACGGGATAAAAGGTCCTTCAATAACCGATTTATATTCTCATGGTGACCCAGCCGGTTTTATGAGCCATGCTGGAATATTGGCAGGAAAATCTAAGTAGCGCTGTGACGGTGGGTTGAGCAAAACACTTCCAGCGTTGGGCAAGCCTTCATAATTACTTCCCAACATCTGTAACATAGAAATATATATTTGAAATCGAATCTTTATTATCCTTTTGGCAATAACATGGTGTGGGCATGCCCTTCCAGCCTGTGTCTTAGAATTACAAGGAGGTGAAGCCTCCATTAATCTACATGTAACATCCTGCCCCCATTGTGTTTGGCTGGTTAGTGGGCATGGAGGTAGAGGGAAGGAGTGGTCTGTCATTTACCACTGTACATATGCCCACATGTGTGACTCTATAGTCACAGGGGCTGCTCAGATGTGATAGGGAGGAAATGATCAGCATAGAAACTCACTGAAAACTGAGCATGCAAGTACTCCAACGAGTACTACCAGTCATTGCAACTTACCCACCACATTCGCAGCCTGCTTCGTTGCCGCAAGGGACCACCAAAACACTTAACTCCTTTTAAGAATAGTAAATTGCCAATGGGACCCATACTTGGGTCAGATCTTTACACCTCTCTGACCAACTTGATGGGCTCCAGCCAACTTTTTTTTTTTCCAGGAACAGAGGAAGAGTGTGAAAATGAAGACAGAGAAGGGGTCTTGGTGGCAGCAAAGTGTTTACAAAATGTCGGGATTTCAGAGATGAACCCGGTGATATCCCAAAGACATCATAAAGGTGTCGGCAATACACAGATGGGTCTTGTTCAAATCCATAGAAACCATGAAGGTGTCAGACAGTAATACAC
Organism: Lithobates clamitans; assembly: GCA_037952925.1. NCBI lineage: Eukaryota > Metazoa > Chordata > Amphibia > Anura > Ranidae > Lithobates > Lithobates clamitans. The sequence continues at coordinate 357,509 of JBBGZY010001747.1, read as the reverse complement.
AGATTGACCTTGTTCTAACCCATAGACACCATAAAGGTGTCAGTAATACACAGGTTGACCTTGTTCTAACCCATAGACACCATAAAGGTGTGGTTAATACACAGATGGGCCTTGTTCTAATCCATAGAAACCATGAAGGTATCAGTAATACACAGATGGACCTTGATCTAATCCATAGACACCATAAAGGTGCGGTTAATACACAGCTGGGTCTTGTTCTAATCCAAAGAAACCATAAAAGGTGTCAGTAAAACACAGATGGGCCTTGTTCTAATCCATAGAAACCATAAAGGTGTGGTTAATACACAGATGGGCCTTGTTCTAATCCATAGAAATCATGAAAGTGTCAGTAATACACAGATTGACCTTGTTCTAAGCCATAGACACCATAAAAGTGTGGTTAATGCACAGATTGGCCTTGTTCTAATCCATAGATACCATAAATTTGCGGTTAATACACAGATGGGCCTTGTTCTAACTCATAGAAACCATAAAAGGTGTCAGTAAAATGCAGATGGGCCTTGTTCTAATCCATAAAAACCATGTAGGTGTCAGTAATACACAGATGGGCCTTGTTCTAACCCATAGACACCATAAAGGTGTCGGTAATACACAGATAGACACCGTATAGAGGTCAGTAATACACAGAGATGGGAAGTTCTATAAACATCAGGCAGATGTGAGAGAATTTGGAGGCTGGCCAGCGGTTGGGGTGTCCAGAAGACGTCACTAGACCAGTACTATGATCTCACATTTATCTCTGGCGGCGGGATTTGTGTGAGTGGAGCAGGGGGCCAGCAGTACACTGACACACCGCTCCACCAGACACAGACTGACACTGCGCACACTGCACCGCCGCCACTCAGCCCACCTTTTTATATGGTAAGTGGGCAGTCAACCTAAGCAAAACCCCCCGACCTAGCCATGGGGACTAAGATATGGATAGCCTCCTCCAAATGCTCCCAGGATATTTTCGCTTAGGAAAATGCCTACAAAAAGACTTTCTCGATGGTACATGACCCTGGACCAAGTGTCTAAATTTACCCTGTTGGGATCCCCCCCACCTCCATGTGTTTCTGCAGCTGTAGAGAATGAGAAACTTTCTTCCATACTTGGTGGTCCTGGCCCAAGGCAATTGATTCTGGACATGAGTATATATAACATGATCAGATCAGTCTCTAATATCACTTTAACCCAAAACCCCTGGGAGGCGCTGTTGCATGAGCCAATTCCCTCATTGTCTAGTGTAAAAAGAAAGCTTGTGGGGTTTGTTTTCGTAGCTACATGGCAAACTCTGGCCAGAGTGTGGAAACAACTAGACATGTGAGGTTCGTTTTGTTCCGAAATGAATACATTTATTCCGGAATTCGGATGTATACAAATTACAATAGTAACTAATTTTAAACAATTCGGAAATAATGAAACCAAATTTTGGATGAAATTAGAAATCAAATAGTTTTCAAATCGAATTTGAATAGTTTTCGGATCTTATTCGAATTTCCGAGGAGAATAAAATAGAATAGAAATTAAAGGAATAGAAGAGAATATAATAGAAAATAATATGATAGAATATAATAGAGTATAACAGTACAGGATACAGGATACAGAAAAATAGAATAGAAAATAAAAGAATAGAATAGAAAATAAAAAATAGAGTAAAACAAAACAAAATAAGATAGAAAATAAAGGAATAGAATAGAAAATAATATCAAAGAAAATAAAAGGATAGAATAGATAATAAATGAATAGAGTAAAACAGAACAAAATAAGATAGAAAATAAAGGAATAGAATAGAAAATAATATCATAGAAAATAAAAGGATAGAATAGATAATAAAAAATAGAGTAAAACAAAACAAAATAAGATAGAAAATAAAGGAATAGAATAGAAAATAATATCATAGAAAATAAAAGGATAGAATAGATAATAAATGAATAGAGTAAACCAGAACAAAATAAGATAGAAAATAAAGGAATAGAATAGAATATAATAGAAAAGAATATAATAGAAAATTAAAGGATAGCATATAATATAGTAGAACAGAATACAAAAAAATTGAATAGAAAATAAAAGGATAGAATAGAAAATAAAAGAATAGAATAGAAAATAAAAGAATGGAGTAAAACAGAACAAAATAAGATATAAAATAAAGGATAATAGAATAAAATAGAATATAACAATCTTACGAAATTCAAAATTTCAAATAAATACATTTGAATAAATTTGAATACCATACAAAAGAATAGAATAAAATAAAATAGAAAGAATATAATCTTCTTCCAATCGAATAAATTCAAATTAGAATAGAAAAGAATTGGAAATAAATAAATCAAAGAATAGAACAGAATTAAAACAAAAAAAATAAAAGGCATATGACCATTTCCCAAAATTTGAATAGAAAAGAATAGATTAAAATATAATAGAAAATAAAAGAATAGAATGGACTATAATAGAAAATAGAATAGAACAGAGTAGAAAAAAAACAAATAGAATAAATAGGATGAGCAATCTTCCGAAATTTGAATTGAATAAATTTGAATTTGAATAGAATAGAAAATAAAAAATAGAATACAAACGAATGGAATACAATATAACAATAGAAAAGAATAGAAAGATTATAATAATATAACCGTTTTCCTGAAATTCGAATTTGAATAGAAAAGAATAGAATGGAATAGAAAGAATATAACCTTCCATCTTCCAAAATTCAAATTTCGAATAGAATAAGTTTGATTTCAAATGGAATGTAATATGAATGGAATTCAAAGAGATTAGAATTTTCCGAATTCGGTCGAATTTAGTTCACTTCGATCGAATTTGCAAAATTCTAATCTATTTGAATAAACGAAACGAATTCTGCAAACGAGACAAATCGAAATGGCCTTGCTGGCATGGGCTGCTGCAACTTTGATGTTTTATGCCTTCTTTGTCACACCGCGGTACCATTATGTTGTGCTTTGGAATGCTGTTTACACCCTTTTTCAATTGTAAAATTAAAAAAAAAAACTTTTGTAAAACAAAATTGTGAGACTCACGTCCTGTGTGTAATCCTTCAGTATTCCGGGGTAGACGTTTGTCCCATTGGGCCGGTTTATGATGACTCCTTTGGTTGGATTACTGGACACAAAAAAATACATTGTATATCATTAGCATGCGGCTCACAAATCGCACCATTCAGAATGAACACTTCTGTAGAACTTTAGAGTCATTGTAAATTTTGTCTAGCCTAGGGTGACAACACTATACCTCCCAACATTTTGAGATGGGAATGAGGAACACCTACTAGCAAATGTATGTAGGCATAGGACACACCCTTTGCCACACCCCTTAAAGGGGAAATAAACAAAAAAAAAAGTTAAATAAATCCACAAGTGCTTTTTTTTTAACCACTACTCCTTTATATTGGCTTTTTAGAAATTTAGAAATTAGATGAAAGGTTTAACACTGGGAAACACTTTTTGAAAGATAAAAAGTGCATTTTATAAACAACCATACGTGATCAGACCAAAATGAGGGAATTTTTCATTTGGGGAAAATTTGGGCAAATGGAATTTAGCAGATTGCTCCTCAAAAAAAATTTTTTTTTTTGGGGGGAGGGGGATTTTTGTCGAAAAATGATGCTCATACAATTGGGGGGGAGGGGGGGGGGCGTTTGGCATTGTCGCCCTGGGCGTTAGATGACCTTGTCCTGGCACTAGCTGTGACTTTCTTATTGTGGAATAATCAACTGTTTTCTACAACTGCCGATCATTAGGCAGAGAGCCAGAACGGCGATCTGCCTATGTAAACAAGGCAGATCGCCGTTCTGTCAGTAGGGAAGGCATTGATCCTGTGTTCCTGCAAAACACAATACATAACCTGATTTTTTTTTTTTTTTTTAGTAAAACATAAAAGATGATGTTATACCGAGTAAATAGATACCAAACATGTCACGCTTTAAAATTGTGCACGCCCGTGCCACGGCGAAAAGCGACGTAAATTTTTACTATCCATAGGCGACAAGATAACCACTTAAAGACCAGGCCTATTTTTCAAACTTGTTTACAATTTAAAATCATTTTTTTTTTGCTAGAAAATTACTTAGAACCCCTAAATAATATATATATTTTTTCCAGACATCCTAGAAAATAAAATGGCGGTCGTTGCAATACTTTATGTAACACCCTATTTGCGCAGCGGTCTTACAAACGCAATTTTTTTGGGAAAAATTACACTTTTTTGAATTGAAAAATAAGAAAACAGTAAAGTTAGCCCAATTTTTTTTTTTTTTATACCGTGAAAGATAATGTTACACCGAGTAAATTGATACCCAACATGTCACGCTTCAAAATTTCGCCCGCTCGTGGAATGGAGACAAACTTTGACACTAAAAAATCTCCATTGGCAAAGTTCAAAAATTTCTACAGGTTACCAGTTTTGAGTTACAGAGGAGGTCTTGGGCTAGAATTATTGCTCTCGCTGTAACGATCACACATGTGTGGTTTGACTTACGAACGCGTTCGCTTCTGCGCGCAAGCACGGCGGGATGGGGCGCTTTACTTTTTTTTATTATTATTATTTATTTTACTTTTTTTTTTTACACTGTACCTTTAAAAAAAATGATTGGATCACTCTTATTTCTATTACAAGGAATGTAAACATCCCTTGTAATAGAAAAAAAGCATGACAGGACCTCTTTAATATGAGATCTGGGGGTCAAAAAGACCTCAGATCTCATATTTACACTAAAATGCAATAACAACAAAAAAAGTCTTTTTTTTCAATAATAAAAAAAATATCCCTTTAAGGCCGTTGGGTTTGACGTCTCTTCCGTCATCCAACGGCATTGAGTCTAGTGGGGGCCATCATTCCCTTACGACTTCAAGCCTCTTAGGGGAAAGAACCGGATTGTCCCCGCCGATGCCGACGGCTCCGGTAAGCGGCGGAGACGACCGGAAAGGATAAAAGTGATCTCGCGGTGAATCCGTGCAGAGACCACTTTTATTTGAAAGCGGACCACCCGCAATTTCAGAAAAAATACCGGGATATATCAGCTATCTGCTGCCATGACAACGGTATTCAACATCAAAGTACCGACTTATACCAACGGCGGGCGGTCCGGAAGTGGTTAAAAGGTTACCACTTTAGATTTACAGAGGAGGTCTGGTGCTAAAATTACCACCCATGATCTGACATTCACAATGACCTCGCATGTGTGGGACGGTCGCTGTTTGCATACGCACACGAGCACCGGGGGGGACAGGGGCACTTTACTTTTTATTTTTAATTTTTACACTGTTGCTTTAAATTTTTATTTATTTTTTATAACTTTTATTGCTCTTATAAGAAATTTAAAACATCCCTTGTGACAGCAATAGGCAGTGACAGGTCCTCTTTATCTATCAGACCCCAAATCCCTCCTCTGCCCTTAAAAGCATTTGATCACACCAAGATTGGTGAGGTCAAATGTTTTGTTTTTTTTTTAAATGGTGCCATTTACATCCGAGGGTTCCTATTTCATAGAGGTGATCCAAGCCTTTCCGGTCTTTGTTGGCCTCTATAATCAGGTCATTTTAGGTCTCCTGGTGGGATGGGACAGTCCTGATGAAGCCGTGGAAGGCAATGGGGTGGTGGTGGGTTGAGACACAACCCCTCCTGCTGCTTGTAAAAGCAATCCAGGGGCTAAAGTGGAAATCCAGACGCATATCAAAGTCAGACAGTTCTCTAGTTTTAATTTTAATGAACACTTACAAGTAATTATCTGCGATATCGTCAGCCATCATAACCACGATCTGCTCATCGGGGATGCCGTTCCTCTTGATCAATTGGTAAGCATGACACACGTTAGCCTGGAAATAGATCAGAAGAAAATGTTTGATACATTTACAGCAGAAAGAGTCCGTAAGTCAGAGTCAGTAAATGACCATAAAAAGGACAACAAAGAGCCAACGCGTTTTGAGGCCCCATAGATCTCCCCCACTTCCTCAGGGCTTAACCACTCGCCTACCGGGGCAATTTTTTCAGTTTTATTTTTTTTTTGTACAGGTTACAATCTGCGTTTTTTTTTTTTTCTGTAAGCCCGTCAAAAAATAAAAATAAAAAATCTAAATTAGAGACCCCGGAGAATAAAAAGGTGGTAGTTGCAGTTTTTATGTTGCATGATATTTGTGCAGCTATTTATCAAGTGTATATTTTTAGGAAAAAAGTACAATAAAGTGAATTTTAGTGCAAACAAACACAATATTATAGCCCAATTTTTTTGGTAAAATGGAAAAGATTGGGTTGTGTCGAGTGAATATATACCAAACATGTAAAAAAAAAAATTGAATTATATGTTAAAAATCAACATTATAGGGATAAGGAAACTGATGTTCATGGAGTTCCTCCTGCTCTCAATGGCCAAGCTGCTTCCCACAGTCCCGGGCTCCTCGTAGCAATGGGAGAGCCCGGGAACCACCATGGGTGCCATCAGCAGGGAAGGGTTGGGGGGTGTTCTCTTTAAGAGCCCCTTAAATGAAAGCCTGCACTTGCTCTTAAAGCCAAAACCAAGTTCACGGCTCCACCAGCTCATGGCATACAAATGTCAGATATGACTAGGATCAGTGAATCAGCAAATAAAGATGGAAGGTTATGTCAGTGGACTGGCATTCAGGCCTACCTATTTTGGCATTGACCCTTGCATTTCATCTTTGCAGTCCAATGGCAGACTATAGCTGGCCGCCCTGTCCCCCAACTTGCTATGGGTCATCACCATAATGAGCAGCCTTACTGGCCAACAGGAAGGATGGAAGGGGTAAGAAAAGGTCCATAAAAACATGACTGAGCTTCCTACAGCTCTTGGAAGGCTAAGTCCCAGCTCCGCCTTCCTGCTACGGCCACAACAAGGAGTCTCACCTTTGCTGCTTTCTTTGTACTCCCAATGGAAGAGGCAGCACATATTGGAGCCTGAAAGCAGACACCCAGTCAGCTCAAGTTTGGAGGAATAGCTGTGCATGAGATAGATGACAAAGCCTGGGACCTATTCCTGGTCATGGTGCCCCTTGTCTTGGGTCTACGCCTCGGCACCACGCCCCTGGGCGCTGTGCGTCTGACGTCCTGTCGGGCGTCCTGTCACGCACGCGCCTGGCATATCAGCTTGGCTGACACGTGGGGAGTCTCTCCGGCGTTCTCACCGGATTGTCTCTCCTGTTGTGACGTGCCAGCGTGACGCTGAGGGGGAATCGACTGGGTATGATGGGTCCGCACTCCCATAGCTCCCAACTGTCCCTGATTTCGAGGGACTGTCCCTGATTTGGAGCAAAGTCCCTCTGTCCCTCTTTCTTCCTCATTTGTCCCTCATTTTGATCTGATCTGTGTTTCTCAGTGCTAAACCTGTCATCCAAATTCTAAATTGCTGCATTTGTAGATTTTAAAAGCCAATATAAAGGCATGGTAGTGGTAAATAAAAAGTAAAAAGCCTGTGTGGATGTAACTAACCTTTTTTTTAGGTAATTCTCCTTTAAGGGGGTGTGGCAGGGGGCGTGTCCTATGCCTACATACTTTTGCTAGTAGGTGTCCCTCATTCCCATCTCCAAATGTTGGGAGGTATGCGCACTCCACACCCCTGTCACTGGTATCCATTGTGGAGCCAGCACATTGTTTGTACATTCAGATCCTCGTTTGGTTCAGCTTGGCTCCTCAACCCCCTTTGTGGATTCACCAAGGTAAACCCTAGGCATTTATTCCATCACCACGGCTTTGGGCCCCACTTTTTATATTTTTTTATCTCTGGGTTAATCCAATTGAGTTATATTTTTATAGATATATACCTTTCTACTTTATATATCCTAGAAGTCCTATTCATTCATGGGGGATGGAGTGTGTGTTTCCGGACTTCCGGTTGGGTCCTCTTTTTCATCTCCCGGGTCAGGCTCAATTTTGGCCGACCCCTGGTATGTGGTATCGCACGGTCCAATTTTGTGGCTACATGTGAGTATATTTCTGGCATGGCCGTTCACTTTCATTTATTTTCCTCTTCCCCATATGGGTACTTTAACCAAACCATATTGGTATCTAAATTCCTTTTTAGAACAAGGATGCATTTGGTTCCTGATGAGTGGATAGAAGTCCATGAAACGCGTTGAGCCTACCCTTGATGCATCCTACATATATCGATAAATTTTAGATGGTTTTACCCTCCTTGAGATTCCAGTTTATGTTATGGTTTGTCCCGCTATATGGAGGATTATGATGTACAACTTTACTTGTTCATGTCATGCTGTCATATACACTTCATGTTTTATACATTAATATCCTTATGTTTGATGTATGCAATGCTGTTTTTATGCCATGTCAATCATTGGTTATTAGTAAACATACAAATGTTTATACCTATGTGTTTTTGATTGGTTCCACCATGCACACCTTATCTAAAGTCCCAACCTTCCCCCTTCTTGTTCAATTGTCTTGGGTCTAGGACAGACACCCAGCCAGCAAGTTTTGAGGAATGCTTGTATGTGAGGTGGGCCTCCAAACCAGGGACCAATTCCTGGTCATGGTGCGCCTTGCCCCGGATCTAGGATAGACACCCAGCCTGCAAGTTTTGAGGAATGCTTGTATGTGAGGTGGGCCACCAAACCAGGGAACAATTCCTGGTCATGGTGCGCCTTGCCCCAGATCTAGGACAGACACCCAGCCTGCAAGTTTTGAGTAATGCTTGTATGTGAGGTGGGCCACCAAACCAGGGAACAATTCCTGGTCATGGTGCGCCTTGCCCCGGATCTAGGACAGACACCCAGCCAGCAGGTTTTGAGGAATGCTTGTATGTGAGGTGGGCCACCAAACCAGGGACCAATTCCTGGTCATGGTGCGCCTTGCCCCAGATCTAGGACAGACACCCAGCCTGCAAGTTTTGAGGAATGCTTGTATGTGAGGTGGGCCACCAAACCAGGGACCAATTCCTGGTCATGGTGCGCCTTGCCCCAGATCTAGGACAGACACCCAGCCTGCAAGTTTTGAGGAATGCTTGTATGTGAGGTGGGCCACCAAACCAGGGAACAATTCCTGGTCATGGTGCGCCTTGCCCCGGATCTAGGACAGACACCCAGCCAGCAAGTTTTGAGGAATGCTTGTATGTGAGGTGGGCCACCAAACCAGGGAAAAATTCCTGGTCATGGTGCGCCTTGCCCCGGATCTAGGACAGACACCCAGCCAGCAAGTTTTGAGGAATGCTTGTATGTGAGGTGGGCCACCAAACCAGGGCACAATTCCTGGTCATGGTGCGCCTTGCCCCGGAGCTAGGACAGACACCCAGTCAGCAAGTTTTGAGGAATGCTTGTATGTGAGGTGGGCCACCAAACCAGGGAACAATTCCTGGTCATGGTGCGCCTTGCCCCAGATCTAGGACAGACACCCAGCCAGCAAGTTTTGAGGAATGCTTGTATGTGAGGTGGGCCACCAAACCAGCGAATAATTCCTGGTCATGGTGCGCCTTGCCCCGGATCTAGGACAGACACCCAGTCAGCAAGTTTTGAGGAATGCTTGTATGTGAGGTGGGCCACCAAACCAGGGAACAATTCCTGGTCAAGGTGAGCCTTGCCCCGGATCTAGGACAGACAAGTTTTGAAAAACAGTTATGGGTAAGATGGGCCAATAAACCTGGGACTGGTTCCTTGTCATGGTACACCTTTTTCCAGGTTTAATTCGGACACCTAGTCAACAAGTTTTGAGGAATGGCTTTGCTCGAGATAGATGACCAAACCTGGGACCAACTTCTGGTCACAGTGTGCCTTGTCTAGGGTTTAGGACGGACAACTGGTCAGCAAGCTTTGAGGAATGGTTGTGTACGAGGTGGGCCACCAAACCTGTTTATGTTTCCATTGTTCTGATGTAACAAAGAATCTCCAAGGCAAGTAAACACACTGGTGGATCTAAAATGTATTAGACCACCCCCAGGGGTTAGTAGGAGGCACCTGAACATAATTGACTACTCAGGATAAGTCTGTGGAATGTATCATTATGCAAATACAGATTTTAATCCTGAGGCTGAAACTTTGCCCTGTGCTTCCCTATTAGTAGGCAGGACAAGGCAGACCTTAGAGTATAAAATGGTGGTTGTTGTCATATTTTATGTCACACTGTATTTGCGCAGCTGTCTTTCAAATGCAATTTTTTGGGAAAAAAATACACTTTAATGAGTTTAAAAAAAAAAACTAAACAGAAAAGTTAGCCCAATTTTTTGTATAATGTGAAAGATGATATTACGCCACAAGAATTGTGAGAGAATCGTGATCTTTATTCTAAGCAAAAAAAATTGTGATTCTCATTTGTCCCCAGAATCGTGCGGCTCTACAGGGTAGATGAGCCTGCAGACTGTTGCAACCACTAACGAGCAAGTGTAGGGCACTGGCAGGATCAACAGGCATTTTCTATGTTAAAAAAAGTACAATGTTATAGAAATCTATTGTATCCAGAATGTTTTTTGGGAGGTTCACTGAAACTTTAAGCAGCAAAAACCGAACGTATATGAAAACAGACGATGTCATCACTTTAGTATTTACACTTGAAGTTGCGATAAGCCTGAACTCCCTTTATCTCCCCCGGCTGTATATTGCACAGGAATCCTTTATAGTACAATGTCACCTTGGTTAAACTCTAGTGTAAAGTTCACCATACAATAATAAATATGAGCTGAAGGCAGTTAAGGTGAGTATGGGAGTCATTTGTCCATGAAGAGATTAGAAGGAAAAGGAACCCTTGTACTGAGCGCTCATTAGATGGGACAACAAGAAGGAAGGGAATGTTCTGCCATTATTCACCAATTGCTTATGCCACAGAGCAGAACTTACCTGGGCATCTGATGTTGGCTACCAGATATAATATTTTAATGCTGAATTGAGGAAATTAGGCAAAATATACTCTTGCGGAGGACCAGAGTCCACAGCATTTCCCCATACATCAGAGCCCTCACTTAAATCAGGTTTCCTCTTTACATTCCAGAATCCACAGAGATCCCCCCGTATGATGTAAGGGGATACTCTGCAGACTCGGATGTAAGGGGGAGCTCTGCAGGCTCAGCTGTATGGGGGAGCTCTGCAGACTCAGATGTAAGGGGGTACTCTGCAGACTCGGATGTAAGGGGGAGTTCTGCAGACTCAGGTGTAAGGGGGAGTTCTGCAGACTCGGATGTAAGGGGGAGTTTTGCAGACTCGGATGTAAGGGGGAGCTCTGCAGACTCAGATGTAAGGGGGGAGTTCTGCAGACTCAGATGTAAGGGGGGAGCTCTGCAGACTCGGATGTAAGGGGGGACTCTGCAGACTCGGATGTAAAGGGGAACTCTGCAGACCTGGATGTAATGGGGAACTCTGCAGACTCGGATGTAAGGGGAACTCTGCAGACTCGGATGTAAGGGGGGAGCTCTGCAGATTCGGATGTAAGGGGGAGCTCTGCAGACTCGGATGTAAGGGGGAACTCTGCAGACTCGGATGTTAGGGGGGAGCTCTGCAGACTCGGATGTTAGGGGGGAGCTCTGCAGACTCGGATGTAAGGGAAACTCTGCAGACTCAGATGTAAGGGGAACTCTGCAGACTCGGATGTAAGGGGAACTCTGCAGACTCGGATGTAAGGGGAACTCTGCAGACTCGGATGTAAGGGGAACTCTGCAGACTCGAGTGTAAGGGGGGAGCGCTGCAGACTCGGATGTAAGGGGGAGCTCTACAGTCTCGAATGTAGGGGGGACTCTGCAGACTCGGATGTAAGGGGAGACTCTGCATACTTGGATGTAAAGGGGAACTCTGCAGACTCGGATGTAAAGGGGAACTCTGCAGACTCGGATGTAAAGGGGAACTCTGCAGACTCAGATGTAGAGGGGAACTCTGCAGACTCAAAAAGTTAGGAGCCAGTTTTTTTTAACAAAGCTTTATTTTCAATGACAAAACCCCCTCTCTTATTACTAAGTTCTTAGGGATCCTAAGAAGGTTAATAGGCAAAAGCTCAGGGGCGTAACTGTGTGTAAACCTGTGCCCTGCATCGGTAAAGATACACATCAGGGTTACATAGGAGAAGGCGTTTTGTCATTGAAAATAAAGTTTTGTTAACAAAAACCAAAAAACTGGCTCCTAACTTTTTTTAGCTGGCTCCTAGATTTAAAGCATGTTTGTCAAGCCCTGACAATGTGTGCATTAAATATAGACCATGTCACCAAAAAATGTTGTTATCTTGAGTCACTGATGACAGAAGTTGAATTCGGAGGCTCTCACCTGATGTCTGTAGTTGATATAACCATCGGAGCCGGCCACCAGGACCACCCAGTGCTTCCCCCCATCTTCCAGGTCATCGAAGGGCATGGATGTGGCCAGGACAGTGAGGATGAGGATGAGGATGAGGATGAGCGTCACGTGAAGCATCTTGGCTGAAGAATCGGCACCCTGAAGAGAGAACATGATGAGGAACATGAGTGACATCTCCTCGGTTGTATGTTCTGTAGACCATCGGATATTGGTAAACATACACTACACTGCAGTCGATTGAACTTTAGCTTGTGTTATGAACTGGGAATTTCTTGGCTGTTGCTGAATATTGCATCTTGTAAATTTAGGTTTTAATTGCCTATTCATTTTTATATTTTTTATCTAGTTGAACCCTACAATGCAGCTATAGGAGAAGGACCAGACATTACTAGAACCTGGTAATGTTTACACATCAGCCGTGTGACACCGATAAGAACACCATCTGGAGGAAGTGCCAGAGGAACAAGTTCTCCCACATTCATCACCGGTACAAAGGGCGACAAGTCATGTGAGGGAAATTTAAACTTGTTAGAGAGATCTGTGCATTGAAGAGCCGAATGTAAACTGCGTGTGCTACCTACAGCAACCAATCAGAGGAATGGTTGATACGGGCAACAGATCCGATGCCGTTAATTATACCCAGACATCCAGATCTCATCTATTATATATACACAGACATAGAGACCCGATCCATCTATATACACAGACATTATGTTACTCAAAATATTATTATACAGAAAAATAAATTCTATAAAATGGATGTTTGTTGGATTGTTACGTCTTTACAGATGGCTTACACAAGTTGACCAATTAACAAAAAGCACAAAACATCCATAATAATTGATCTTTCTATTTCTATACACAGGCTAACAAATCCCCTGATATCCCCCCCCACCCACTGATCTCCCTCCCCCATAGACCATGAGATCTGTCCATCTGCCAACCCCCCCACTATGAAGTCTGTCCATCTGCCGACCTCCCCCCACCATTAGGTCTGTCCATCTGCTGACCCCTCCCCCCCTCATCAGTAGATCTCCCCATCTACTGAACTTGCCCCATCATCATCCGTTCTCTCCATCCCCTGATCTCCCACATCATCATCCGATCTCTCTCTATCTCCTGATCTCCCACATCATCAACCGATCTCCCCATCTTCTGATCTCCCCCATCATCACCCGATCTCCCCCCATCATCATCTGATCTCCCCATCTTCTGATCTCCCCATCTACTGAACTTGCCCCCATCATCATCCAATCTCCCATCTCCTGATTCCCCCATAATCCGATCTCTCCATCTCCTGATCCCCCCATCATCCGATCTCCCCATCTCCTGATCTCCCTCCATCATCATCCGATCTCCCCCATCATCATCCGATCTCCCCATCTCCTGATACCCCCATCATCCGATCTCCCAATCTACTGATACCCCCATCATCGGATCTCCCCATCATCTTCGGATCTTCCCATCTCCTGATCTCCCTCCCATCATCAGATCTCCCCATCTCCTGATCTCCCTCCTTCATCATCCGATCTCCCCCCATCATCATCCGATCTCCCCATCTCCTGATACCCCCATCATCCAATCTCTCCATCTCCTGATCTCTCCCATCATCATCGGATCTTCCCATCTCCCTCCCATCATCATCTCCGATCTCCCCATCCCCTGATCCCCCCATCATCCGACCTCCCCATCTCCTGATACCCCCATCATCCGATCTCCCCATCTCCTGATACCCCCATCATCCGATCTCCCCATCTCCTGATACCCCCATCATCCAATCTCTCCATCTCCTGATACCCCCATCATCCAATCTCTCCATCTCCTGATCTCTCCCATCATCATCGGATCTTCCCATCTCCCTCCCATCATCATCTCCGATCTCCCCATCCCCTGATCCCCCCATCATCCGACCTCCCCATCTCCTGATACCCCCATCATCCGATCTCCCCATCTCCTGATACCCCCATCATCCGATCTCCCCATCTCTTGATACCCCCATCATCCAATCTCTCCATCTCCTGATCTCTCCCATCATCATCGGATCTTCCCATCTCCCTCCCATCATCATCTCCGATCTCCCCATCCCCTGATCCCCCCATCATCCGACCTCCCCATCTCCTGATACCCCCATCATCCGATCTCCCCATCTCCTGATACCCCCATCATCCGATCTCCCCATCTCCTGATACCCCCATCATCCAATCTCTCCATCTCCTGATCTCTCCCATCATCATCGGATCTTCCCATCTCCCTCCCATCATCATCTCCGATCTCCCCATCCCCTGATCCCCCCATCATCCGACCTCCCCATCTCCTGATACCCCCATCATCCGATCTCCCCATCTCCTGATACCCCCATCATCCGATCTCCCCATCTCTTGATACCCCCATCATCCAATCTCTCCATCTCCTGATCTCTCCCATCATCATCGGATCTTCCCATCTCCCTCCCATCATCATCTCCGATCTCCCCATCCCCTGATCCCCCCATCATCCGACCTCCCCATCTCCTGATACCCCCATCATCCGATCTCCCCATCTCCTGATACCCCCATCATCCGATCTCCCCATCTCCTGATACCCCCATCATCCAATCTCTCCATCTCCTGATCTCTCCCATCATCATCGGATCTTCCCATCTCCCTCCCATCATCATCTCCGATCTCCCCATCCCCTGATCCCCCCATCATCCGACCTCCCCATCTCCTGATACCCCCATCATCCGATCTCCCCATCTCCTGATCCCCCCATCATCCGACCTCCCCATCTCCTGATACCCCCATCATCCGATCTCCCCATCTCCTGATACCCCCATCATCCGATCTCCCCATCTCCTGATACCCCCATCATCCAATCTCTCCATCTCCTGATCTCTCCCATCATCATCGGATCTTCCCATCTCCCTCCCATCATCATCTCCGATCTCCCCATCCCCTGATCCCCCCCATCATCCGACCTCCCCATCTCCTGATACCCCCATCATCCGATCTCCCCATCTCCTGATACCCCCATCATCCGATCTCCCCATCTCCTGATACCCCCATCATCATCTCTGATCTCCCCATCTCCTGATACCCCCATCATTCGATCTCCACATCTCCTGTTCCCCCCATCATCCAATCTCCCCATCTCCTGATCTCCCTCCCATCATCATCTGATCTTCCCATCTCCTGATCTCACCCCTGTCATCATATGATCTCCCAGTCTCCTGATCTAACCCTGTCATCATCAGATCCCCCCCGTCATCATCCAATCTCCTGATCTCACCCCATCATCCGATCTCCCTATTTCCTGATCCCCGAATCATCAGATCTCCCCATCTCCTGATTTTATCCTCTGAGATCTCTCCATTGCCTGAGCCTCTATCTCCTGATCCCCCACCCCATCATCAGATCTCCCCATCTCCTGATCCCCCCCACCCCATCATCAGATCTCCCCATCTCCTGATCCCCCCTTCATCAGATCTCCCCCCATCATCAGATCTCCCCATCTCCTGATCTCCCCCCTTCATCAGATCTCCCCATCTCCTGATCTCCCCCCCCATCATCAGATCTCCCCATCTCCTGATCCCCCACCCCATCATCAGATCTCCCCATCTCATGATCCCCCCCCCACCCCATCATCAGATCTCCCCATCTCATGATCCCCCCCCCCACCCCATCATCAGATCTCCCCATCTCCTGATCTCCCCCCTTCATCAGATCTCCCCATCTCCTGATCCCCCACCCCATCATCAGATCTCCCCATCTCCTGATCTTCTCCACTGAGATCACTCCATTGTCTGAGCCTCCATCTTCTGACCAACACACACAAACACAGATCTCTCTTTTCTCCAGTAGCCCCCTCCCCCACACTGTCCCTAGTAGTGTAGATCTTTAGACACACACACACACACACACACACACACACACACACACACACACACACACACACACACACACACACACACACACACACACACACACACACACACACACACACACACACACACACACACACACACACACACACACACACACACACACCATGCACCCCCCAGTCCTAGTACAGATCTGATATATGGATTACCTTCTCCTCTCCAGTGGCCTGTGGTCTGGGAGTTATCACAGCAAGTTATATGGCTATAGAATTAAATACAAGGGCTCCACTCTCCAATTACCAGCCTCAGGGGCTGTACATGACTGCTGACAGCCAGTCATATGGATGTCTCTTTCTGGTATCCCCGCCCAGGTGCTATGTGCTTCCAATGTGTAAACATCATCACACTGGCCGGTGATTGGCTGTTGTTGGTTACAAAGTTGCAACATTCTAAAAACAACCCCAGCGCAGCGTTTATGGTGTCATTTATATCCATTATAGGAAGTGATAAATTATTATCACTGAATCTAACCCACCCCTACTCCATCCACAATTCGAATAAACTTTGGGCTGGAATTCAACTTTAACCCCTTTTAATATTATTAATCAAAATGTTATTATTTTTTTTTGCACACGTCAAATCAGCTTTTTTTTTTTTTTTTTGCTGGAAATTGCCTTAAAACCCTTAGAAATTCTATAATTTCTGAAATCAGAAGCCCTAGAGAATAAAATGGGAGTAGTTCCTATTTTAAATGCTATAGTGCAATTGTTAATTAAATGCATATTTACAGGAAAAATACAACTGAAATCGATGAATTAAATACCAGCATTGTCAATACTTGCACCTGTGAAAAAAAGGGAAAAATAATGCTACCCAAAGTCCTCCAGAGGTGACACGTTAAAATTCTTTCCAGGTTATCAGTTTAGATTTATTATTTGTAAATTATGGCCCTAAAATTATTGAGTCCAATGTTCAGAGTGATATCTCACGAGTGTGGTGCAATGAATGCTTATATCTACATCCACACCCTATGCTGTGGGTTTGCACTCGGGTGTGTGTGAGGGGGAATTACATTTATTTATTTTTTTAATTTTTAATTTTTTAAAGATTTTATATATTTTATATACATTTCGTTTTTTAAATTATTTTTATTATTTACTTAAAGCGGAGTTCCGCTAAATTTTTTTTTTTAAGTCAGCAGCTACAAAATACTGCATCTGCTGACGTTTAAAATATGGACACTTACCTGTCCAGGGCGCCTGCGATGTCCTCACCTGAAGCTGACCCGTCCCTCGGCTCCCGGGTGGAGGCGCCGCCATCTTCAGTAAGGGAATCAGGAAGTGAAGGCCTTGCAGCTTCACAGCCTGGTTCCCCAATTGCGCATGCGTTAGTCACGCTGTGCGCCCTGACTGGTCCCTGCTGTCTTCTGAGACCTGTGTGTCTCCCAGAAGACAGCAGGGGGGGGCGGAGGAGGGACATGGCGTAGATCGCCGCAGATTCTGTAGCAGTGGCGGTGCATCCATAAGGGCGCACGGGCGCCGCCCCCTCTCTCCTGCCACCCTCTCTAGCACCAATAGATAGATTCATGCATTGCATCAATCTAGCCTAACCTATCAGGCATCAAATCATAGCAGAGGGCAGGAAGAGAGGACGGGAGAAGACATCGAGGAGCATTGAGGAGCTGTCCCACCGCTAAGTGCAGACGGCGGGGGGGGGAAGGGGGGCACACTGGCAGCATTTGATATGGCACAGATGGAGCATTTGATGGGGCACAGTGGCAGGATTTGACATGGCACAGTGGCTGCATTTAATGACACAGTGGCGGCAATTGATGGACACAGTGGCTGCGTTTGATGGGCACAGTGGTGACAATTGATGGCACAGTGGCTGCATTTGTTGAGCACAGTGGCAACAATTGATGGCACAGTGGCTGCGTTTGATGGGCACAGTGGCTGCGTTTGATGGGCACAGTGGCTGCGTTTGATGGGCACAGTGGCTGCGTTTGATGGCACAGTGGTGGCAATTGATGGCACAGTGGCTGCGTTTGATGGGCACAGTGGCTGCGTTTGATGGGCACAGTGGCTGCGTTTGATGGGCACAGTGGCTGCGTTTGATGGCGCAGTGGTGGCAATTGATGGCACAGTGGCTGCGTTTGATGGCACAGTTTTGGCAATTGATGGCACAGTGGCTGAGATTGATGGTACAGTGAGGCTGCAATTGATGGGGTTTTTTTCAAAATATTTCAGTTTGTTTGCGCCCCCCTCAAAAATTTTGAGCACCAGCCGCCACTGCTCTGCAGCGATCTGCAGGTATCTGCTCCCCCTCCCCCTGAAAGGTGCCAAATGTGACTCCGGAGGGGGGGAGGAAGTGGATAAGCGGAAGTTCCATTTTTGGGTGGAACTCCGCTTTAACTTTAGGTCTCATGCACACTTGAGCTCACAAGGCGTTTGACGTTTTATTTTTATTTTCTGCCTCTAAATGCCCCTCCATGTTCGCCTATGTGTCCATGTACACTATAGGCATTCCCAGGAATTTGGAGGTAAAAAAAAAAAAAAAATCACTTTTGTATTCAAGAGAGGAGCATCTTGGCAGAAAAAAAATGCCAACACTTGCCTAAATGTGTGTAGGCACATTTAGCTCTTAAAGTCGAGTTCCACCCAAAAGTGGAACTTCCGTATTTCTGATTCCCCTCCCCACTCTGGGGCCAAACTTGGCACCTTTCGGGAGAGAAGGGGGAGCAGGTACCTGTTTTTGACAAGTACCCTGTCCCCACTTCCGTCAGACCTCGCCGCGGTGAGGTCTGTCAGAAGTCTGGCCCCCTCCTCCCTCCACCTCCTCGCTCCTCCTTCCCCTCCTGCCCGGCCAGTAAGAGAGTGCAGAGCGCTCAGCGCTTGCGCAGTAGGGACCAGGCTGTGAAGGTTTCACTGCCGGGTTCCCTTAGGGGCAATGGCGGCGGCAGCACCCAACAGCCGATGGAAAAATCAGCTGGGGTGCCGACATCGCTGGACTCCAGGACAGGTAAGTGTCCTTTTATTAAAAGTCAGCAGCTACAGTGTGTGTAGCTGCTGACTTTACATTTTTGGAGGGGGAGGCTGGAACACCGCTTTAGGCATTTTTTTTGTTTGTTTCAATGGCCGGAATAAATTATTATGCTGGCCAATTAAATAAGTTAACACCCAATCGCTTGACTTGCCTAAATGCACCAAACACGTTTGCAAAAACACAGATTAGGCGCGTTTTCTGAGCTGCCTTTTTCCTGCTTGGGGAAAAGCATTTACAAAAGCCTCAATGTGTATGAAGCCTCATTGCCAGTGGCGGCCCATCCATGCGGGGGCGCCGCCCCCCCAATTCATGCGCCTGGCCCCTAATCTGCCGGACGCATGGATTTTAACTGGGTTTTTTTTTTTTGGAGGCTCTAACTGGCTTCAAAAAAGGGTCAGCTCGGGGCGAAGAGCACTGCCCCCTGAGCCCACCCAGTTGTGTGACAATAGCGAATTAAAATTTGCTATTGTCTTCCTAGTTCTCCTCCCGGCCAATCAGGAAGCAGGTCCTTGTTGTAATATGTTCACCGATTTATGTGGGACATTGTTGTGTGTATGTACACATGCAGTCAATGTTGACCGAATGGTTGATTTGTCCAACTGAATTTTAACAACTGAAGACTCTTTGATGTGTTAATCTTATGCAA
The DNA here is from genome assembly GCA_037952925.1 of Lithobates clamitans. NCBI lineage: Eukaryota > Metazoa > Chordata > Amphibia > Anura > Ranidae > Lithobates > Lithobates clamitans. Next base: position 337,717 of record JBBGZY010001747.1, on the reverse strand, counting down.
GTCTATTTGAACATTTCAAAGGGTATTCAGGTGGTATGTTAACCACCTCAATACAGGGCACTTACACCCCCTTCCTGCCCAGGCCATTTTTCAGTTTTCAGCGCTGTCGCACTTTGAATGACAATTGCGCGGTCGTGTTACACTGCACCTTAATTACATTTTTATCATTTTTTTCCCACAAATAGAGCTTTCTTTTGGTGGTATTTGATCACCTCTGCGGTTTTTATTTCTTGCGCTATAAACAAAAGAAGAGGGACAATTTTGAAAAAACACAATATTTTTTACTTTTTGCTATAATAAATATCCAATTTTTTTTTTTTTTTTCAACAAATTTTTTCCTCAGTTTAGGCCGATACGTATTCTTCTACATATTTTTGGTAAAAAAAAATTGCGATAAGCGTATATTGATTGGTTTGCGCAAAAGTTATAGCGTCTACAAAATACGGGATAGATTTATAGCATTTTTATTATTTATTTATTTTTTACTAGTAATGGCGGCGATCTGCAATTTTTATTGTGACTGCGATATTGCGGCGGACACATCAGACACTTTTGACACATTTTTGGGACCATTCACATTTATACAGCGATCAATGCTATAAAATTGCATTGATTACTGTGTAAATGTGACTGGCAGGGAAGGGGTTAACACTAGGGGGCGCTCGAGGGGTTAATGTATGACCTAAGGAGGTGATTCTAACTGTGGGGCGAGGGGACTGACTGGGGGAGGTGACCGATCGCTGTCCCTATGTACAAGGGACACGCCATCGGTCTCCTCTCCTCTCTGACAGGACGTGGATCTGTGTTTACATGCACAGATCCACGCTCCTGCTGTGTTACCCGGCAATCGCGGGTGCCCGGCGGACATCGCGGACGCCGGGCACGCGCACCGGGTCCCGAGTGACACGTCGGGCGCGCGCGCGCGCCCCCTAGTGGCCCGGGAAGGCGAGGACGTCATATGACGTCCTCCCAGAATAACAGAAGCCTCGTCCAGCCGTCATATGACGGTGGGCGGTGGCATAGTGGTTAATCTAATCTAATTACATATATCTAAAGGGGACTTGTTGATGTTGATATGCGGGAGTGCAAATTGGGGCGGTTTATGACTACAGATGTTCACGGCTGGGAGTTGTTGTCTGTTTGAAAGACAAAAGCTAATCAAAGTCCTAAATTGAAAGGCCAATCAAATTGCTCAGCCATTCAATATTTAGTGAATATAACACAGCATTCAGTCTATAGGTTTGGGGAAGTGAGGCTTGTCTGTGTATGGCTGGGGACACACAGGCCTAGGAATATGGGTCTCTGAATTTTATTTCCTCTGTCGGATTTCTTTGTCATCTGTGGACTTTGGACTTTGTTCTGTGTTGGAAGTCAATAAAGTGCATCTCTCTGGAAGAATTGGGTTGCTGCGGAAGAGTACTTACATCATCATTATAATAATACCTAAATATTAATTATCTATACACCCAATATTAATAATATATTCGATCACGACAGTCCTGAGACCCTATTGGCCAGGGAGTCTCAGGACCCACTTCCTGTTTGGCCGGGAGGAGAAGTCTGTCTGTTCGGCCAAGAAAAGTCCCGGCTCTTCATTTGGCTGGAGCGAGGAGCAACCCTACACCTCCTCATCTCCTAAGGTAAAGCCGCCTTCATAGCTCCCAACTGTCCCTGATTTGGAGGGACTGTCCCTGATTTGGAGCAATGTCCCTCTGTCCCTCTTTCCTCCTCATTTGTCCCTCATTTCGGTCTGATCCATATAGTTGTATATAAAATGCACTTTTTATCTTTCAAAAAGTGTTTCCCAGATGCTAAACCTTTCATCTGATTTCTAAATTGCTGCATTTGTACACTTTAAAAGCCAATATAAAGGAATAGTAATGGTAAAAAAAGTCCTTGTGGATTTAATCAAACTTTTTTTTGGTTAATTCTCCTTTATGGGGGTGTGACAGGGGGCGTGTCCTATGCCTACATTCATTACCATCTCAAAATGTATGCGCCTTGCCAGTTGTCACCCATGCGGGGGGGGGGTTGTTTGTCAGGGGCAGCGGCGGGGCGAGTGAGTGGGGGTTGGGGGGGCAGCGACGGATGGTGGTGCGAGTGAGGGGGGAGGTTATTGAGCACCAGCCATCACTGCTTATTGCTATAACAAGTAATACCCATTCAATAAATATGGGCAGGTGACAGGTCCTCTTTATGGACACATCAAGGGTCTATTAGACCTCCAATGTCTCCCCTGCCCTTTACTGCCTCTAATCAAGCACAGATCCTACTAGATTACCTGCATACTCGGGTACAGTAACTAAGGATTGACAGCTGTGGACCTGGAAGTTCCAGAATACACACCACTTCCAGGTTCATTAGTTGCCGGGAGGATTGGGGAGCAGATGTTTCACCCCCTGCAGGAGCCACCACGGGTGTAGGCACAGGCTGGGCAGCCCCTTTTGGGCTCTGTACCCTAGGTTCACACTTCTGCGTGTGGCTGCGGATATCGCAGTGATGCCCACACCCACCAGCAGTGAAAAACGTACTGCCCTGCGGAAACGCGTAGGGCTGGCATTCATTATGGCACCCCCCCAAACATGTAAAAATCACAGTGCGTGTGTGGGAACCGCAGGGAGATTACAAGTTCAAAAAGACCATGCGATTTCCCTGTTTTTTTAAAAAGGTGCACCCTTTTTTTTTTTTTTGTGGAAATGCAGACACACCAGACTGTTCATTTAAATGGGCTGCCGTGCCTACGCAAATGCGGAACGCACAAAACTCATAGGTGTAAACCCAGCGCTACGTTCCATTCACACATAGGTGTGCAGAATCACGGCGACTCCGCCCTGCAATTCCAGAATCGGGAAAAACGCGGGACGCGTTTGTGATGTCATTGTTGGAAGAATCGTGGCGATCCCGCCCACGATTCAAATCACCTATGTGTGAATGGAGCCTTAAAAGTGATTGGGTGGCTCTGGAGGCCCGTAGATCGCTTTTACAGTAAAGCCCCTCACTGGCTGTATAGATCATCAGCAGCACCAGCTGTGAAATGGTTAACCCCTTGTTTACCTTGGCGTTTATAAACATACCTAGGTAGACAAGGGGTTAAGAAGTGCCTGTAAATTCTCTACTAACCTACAGAGTGCACAGTCCCTAGTTTCAAGGGCATACAAAAAATAGGAAATATGGAACAGCAAAATATATCGGTCATTTACATACATTGCATAGAGGCGATTAGCTCTGATTGAGATTAGGCAAGAATTTGAATACTCGTATTAAAGCCGCCCGGTTCTGCACAGTTTCTGCTCAGAGGTGTCCTCCTTGGGTACTTACTACACATGCGTGCTGCAGCCCAATTCATTCCTATGGGTGATGCATGCTCATAGCAGCCTCTACCTGTCCAGCAAAGCAAGGCTCACCTATAGGAATGAGCGTGTAGCAGCAAACGTGTGAAGTAAGAGGAGGACATGTGAGGACTTTTCTAGAACAAAGGATGGACAGAACAAGCCGGGGCCACAGTGACTATTGTCTGGGGGGGTGAGGTGGCGGGGGTTGGGGTTCGGGGGTTTGGGTGTAGGCTGCACTCAGAGGAGTGGGGGGGGGATAATTAAAGGACAGCTGTACCTTGTAAACTTTGCCTTCTCCGCTTCCTCCCTCCCCCCCTTAGCAACTTGCTATTTACATTACTAAGCACTTCACCTTCGGAAGGTTTTAGGCCCCTTTTACACTGATGCATTTTTTCCTGCGTTTTTAATTAATTTATTTATTTCAGGTACTTATATAAATTTTTGCATTTTTGCTATGCAAGAAAAATGTTTCCCCTTAAGGGACATTAAAAACCCTTTAAGTGTTTCCTGGGGCTTTTCAAACCACTGCGCTTGTGGGTGCGGTGCATTTCGAAAAGTCCTGCATGCTGCATAGGAGTTGCCACATCATCCCTTTAATCCAGGACACACGTTAATTACACAGGTTCTGTGGCTGATTAAGGTGGTAATTAAACTTACTTGGTGCCTTATCTGCATTGAATTAGCCTCAGAACCCATGTAATTAATATGTGTCCGGGATTAAAGGGATGATGTGGCAACCCTAATGCTGCATCTTTGGTGCAGTGTTGAAAACCGCACCAAAAACGCAGCTTTCCATTGAAATTAATGCAAATAGCGGTAAAAACGCACTGCAGTTTGCGTTTTTGAGTTACATGTCCATTTTTTCACAGGTGCAGGCAACCCAAAAAACGCACCAGACACTCAGAGGAAACGCATATGAAACTGCAAAATCGCGGTAAAATCATACGCCTCAGATGACATCCGTATGACGAAACGCGTAAGACGGGACCAACTTGATACGCTCTCGCGTCACATCCGGGATTTGTGGTTTCTGACACAGGATCGGTGGAACGCAAGCGACCGAGTGAGGAGAGTATGTGAGCAAGCCAGCTCCCTCTCCTCTCTTTTAAACTTTTTTGGATTTGTTTACATTTACTCTTTAATAAATATAGCAATACGGAATCACGCTATGTGGATCGCGTTTTCCTCTTTACTATAACCTATACATGCGGATATCTGGCCGGGATTTACGTTCCGCCCGTGGATGACCTTTCTGCCCTAAAGCTGGGAACCGGGGGGGGATATTGCAACTCTGAGACCGGGGATCACATCATTTATACTGCACGTTTGTTACCCCTGCAGGGGGGAAGCGCTCTGGTAAATGAAAGCACAAGAGGGGAGCACAGTCACTTTTGTCAGCACGTTCTCTGCTTATCCTTTGAAAAAAAAATGTTTTCACCTATTGAAGGAAGCACTATGTCACTCTATATGGACACTTATTTTTAACATTTTTTGGTTATTATTGGATATTGTCCACAGCAGTTATATTGAGCTTATATGTTTATATTTTGGTATTTATCACATAGTTTTATCAGTGTTGATTGATGGGCATTATTTATGTCAGCTGATGTAATTTATTTATTGACTGCATCTCTTTATATACACCTATATATATATATATATATATATATATATATATATATACATATATACATATATACATATATATACATATTATTATTACTATATAATTTATCTTTTACCCTTTGCACATATCAATTTTTAAGCACCAGTCACTATATATATATACATACATACACATACACATACACACACACTTTTATTCGGTGGTACACATACCACCAATAGTTATATATACATATGTTTTTTCATTTTTTTTTTTTTTAATATTTTTTTTTTAATATAATCTTTATTTTTGGATATAGTTTCTTGACATAACATTCAAAGAAAGACAAATGAAAAGTGAAAACAAATAAGTGCCAAACATGACACAATAAAGTATACATTATAGTAAGAAACTGCATAGCCATTTGCTCATGTATCTTCATAGCATACAAAAAGGCCACACCCTATTGACCGTTTATCATAAAGGTACTAAGAGACAGAGGTGATACTTAAAAGGTGTGCAAACATATGAGTCCTATCATCATGGGTTTGTCTCTAATCCTACAAAGTGAGGAAGCAGCAAGCATGGGCACATCCTACTTAGTCTAATAGATGGTTATAGCCAGTTGGCATGCAGAATCTGCAGATGAGAATCCTGACACCAAGAGTAATAAAAGAAAAATAAAAAACAGAAAAAACTAAAACGAAAAGAAGAAAAATGCACTCATGACACATCAGGTAATATTCCGGTAAGTCGCCTCGTCAGAGGTCAATTCAGATCTAAGTAGAGTATGCAACTTACCCTGTTTCCCCGAAAATAAGACCTAGCGTGATTGTCGGTGATGGCTGCAATATAAGCCCTACCCCCCAAATAAGCCCTACCCTGTTTCCCCGAAAATAAGCCCTACCCTGAAAATAAGACCTACAAGGACTTTAACTAGGGCTTATTTGGGGGGTAGGGCTTATATTGCAGCCATCACCGACAATCACGCTAGGTCTTATTTTCGGGGAAACAGGGTATGCTAAAAGATGTTGTTCTCTCAGTTCTTCATCAATGTTTATCAACATAATGCTTCCAAACCGCCCATACACCATACCAATTTATCATATCTATCCTTACACTTCGCCATCCACTCCTCTGCAGCCATAATTTCATTCACCAAGCGGATCTAATGCGATCGGCTTGGGATTACACTACTTTTCCAATGAATGGGAATCAATCTTCTGGCTGCGTTCAGCAGGTAAGGTAGTACTGATTTTCGATAAAGGCCGAGAGGAATAGATGGGACGTGCAAGAGAAAGCCCAAGGGAGAGTCCGGCAAGTCAATATCCAAAATGAGTTTTATCTGAGATCTGATATCCTGCCAGCAAGGTTGCAGTTTGGGGCAATCCCACCAAACATGCATGAAGGAACCCCTTTGACCACATTCCCGCCAACAAGTGACTGAGGAGGTCGGAAATATTTTAGCTAGTTTTGTGGGTACTCTATACCATCTTGTTAGTATCTTAAACCCATTCTCCTGCATTTTTGTGTCTACTGAGCTGGTGTGCGTAAGACGGTATAGAAAATCTAATTGCATGTCAGAGAACTCATGGTTTAGGTCGCTTTCCCACTCCTTGATGTAATTCGGTTTCCCCAAAGGATATCCGCCTTAACAGTAGATCGTAGAGGACAGATATAGAGTGAGGTATTGGATTGGCGGCCATGCACAGCCTCTCAAAATGGGTGGACGAGGTAGGGGAGCGTATGGTTTGAGGCAGACCATGTGCAAAATGCTGAAGCTGCCCATATCTCCAGCCATCCATTGGAAAACTGCCATATTGGGATCTAAGAGAGTCTAGTGAAAGTAATCCCTGGTCCTGGAAGAACCGGCCGCACCTCACCTCCCCCATCTGCCATCCACGTGCGAAAGAAAGACGGGTGTTCCCCCGGGGCAAACCATGGGAAGCCACTCAGGGGGGTCAGTGGAGAAAAAGGGGGTGCCAGCTGTCCTGAATCATTCAGGGCGTCCCATATCTTCAGTGCATGGACTGTCAGGGGGGAAACGTAAGAGAACAAGCCTATGAACCTGGGGCAACCAAGGGGCATGAGATAAATTGCGGCCTGCTAAAAAATTTTCTAGTGAAACCCAAACCCTAGTGGTCACTCCGTGATGCCAGTCCAAGATCCTCTGTATGGCAATTGCCTCATAATACCTGCGGAGATCTGGGACTCCCAGGCCTCCCCACCATTTTGGTCTCCGCAAGGTGCGAAGCGCCAACCTGGAACCCCGGCCCCTTCCAGATGTATTTTATAAACACACTATTGAGGCTCGAGAAGAAAGACCTGGGTAAAGAGATAGGCACCATCTGTAAGTAGAACGAAATACCCGGGAGTACATTCATCTTTAACACACCGACTCGTCCCATCCATGAAAAGGTTTCCTTGTCCCAGCCATGCAGATCTGATTTTATAGTGGATAATAGCCAAGGGTAATTATTATCATACAACTGGGAGCAATGTGGGGTGAGATAAACTCCAAGGCACTTTAAACGATTACTACACCACTGAAAGGAAAAGGAAGATTGCAACCGTGTACGCAAATTTGGAGGAACATTCAGGGGTAAGATCTCTGATTTAGAATAGTTTATTTTAAAGTTGGCAATAGATCCAAAAGGTCTGTAATTCTTCCATTATATTGGGGAGGGAAATCAACGGGTCAGCTACGTAAAACAAGACATCGTCTGCGCAAGCTGATAGTTTATGTTCCTGGGATCCAACTTCTAAGCCCTTACTATTAGGATTAGTTCTTATCCTATTGAGCAATGGCTCAAAGGTAAGGGCAAAGATGAGAGGGGGTAACGGACACCCCTGTCTGGTCCTGTTCCCAATAGAGAAGGGGGTCTGAAAGCATACCATTCACTTTGACTCGTGCTTCTGGGTGGCTATACAATGCTAATATCCATGACAACATTTTGGATCCCAAACTCAATTTTGTCAGAACTGCTCGAAGATATACCCAATCCACCCTGTCAAATGCCTTTTCCGCATCAGTGGAGAGCAGGAGACAGGGTGCATGGTCAGCCCGCGTCTGTGCCCAGTGGATCAGCTGAATTGGCCTATTGGAATTATCCCTCGCTTCCCTGCCGGTTATAAACCCCGTTTGGTCTGGATGAATGACGGATGGCATGATAGGTTGTAAGCGATTCGCTAAGACCTTTGCCAGGATTTTTATGTCCGTATTTAGGAGCGAGATAGGTCTATAGTTACTGGGGACCGTAATATGCGCTAGTAGGCCCTCTTTAGGCATAACCGTACCTGAGGCTAATGCATTAAAATAAGTACACATGGGGCCAGACAGCTGAGGGAGGAAAGTGCGGTAATACGAATTTGTGTATCCGCCAGGGCCAGGGCTTTTCCCTTTCGGTAGATCCTTGGTTACAGTTTCCAATTCTGTCTGAGTGATAGGGACTTCCAGATTCTTGCTGATTTGAGCAGTGAGTTGGGGAGCCTGAGCCTCTGTCAAGTAATCCCCAATATGAGCTAGTTTCTGGTCAGCAGTCAAATTGGGAAGTGTGTCGGGGAGCTGGTATAACTGAGCGTAATATTCTCTAAACGCAACTGCTATCTTCGATGAGTGGATCACAGGTTGATCATTTCCAGACTGAAGTTTATGTATGTGGTTAGAGGTCTGTTGTCGTTTTAGAGCTCTGGCTAACAACCGCCCACATTTATTCCCATATTCGTAAAACTTGTGGGAGACATAGCGAAGCCGGGCACGAATCCGAGTGTCTAAAAGGGTGGCTAATTCTAAGCGAAAGGGACTGGAGTTCTGATGTCAATTCTGCAGTGACATTGCGCTTATGTGTGAGTTCCGCCATGTGAATCTTTCCCAGAAGGGATTGAAGATCTCCCTCCCTTGCTTTCTTCAGGTCTCGCACCCTGGGAGATAAATTCCCCCCTAATCACCACCTTGTGCCCCTCCCAAATAGAAGACCACCCCACATCCGCCGTAGAATTTTAGACGAAATAGCGAGAAATAGTATCTGACACACTTTTAGAGGCCACAGTATCATCTAGAATGTTCTCATTCAGACGCCAGGTCCATGATCTGCCCTCGGGGGATAATGGATGTATAGATACAGACACGGGAGCATGGTCCGACAGGGTAATCGAGCCCATCGACGCCCCTGCCAGCGTCTCTATGGAAAATTGGTCCATCATCACCATGTCAATGCGGGTGTATACGGCGTGAGTCGCCGAGTAGTAGCTGAAATCTTTTTCTGAGGGATGAAGCGATCTCCAGCAATCGACAAGGTGATGTGACTGTAAAACCTTCTTAAAATGTTTAAGAAAGGCAAATGAGTGTGTGGAACGCCCTGCAGACGTGTCTAGCTTAGGATCAGGGCTGACATTGAAATCGCCCCCCACAATCAATTGTCCCTCCCTAAAATGGGAGAGGGACTCTAGAAGCGAGTCCAAGAAGGTCAGTTGGTGGATATTTGGTGCATACACGGTTGCAAACGTAAATTTACGGCCTAGGGTAGTGCCCTTAATAAAGACATATCTGCCATTTGGGTCAATCAGCCGGTCCTCCAGGATAAATAGACACCGTTTATGTATAGCTATTGCCACACCACTCGATTTAGCTCGAGGGGAATTACTAAGAAACCATTGGGAGTACAGGTGAGTAGGAAGGCGGGGGACCGAGTCAGTGCGAAAGTGTGTCTCCTGCAATAGAAGGATTTGTGCCCTCATGCGTTTGGTCTCGAGCCACAACTTACTGCGTTTATTGGGCGAGCACAACCCTCGGACATTGTATGATACCACTTTCAGAGATGCCATTGGGTGGTGATGTCAAGGAAGGGTCTCCAACCCCGGACAGGAGGTGCAGCAAATCTGCAGACATTTGAGTCATGGCTCCATGAGTGCTGAGAAAACAAAAGGTAAGTATAAAAAACGCAGAAAACAAAAATACAAAAAGAAATTTAAAACAACCACCAAGGAGGAAACCATAAGGGCCCTCCAAACAAACCAACCGTCGCCAGTCGGGGACCTCCATCTGGTCAACCGACCAACAAAAAAGATGAAGGTCAGCGAGCAGCGAGGGATCCCAAATAGGGGAATGAACTACTAAGAGTAAGCCTACGTGGGGGCGCAACACCAAGTGCGAGTCCATCCAGAGCCGTCACCCACAGCCAACAAGAAGGGCTTGGCAGCAGCTACAATATGCCAGCCCGGTGCGCTGTAACCGCAGCAATTACAATATAAGTCGCTATATTTCACGAAGTAATAAACAGGGGGGAAAGAGCAACCTGTAAACAAGAACAAAGGTTAGGGAGTCACAAGAATCCTTTAGAATCTCCGTGGAAGAGATGGATGAAGGGGTGAATGTGGGTCATCCCGGTGAGACTCTTCTCCAGATCTGCGTCTATTCCGGCCTCTGCGGCGAGAAGTACGCCAGGGTTGAGGGCGTGCAGGGAGTAGTATCTCCGGAGCGGACCTCCAATCTGGGATGTCAATAGTAGGCAAGTCCAACTGTTGCAGGAACCGTGGCAGTTCTTTTCTTGAGCGTAGAACAACTTGTCTGCCATCTTTAGTTACCGACAGTTGAAACAGAAATCCCCATCTATAAATCAGCTTTGCATCTTGCAGGGCCTCCAATACCGGCTTAAGTGCCCGGCGTTGCATCAGGGTGCGCCTTGAGAGATCTGGAAATAGGGATATTTTCGCTCCATCAAAGTCCACGTGGGGGACACCTCTGACGTGAAGCATTATGCTTTCCTTCAGGGAATATTTGTGCAATTTGCAAATAATGTCCCGCGGTTTATCTGGATCCTCTGAAGGCAGACGAAGGGCCCTGTGAGCCCTGTCTATCTCAATGTAATCAGGTGCAGCGTGGCCTAGGATCTGTTTAAAAAGACCCTGCAGGGATGGGACTATGTCTTTAGGTCCAGTAGCTTCAGGCATGCCTCTGATGCGAATGTTAACTCTGCGACTCCTATTTTCAAAGTCATCCATTTGGTCAATTAAGAAGTTAATTCTGTGTTCCTGTGTCTTACAGCGTTCATGGAGGGTTTGTAGAGCAGGGGTAACAACTTCCCATTGAGGTTCCAGATCCTCCACTCTACCCCCAATGTGAGCCGTGTCTGCCTGCAGGGCCTCAATATCCTGCCTACAGGCCTTCTCCACCCTGTTAACAAACAGTTCCAAGTCTGTCTTTGTAGGTAGGGCTAGAATGTGAGCCCTAATGCATCCCCCAGAGCCGCAGGGGGGACAGAGCTAGCAGAGCTGGCAGAGGGAGAGAAGGAGAAGGTGGCTTTGGAGAGGGGATAGGAGAGGCGGCGCAAGCGGCATGATGTTTACCGGTCGGCGCCATCTTGGATATGCAGCCCCGATCCTCTTCTTAAATCGGGTCCTTCATTGCCACTCCTGGCTCCTCCCCCTGGACCAGTGCCCCCCAATAGCAAGCCGCTTGCCATTGGGGAACTGGTGCATGCTCGCTCCCGAGCCTTGCCCTATGCGTCCATAAGACACATAAAGAGCCGTGGCTCGGCCCCGCCCCCCCACTCTCCTCACTGGCTGTGATTGGCAGCAGTGGGAGCCACTGTCTCAGCCAATGAGGAGAGGGAGCCCCGGGACAGATGAGGCTCTGTGCACATTGCTGGATCGAGAGGGGGCTCAGGCGAGTATTGGGGAGGGTGGGGGGTGGGTAGATCAGCACACAGGTGGCTTTTTACCTTTATGCATAAAAGGTAAAAAAACCTTCAGCCTTTTTTTTTTTTTTTAGACACTTTAATCATACAGTACCCTCTGTGACTGAGTCCCCACTGGGGTGAAATGCGTTGGTGGAGGAGCAGGGTTTGGTTGACGGTGTTGTGTGTAACGTACAATTTTTCAGCACAAAAGTTTCACCCCAGAAACGCATTTCACCCCACTTCCTCAATTTATTACCCAGGTGACAAATTCAGTCTTCAAGGAATAACACCAAAACATTCTTTGCAATTAAAACAAACAAACAGTCTAGTGATTAAAAATGTAAAATCTGCATTCTAATAAGTTAAAAGCTACATTTTCAGTTTGTGGTAATTTCCCTAAAATCAAAAATGTGATCAAACTCAAGTCAGACATTAAAACTGGCCAGAGGTAGTCCGAGTCAATTTCCACCCTTCGCTTTGGTCAAGCAGCATCTCAAGAATTGTCACCACTCTTCACCGTCTTGTGATTTATGTTGTTTGGTGGCCTCTAGGGGGCAGGCCTTGGCTTCCTAGGGGGCGGTTTCTGACTCCTCTAGGCATTCAGAGGGGTGTGGAGGTCACACACATGCTCCTCGTTTTGGATGTACAGATCAGGGCCTTGCTCAAGCTTTTCAGGTCCAACAGCCAACACAGTCTTAGATGGACTTAGCTTTGTAAATGAAGGTTTATGTTTGTACTGAAGAGTTGTGATGTTGAAGGAAAAAAAAAAAAAGAAGAAAAGGTCATAGAGTAGTTCAGGATTGAGGTAGAAGCTTCTGCTGGGGGTAGAGAGGATTAATGATCACCAGTGCCCCTCTACTGCCCTCTGCTGGAAAACTTGATGTTGCCAGTCATGTCAGTGAAGACCTTGGCAGACGTTATCCATAGCACGGGTGATGCTGTAAAAAAACACAAAATATTGTCAGCATGTCTCCAAAATAGTAAATATTATATAACAGGGCAAGGCAGGAAAAAAAAAAATAGAAGCTGCTCATCAATCTGGACCCACAACTGATAAAAAAGGGCCGTTCTATACACAGCAAATGTTCCAATGAGCAAAGACCGGTCATATCTGTTGCCGTTTTACAAACAGACCTCTCAGCAAATATATGTAGAAATTGCAAAGCACCTCGGCGTCATGTAGTCCTATTAGTCCTGCCCTATTAGTCCTAGTAGTCCAATGAGAGCACCAACAGTGCAACCTAAAGACGCATTCGCTGAACTATAAGCCAATTTACTTGAGAGCTTAAAAAAGGAGCGCCCGATATCTAATGAGGTGCAAACTGAAAAGGTGAATGTGTAATCATTTTATTGAAAGTACAGGCAGTCCCTGAGTTACCAACGGGTTAGGGACTGTAGGTTTGTGCTTATGTTAAAAAATGTTTATAAGTCGGGAGCGCATGCGCAGAACGGCAGAGATGTAATTTTCCGATGTTTTGTCAAGTAGCCGCGCATGCGCAGACGTCGCTTTCCAATGCGAACAGTGGCCGCGCATGCACAGAACGGCAGCCGCCTCCCGTTTGTAAGTAGGAGTCGGTCGCAAGTCAGATGTTCGTAACTCGGGGACTGCCTGTAGTGAAAAAAAAGTGTTAGAAAATAGTTTGGAATGATGGACTTTATAGGCATAACAAAAAAAAAAAAAAAAAATTAATATTTATTACAAAAAAAAGTGATTAAAAAAAACCATGTACATAAACTTACATACAGTATATTCACAAATACCTAGGAGCAAATTCAATACACTATCTACATATTAGATATATGTTTAAACAAGGTATTCAATCATTTTACTTGTTCAATCGTAACAGGTGTCAAATGAGACAATGTAAAAAAATAGCTCGACTTGCTCTACATGTTACGCGTTCAGTAACGCTTCCTCAGGAGCTTTTGGCATATTATTTTCCACAAAGGGGAAAAACAAAAAAGGAAGTGGTAAATAAAGTTCACACTCGGCGTCTGTGCTGCCATCAAGTGGGAAGTTCCTCAACCTTAAAAGTCTAATGCCCCGTACACACGGTAGGATTTTCCGATGGAAAATGTCCGATCTGAGCGTGTTGTCGGAAATTCCGACCGTGTGTGGGCGCCATCGGACATTTTCCATCGGATTTTCCGAAAACACACAAAGTTGGAGAGCAGGAGGTAGAATTTTCCAACAACAAAATCCGATCGCGTCAATTCCGACCGTGTGTGGCCTGTTCCGACGCACAAAGTGCCACGCATGCTCAGAAGAAATTCCGACACGGGACAGCTCGTTCTGGTAAACTTAGCGTTCGCAATGGATACAGCACTTTCGTCACGCTGCAATGTTAAAAATGGTTTAATAAAGCGCACTCTCTTCTTTATAATGTGACAAGAATTAAGTAGTTTTGCTGCTCATATTCACACACACACTTCACAAAGTTTTATTTTGTTTTCTTTTTATTGGGATTCCCTGAATATATTAGTTGTCACATCTGACAGAATTTTTTTATTTTTTTATTTTATTTTTTGGGGGATTTTAAGCCTTTTTTTTAATTTAATGTTTGTGTTTTTTCCAAGGCTGATCTTTGTTCAATGTTATTTTTATTTTTACTCCAGAATATTTTTGTGTGTGTTTTGTGTGTGAAGTTACCCCAACACCATTGATATCTTTTATTATTTAATCTCCAGGAGATTGTTTGTTGTTGGTGTCCCTTGTTCATTTCACATTGTATATTAGAAATGTACCTGAATCCTCACAAACCAACTGTCATTTTTGAAGTAAAACACATAGGAGAGTATAATTCAAAACAAAAATCCTTTATTAAGGGCTCAGAACCAAACAAAGAGGAAGGCAACACTGGATCAACAGCAGACATTAGCGAAGCCTGGGACCCCCATGGCAGACATCAAATTCTTGAACATCAAAATTGGTGGCCTGAGGAGTCCATATGTAAGGGAGGGCAGTCTGGTCCAGAATTCACAGAGATCCGGATAGCAGCAGATGACATGGAACTTTTCTAAGTGGCGAGTTAAAAACCAGAGTTTCAAACAGGAGGTTATAACAGGGGTCATAGTACCTGTGTAGTGTGAGTATCTGAGTGTTGTCTGAGTAGTGTGTGTGGATCGTTAGTACTTGTGTACTGTATACTTGAGTATTGCGAGTGCACGTAGGTCTGCGACTGTTCTGCGAGTGCACGTAGGTCTGTGAGCACCTGTGCATTGTCTTGTTGAGCACCTGTGCATTGTCTTGTTGAGCACCTGTGCATTGTCTTGTTGAGCACCTGTGCATTGTCTTGTTGAGCACCTGTGCATTGTCTTGTTGAGCACCTGTGCATTGTCTTGTTGAGCATCTGTGCATTGTCTTGTTGAGCACCTGTGCATTGTCTTGTTGAGCACCTGTGTATTGTCTTGTTGTGCACCTGTGTATTGTCTTGTTGTGCACCTGTGTATTGTCTTGTTGTGCACCTGTGTATTGTCTTGTTGTGCACCTGTGTATTGTCTTGAGTATTAGTGCCAGGAAGCTAGCTGTTAGGTAATTTGGGTAAAATCCCCAATCCTCACTAAATTTAATAGGTACGATGCCCGGCGGGTGTGGAGAGGCGACTCTTTGTACATCTTGCCGCATGTATGCGTTCCTTGATCATCCGATCGAGGGCGAATACTGCTGTGCAAAATGTAAGCACATTGTTTCCCTGGAAGCCCAGGTTCTGAATCTGGGGAAGCAACTGTCAGCACTGAGAAGTCCCTCCATACTAAAGGTGAGCCAGGAACGTACACGGCAGGTGCCGGCAGGGGCCAGCACAGAGGCGGGTGGAGACAAAGAGGTGCAGGCACTAGCAAAGAGTAGATGGGTGACAGTCAGGAGGGGTAGAGGGGGAAGTGCCAGGGAGGCCGATCCAGGACTGGAGCATCCCAATAAGTACGCTCCATTGAGTGACATTGGTGAAACCAGTCAGGGACCAGCACTGCTGGAGATGAGGGACTCTCCTAGCTGCCGGGGGAAGAACTCCACCAGTGAGAGTGGGGGGGCAGCAAAGGGTAAGGAAAGACAGATTCTGGTGGTAGGGGACTCAATTCTTAGAAGGACAGAGAGGGCAATCTGTAACCAAGACCTGAAGCGCCGAACAGTATGTTGTCTACCGGGCGCTCGGGTTCGGCACATTACGGATCTTGTGGACAGATTACTGGGAGGGGCTGGGGAAGACCTGGCTGTCATGGTGCACGTTGGCACCAATGACAAAGTCAGAGGCAGATGGAGTGTCCTAAAAGGACAATTTTAGGGACTTAGGAGCTAAATTGAGGAAAAGGACCTCCAAGGTAGTGTTCTCGGGAATACTACCGGTACATCGAGCCACACCAGAGAGGAAGAGGGAGATTAGGGAAGTAAACAAGTGGCTGAAGAGCTGGTGTAGTAAGGAGGGGTTTGGGTTCCTGGAGGACTGGGCCGACTTCTCAGTCGGTAACCGGTACTATAGAAGGGACGGACTGCACCTAAATGAGGAGGGTGCAGATCTGCTGGGAATGAAGATGGACAAAAAGTTAGAGGGGTTTTTAAACTAGGCGATGGGGGGGGGGTCCAGAGGCAGAGATAGCCAGCGCGGAAGATATTCCAGAGGGTAGTATTGGGGGCATTAGTGGCAGGTTAACCAAAGCACAAAAACACAAGGCGAGTATAGTAGCAAGTCCTAGTTGCAATCTCGAAACACCCAATACGAGGACAATATGCGACCGGTCTAAACTATGTGGCATGTTCACCAATGCCAGGAGCATGGCAGACAAGATGGGTGAACTAGAGATAATGTTGTACGAGGAGGATTTGGATTTTGTGGGAATTTCAGAGACCTGGTTCAACAGCTCTCATGATTGGCTGGCAAACATTCAAGGGTATACCCTATACCGCAAGGATAGAGAGGGTAAAAAAGAGGGAGAGGTATGCCTATATATCAAGAATAATGTACAAGTGAATGTGAGAGATGACATCACTGAGGGGGCTAGGGAGGAGGTGGAATCCTTATGGGTAGAGCTCCAAAAGGGATGAAGCTAAGGGGAAAATAATACTGGGAGTATGCTATAGGCCCCCTAACCTGAGGGAGGAAGTGGAGACGGATCTCCTATCACAAATTGGATTAGCAGCAAGGATGGGAAGTGTTATCATAATGGGGGATTTTAATTATCCAGACATAGACTGGGTGGAGGGAACCGCGCATTCATTTAAGGCTCGCCAGTTCCTTAATGTCTTGCAGGACAATTTTATGGGTCAGATGGTAACTAGAAATAAAACATTACTGGATCTACTGATTACCAACAATACAGACCTGATCACGGACAATTTAGGTAACAGCGATCACAGCAGTGGCGTAACTAAAACCTTCAGGGCCCCGATGCAAGAAATCATGAAGGGCCCCCCTGACCCCTGGACAGCGCTTTTCCTAGGGGAATGTCTGATAAGAGGAGGAGCCGCCGAGGGACCCCAGAAGCCGGTGTTCGGGGCCACTCTGTGCAAAACTAACTGCACAATGAAGTTATGACATGTTTGTTATTTAAAAAAAAAACCTTTACAATCACTTTAAGGGGTTAAAACAGGTGGTCAGGAGGCAACATATTGCCTCTTTACCGGCTGTCAAATGGCTCTGAAAAGTGATCTGAGCATGGATCGCTTTTCAGAGGAATAGCATTTTGTTGTTGGTACATTGAACGAGCAAGAAAAAAAAAATCAGTCCTGATTGTATACATATAGGGTGTCAGGATTAAACGTGCATACATAAAATGTGCATACATACATCTAAACAGTGGCGGCTGGTGCGCAAACATTTTTGGGGGGCGCAAACATTTTTTGAAAAAAAAATCATCAAATGCAGCCACTGTGCCCATCAATTGCAGCCACTGTGCCACTTAAATGCTGCCAGTGTGCCATCAAACGCAGCCACTGTGCCAAACGCTGCCACTGTGCCCAAACGCTGCCACTATGCCCATCAAACGCTGCCACTGTGCCACTTAAATGCAGCCACTGTGCCCATCAAACGCTGCCACTGTGCCCATCAAACGCTGCCACTGTGCCCAGCAAACGCTGCCACTGTGCCACTAAAACGCTGCCACTGTGCCACTAAAACGCTGCCACTGTGCCACTAAAACGCTGCCACTGTGCCACTAAAACGCTGCCACTGTGCCACTAAAATGCAGCCACTGTGCCATCAATTGCTGCTACTGTGCCCATAAAATGCTGCCACTGTGCCACTTAAATGCTGCCAGTGTGCCCATCAAACGCAGCCACTGTGCCAAACGCTGCCACTATGCCCATCAAACGCTGCCAGTGTGCCCATCAAACGCTGCCACTGTGGCCATTAAATGCTGCCAGTGTTCCATCAAACGCAGCCACTGTGCCAAATGCCGCCACTGTGCCCATCAAACGCAACCAGTGTGCCCATCAAACGCAGCCAGTGTGCCCATCAAATGCTGCCAGTGTGCCCTTGAATGCCCCCATTGTGACCCCCGACCGCTCATCGGCACTTACCCTGTCTTGGTGGGGCAGCGGGTGACGTCCTCCATGCGTCTCCTGCTGTCCACATCTCCTGTCCTCTCCTCCTGATAGGCATCCAATAGCGGCGCCTGACGTTTCAGCCAATCAGGTGACAGGTAACAGACCCGAGCACCTGATTGGTGGAGAGGCAGTTTAGTGTTAGGAAAGCGAATAGTCGTTCGCTTTTCTAACACAGCTGAGTGGCCTGTGAGGTCACCTTTTTTGATGCCTATTAGAGCCTATGGCTCTAATCCGGTGCTTCAAAAACACCCCCTGCCACTGTAATTCAGATTCCCTGCGCCCAAAATGGGGCTGGGCGCCTGAATAGGGGGTGGCAGCGGCGGCCATTGATAGATTCATGCAATGCATGAATCTATCTATTGGTGATAGAGGGGTGGCTGGAGAGAGGGGGCGGCGCCCGTGCGCCCTTAATGCATGGGCCGCCACTGCATCTAAACACACACACATAGATAAACACACACATACATACTGTATATACACACACAAACACATATACATATATAAATACACACATAAACACATGCAAACACATACATGAACACACATATAAACATACATGAACACACATATAAAAACATACATGAACACACATATAAAAACATACATGAACACATACTTATAGAAAGCCTTTTTAAAAACGGCAGTGATTTACCTTACCTCTTCCTGCCGGGTACTGCACTATAGGGGGAGACAAAGAGCACAGCACACACACACTGCTTTCACTTTAGAACAGTGTGACAGGCTCCCCGCACAGTGCCGATTACAGGTCGGCTAACAATGGGGAGATCGTTCTCAGCCGCTCCTCCTATCCAGATAAACAGGGGGGCCCTCAAGGGCCCCCTGCAGCATGGGGCCCCGTCGCCATGGCGACCTCAGCGACCCCTATACTTCCGCCACTGGATCACAGGTCAATTAGTTTCAGTATAAATCACACAAATAGGAAACATAAAGGGAATACAAAGACACTGAATTTCAAAAGAGCCAACTTCCCTAAACTACAAACCTTGCTAAAAGGCATAAACTGGGATAAAATATTAGGAACAAAGAATACGGAGGAGAGATGGGTTTGCTTTAAGAGCATATTAAATAAGGGCATTAGCCAATGTATCCCATTGGGTAATAAATTTAAAAAGAGCGAACAAACATCCTGGATGGCTTAACTCCAATGTAAAAATGCATATAAAAAGCAAAGCAGAAGGCCTTCAAAAAAATACAAGGTTGAGGGATCATCCTCAGCATTCAGACTTTATAAAGAATGCAACAGGAAATGTAAGGGTGCAATTAGGACGGCTAAGATAGAACATGAAAGACACATAGCGGAGGAGAGCAAAAAAAAAAATCCCAAGAAATTCTTTAAGTATGTAAACAGTAAAAAAGGGAGGACAGACCATATTGGCCCCATAAAGAATGAGGAAGGACATCTGGTTACAAAGGATGGGGAGATGGCAAAGGTATTGAATTTATTCTTCTCCTCAGTCTTCACGAGTGAATCGGGGGGCTTCAGTAACCAAAACTGCAGTGTTTATCCTCATGACACAACACAGGAAGCACCTCCATGGCTAATAGAGGACGGAATTAAAATTAGACTTGAGAAACTTAACATTAATAAATCACCGGGACCAGATGGCTTGCATCCAAGGGTACTTAGGGAACTCAGTCAAGTGATTGCCAGACTGTTCCTCATTTTTACAGATAGTCTACTGACTGGAATGGTACCAGCTGATTGGGGAAAAGCCAATGTAGCACCAATATTTAAAAAGGGCCCAAAATACATCCCTGGGAATTACAGACCAGTTAGCCTAACATCAATAGTATGTAAACTCTTGGAGGGGATGATAAGGGACTATATACACAAGATTTTAGTAATAAGAACGGTATCATTAGCAGTAATCAGCATGGAGTCATGAAGAATCATTCTTGCCAAACCAATCTATTAACCTTCTATGAGGAGGCGAGTTGCCATCTAGATAAAGGAAGGCCCGTAGACGTGGTGTATCTGGATTTTGCAAAAGCATTTGACACAGTTCCCCCATAAACGTTTACTGTACAAGATAAGGTCCATTGGCATGGACCATAGGGCGAGTACATGGATTGAAAACTGGCTACAAGGGCGAGTTCAGAGGGTGGTGATAAATGGGGAGTACTCAGAATGGTCAGGGGTGGGTAATGGGGTCCCCGAGGGTTCTGTGCTGGGACCAATCCTATTTAATTTGTTTATAAACGATCTAGAGGATGGGATAAACAGTTCAATCCCTGTATTTGCAGACGATACTAAGCTAAGCAGGGCAATAACTTCTCCGCAGGATGTGGAAATCTTGCAAAAAGACCTGAACAAATTAATGGGGTGGGCGACTACATGGCAAATGAGGTTCAATGTAGAAAAATGTAAAATAATGCATTTGGGTGGCAAAAATATGAATGCCATCTATAGACTGGGGGGAGAACCTCTGGGGGAATCTAGGATGGAAAAGGACCTGGGGGTCCTAGTGGATGATAGGCTCAGCAATGCCATGCAATGCCAAGCTGCTGCTAACAAAGCAAACAGAATATTGGCATTAAAAGGGGGGATCAACTCCAGAGATAAAACGATAATTCTCCCGCTCTACAAGACTCTGGTCCGGCCGCACCTGGAGTATGCTGTCCAGTTCTGGGCACCAGTCCTCAGGAAGGATGTACTGGAAATGGAGCGAGTACAAAGAAGGGCAACAAAGCTAATAAAGGGTCTGGAGGATCTTAGTTATGAGGAAAGGTTGCAAGCACTGAACTTATTCTCTCTGGAGAAGAGACTCTTGAGAGGGGATATGATGATTTCAATTTACAAATACCGGACTGGTGACCCCACAATAGGGTTAAAACTTTTTCGCAGAAGAGAGTTTAACAAGACTCGTGGCCACTCATTAAAATTAGAAGAAAAGAGGTTTAACCTTAAACTACGTAGAGGGTTCTTTACTGTAAGAGCGGCAAGGATGTGGAATTCCCTTCCACAGGCGGTGGTCTCAGCGGGGAGCATTGATAGCTTCAAGAAACTATTAGATAAGCACCTGAATGACCGCAACATACAGGGATATACAATGTAATACTGACACATAAATCACACACATAGGTTGGACTTGTATCTTTTTTCAACCTCACCTACTATGTAACATGTGTGTCCCCAGGCTGTGGTACCACAAGAGGCTGCATTTTTTTTGGCCGACCAGACTGGATCCAGGGTCCTCACTTTCTGGTCTTTCTTCCACACTTCCTTCCGGGCTGTGGCTGTGCTGTTGGAGATGTGGCAGGAGGAGGAGTAGGACCTGGAGGAGAGGGAGGATGAGGAGGAGGACCTGCAGGAGGAGGAGGATCACAAAAGGTGTGTCTGAGGTGTAATTTGGCCCCTCATACCTTTGTTAAGAGCCTCCGATATGAGCGCCTCACACATGGCTTGTTGGCCCTCCTCCATCCTCTGCATTTTATAGGCTATGAAGGCAGCAATGTCCTCCTCCACGGTCTGTTGTGCTCCCAGGACCTCTGTAGCCCTCCAAAAGAGTCCTCCGGTAGCCTCCTCTAGGGCACTCCTCCTACTGCCACTTTCCCTTTCCAGGGGGAGTGGAGGGACCTGCAGATCAGCCAGCCGGCTCGGCCACCTCCTGGCTGAGACTTCCCTGTGTATGAAAAAGGGACATGGTTGTAATGTTTTGCATCATCAATCACAATCCTAAATTAGTACTCCCAACTGACATCTAGGTTAACATCATTGATTGGACAAGCAGAAATATTTAGAGGAATGCTATACCTGGCTCAATCTGGGCTCCTCCAGGTTGGGCGTCAGAAGCATCAGCCCGGGGGGGGGGGGGATGGGAAGCGTGGAAGGAAGACTGGAGAGGGATGGCCTGGGTGTAATAAGTATTTAAAACCCTTTAATTTTTTGTGTTATGCCTATAAAGTCCATCATTCCAAATTATTTTCTAATGATTTCCAATATCGGGGCGTGGCATTAATTATCTATGCACCGTATCCACAGTGCCACTCTGTGGTGATACGAACTCTTAGAATTTGTAGTGAAAAGTGATCAGGTCTCTCTCTCTCCCCCCCCCCACTTGTGCTCATAAGTTTACATACCCTGGCAGAATTTATGATTTCTTGGCCATTTTTCAGAGAATATGAATGATCACACAAAAACTTTTCACTCATGGTTAGTGTTTGGCTGAAGCCATTTATCATCAATCAACTGTGTTTACTCTTTTTAATCACAACAGAAACTACCCAAAATGACCCCATTTATTTTGGAGAGGGGGGTGGATTTATGCTGGGGGCATATGAGGAATAAGAGAATTTGAACTGGGGGGGGGGGGGCGGCAAAGATTCATACCGGGAAGGGGATTTCAACAGGGGGCAGATTTATGCTTAGGGAGTTAAGCAGGTAGATTAGTGCTTGATTTTTTTTTTTTTTGGGGGGGGGGGGGGGTATTTTTGCTGACACAATAATGCTCATACATCTTGGGGGGGGGGGGGCGCAATTCGTCATGTTCGCCCTGGGCTCTAGGTGACCTTCTCCCTGCACTGCCCATGAGATGCTTCTCTTGGACCAGTGGTTGGAGACAGAGAGAAGTGCCATCGGTCAATGGGGTCTCCTTGCTATCTGTGTTGTTGAGCGGCCATGGAGGGAGGAGGGGGTGTCCTGTCTGACTGCAACACACCAGGAACCCAGACATTGCAACACCCCGAGAGCCAAGACTTCACCTTACAAGGCAGCAGGAAGTGTCCTGGGGACCCCCCCCCCCCCCCCCTTGTCCTGGTCTGTATATTGTCCTGCCCATGTGCACCTTTATGTTAATCGGCAACAGATCAGAGCAGCTGCCATTGTTGCCTTTTTTGGAAGAGTCGCAGGGCGAAGGATACGGAGCAGATATATAGACGACAATTAACATTACTACAAGGAAAGGTAGAGATGCCCCTATTACTTTTCAGGGGACAACCCAAAACTTGGGATTTTCTTTCAGTTTCAATGAGAATGGTAAACAGGACAAAGAGGGGATGAATCTCCTTAACCACTTCAGCCCCGGAAGATTTTACCCCCTTTCCCGACCAGAGCACTTATTACAATTTGGCACTGCGTCGCTTTAACTGACAATTGCGCGGTCGTGCGATGTTGTACCCAAAGGAAACCTTACATTTTTTTTTTTACCCACAAATCGAGTTTTCTTTTGGTGGTATTTGATCACCTCTGCAGGTTTTATTTTTTGCACTATAAACAAAAAAACCGACAATTTTGAAAAAAAAAAAAAATTTATATATATATATTTTTTTTTTTTTTTACTATAAATACCCCCCCCCAAAAAAAAAACAAAACCCCCACACACACAATATAACAGTTTAGGCCAATATATATATTCTACATATTTTTAGTAAAAAAAAAAAAAATAAAAAATAATAATAAATCGCAATAAGCGTATATTGATTGGTTTGTGCAAAAATTGTAGTGTCTACAAACTATGGGAAAGATTTATGGCATTTTTAGTATTTTTTTTTTTTTTAATTAGTAATAGCGGTGATCTGCGATTTTTACACATTTTTGGGACCAGTGACATTTATACAGTGATCAGTGCTATAAAAATGCACTGATTACTGTGTAAAGGTTACTGGTAGTGAAGGGGTTAATACTAGGGGACGATCAAGGAGTTAAATGTGTGTTCCCTCAGTGTGTTCTAACTGTGGGGAGATAGGACTGAGTAGGAAATGAGACATATCGCTGTTCCTACTTTGTAGGAACAACCAACATGTCTCCTCTCCTCTGACATTACAGGGATTTGGGTGTTTACACACCCAAATCCTTGTGCTGGCGCTCATGGACGCGATCGCGCATGGCCAGCGGCGATCATGCCCGCCGGTCACGTGCGCCCTCTGGCTAATTGTCGATCAGCCCCGATGATTCTGTGTTATTCCATATTTAGGTTTCTATGCATTACTGTTAAGATCCAAAAAGGCAGAGACTCCTCCAAAATTGGCTTTTATATTTTTTACATTCCTTAAATACCTCATGTCTGGACCATGACATTTATATATTTCCTTTAATAAATTTACTTTAAAATGTTTTTTTTAGGGGTTAATTTTCTTCATGTTTTTGGTTTGTGAGGTAAATAACTCATAAGGTGAGATAGTGAATTGACATTTTCAGCATCTCATGAGCTGGGGGGCTGCTGGTAAATTTTTTGGAGGCGGTGGCAAACAATGCACCCACAGCCAACCCCCCCCCTGGTCGGGTCACCCACACCCCCCCGGGTCAGATAGTTACCAACTCGGCACTGACCCCCATCTATAGTGCGGGCAGCTCTTTTCTATGGGCAACTGGTCCACTGCATCTTCTCGGCGTCACAGTGGCTTCCCTTGTGCACACCCTTTTTTTGAACCCTATTAGAGCCTCTGGCTCCAATCATGTGCTTCAAACCCCCCCCCCCCCCCCGATTCCAATCCATACATCCAGCGGCCTGCATGTAGATTAGGGGGCCAGACACATGAATAGGGGAGGCGGCGCCTGTGCGCCCTGCATGTAGATTAGGGGGCCGGAGCCTGTGCACCCTGCATGTAGATTAGGGGGCGGGACTCATGGATAAGGGGGCGGTGCCCATGCGCCCTGCACTACGGGCCACCACTGGTCAGGAGATAATTGAAGCAAGTGACACATTTTTCCAGTTATCTCATGAGATATTCTTTAGTGAATTGAGCCCCCCTGTGACACCCCCAAGAGAAGCAGCAGATTGAGGCTGTGATAACGATAATGACCGGGACTTACCAGAGGGTTGTGCCAGTTGAAGCACCGCTTCTTGAAATGCTCGACGGCCGCACGGTAACAGGAGCGATCGGCTGCATATTATTATATTATGCAGCCGATCAGTGAAAATCTCTTCTGTCATCTCATCAGATTCTGTCAAAGAAACAATTTTCTTCACCGATTCCTCGATCAAGGCTTTGGCCTGAAGGGAAGATGAGGAGGGATGGATATGAATGAAAAAATGTGTTTCATTTCGATTTGTTATTTACATAAATTCGTTTTCGGTATTCGTTTCGTATATTCAAGTTTTCCAAATTCTGAAAATTCGATTAAAAATTCTAATTTCTATTCTACTGCCCCCCCCCCCACCACCCCCCCCCCGAAATTCCAGATGATGGTTATATTCTATTTTTTTTTTTATCCCCATTCAATTCTTTTCTATTCAATTTTAATTCTATTCAAATTTTGGGAAATGGTTATATTCTATTGTTTTTTTAATTCTATTCAAATTTATTCCATTTCAAAATTCGAATTTCAGAAGAAGGTTATAATATTTCTATTTTATTCTATTGTCTTTTTTTATTCTATTTAAAATTCGAATTTCAGAAGATATAATATTTTATTCTATTCCTTTATTTGATTTTCTATTTTATTCTGGTTTTGTTCCGTTTTACTCTATTCTTTTCTATTCCTTTATTTGCTATTGAGGGCATGTGGCCTGGTATGGTTCAGGAGGGGGGGGGGCGCTCGCTCATCCCCACCCCCTTTCCCGACTGGCCAGGCTGCGTGCTCGGATAAGGGTCTGGTATGGATTTTGGGGGGGACCCCTACGCCTTTTTTTCCAGCGTAGGGCATTCCCCTTAAAATCCATACCAGTCATAAGGGCCTGGTATGCCCCTGGAGGGGAACCCATGCAGGTTTTTTTTTTTTTTTAATTTAAAATTTGGCGCGGCATTCCACCTTATGATTCATACCAGACACCTGTCAGCAATGCTTGTCGCTCATCGGGAAAGGAGAAAAAAAAAAACAAAAAACAAAAAAAAAAAAAACAGTTTCCTTTCCCGATGAGCGAGCCAGCTCGTCGCTGGCTCCCGCGACGGGGCTCGCAGGTGTCAGATCTCCCCAATAACAGCGGCGAGATTGACACAATATGGCGGTCACCTACTGTATGGTGTGTGTGTGTGTGTGTGTAATAAATTTTAACATATTTGTTCCTGACAATACGTGTTTGATAAATGGTTGCACAAATATCCTGCAACATAAAATTGCAACGGCCACCATTTTATTCCCTAGGGTCTCGGATTTCAGAAAATAGATAATGTTTGGAGGTTCAAAGTAATTTTCTAGTAACTGCTGATTTTAATATAAACGTTTTTTTTTTTATTTAATACACAACAGGATAAATTATTTTTGGTTTCTTATAGATCTGCGGTTTATCTATAAAATGGAAATTAAAATGTTATATTTTAGTTTTGTATCAGCGGCCGGCTCCTCTCACCTCCTGCAGGGCCTTTATCCTGCTCAGTATATCCAGGGCCTCGGCAGCATCATTAGTAGCCATTAACTTCCTCTTGAGGATGGTCATGGGCACCTCTGAGTTGGGGGTTAGGTCCAGGTTGGGTATGGGCTCCAGGGTCATCCGAGGGGTGACTTTTACCGCTACCCTTAAACTGGTTTACCTTCATCTTAGAAATAGTCTGAGAAGGAAACAGCAACAAGATACAGAATATCAATACCAAAGCCTCATTGGGTTTATAGGCTTAACCTCCCCCCTCTCCACATATACATTGATTTTTCCAAGCAATGTTGCTGCCTTGACTCCTGGGAGCCGGTCTATAGACTTTGTAGGAAAAGGGCTCTTGTGTGATGTAGTTTTGGGGTGTGCCTTGGTCAATAAGAACAGCCTAGAACAGAACAGTGGTGGTCAACAGTGGTGCTCAAGTGGCTCCCGATAACACCAATGAGCCGCATACAATACAGGAGATGGTCAGAGACTGCAGACATGGTACAGGAGACGGTCAGAGACTGCAGACATGGTACAGGAGACGGTCAGAGACTGCGGATATGATACAAGAGATGGTCAGAGACTATTCATATTGTTGGAGACTGAGGATATGCTTCAAGAGAGTCATAGACTGGAGACATCAGACAAGATTGCTAGAGATCACTGATATAACAGGGCAATAGGAAAAGATTAGTGTCTGCAGCAGCCCCAAATGGCTGAATGTGGCCCCCAGGCTGCAGGTTGGGCACCAGGGGGGCCTAGAAGCTGCCCGTTTATGAATTTCACAACCCTGACAAAGACGTTGCAGAGAGAGGAATACATGTGATTTCTGGCTACAGGAGGAAGGAAAGAGAATAAATAAAGCCGGGAGCGGATCCAGATGGGGGGGGGGGGGGGGGAACCTGCACATGTATATGGACGGCATTTGCTGCCACCTTGTGCAACCAAAGTATACAAAGTAACATTGTTGGTAAAAAACATTCAGTAAAGATAAATCCCAGAAGAAATTTCTGTAGACTACAATGTACATGTGGATAGAGCTCCACCCAACAATGAATGTCTCCATCACTCACCCGGTTCCCGTACTGCATCACATGACTGCTATTGGTGCGTTGCTTGACCAATAAAAACTGTTTGTGTAAGGTCTCCTGTGACAGATCCTCCTAGAATAGAAACATTATATCTTATGTGAAGTCATAGAACAGAAAACACTCTGTGATAGATATATCTCAATGCAACGCGTCATCACTAAGCAATAGTCATAGAAATGGCAGAGATTTATTATAAATGACATGTGCAGGGGGCGTGGTCACATGTGCAGGGGGCAGCCCCTGTTGCATGGCTTGAAGCCACTGTCAATCATACTGAGCTGGGGGTGTGGTTACATATGATTAACACTGCTACTGTTAGGACACTGAGCTTCCTGAGAGAAGTTGCTGTTAATCAAACCAAGCAGGGGGTGTGGTTACATGTACAGGGGTCAAGGATACTCTCACTAAGTACAGCTGCTGTTGTGACAGCAAAGGCTATTGCTGGGAGCCGCTGTCAAACTGAGCCAGGGCGTGGTTACATGTGCAGAGGGCGTGGTTACATGTGCAGAGGGCGTGGTTACATTTACAAAGCAGAGCGTAGGAGCCACACGGCAGGGGCGGAACTACCACTATAGCGACCCATGCGGGCACTCTGGTGATGCTTCTCCTCCACTGGACTCTATGGTCCCTCTGCGCATTGTACGGAAGCGATCCTCATTGCCATAGTTCTCCTTGAAAGCTCCGCTGGTTTCTTTCAATGCGGCCACCAGCAGACTCTGCTTTTCCACTTTGGCCTCCAAAGCCATTAACTCAGGCCGCATCGGTCTTCTCTTGGAACTGAAGCCGGTCATTTGCAATTTTTTTTTTATGCTTGAAATCAAACTTTAACTTGGCCAGTACTTCCTCCTCCTTGGCAATTCTCGCAATCCTAGCACAAACCTTCTTTCTGTAGGCTGACAGGCTTTCACCTTTAGCTGGGCCATTTCCCAGGTCCTCAAACACTGGTATGGGAGGACCGGTACTCTGGCCATCCGGGGGATCCTTCCCTGGGTCCACCCCAGATTCCTGCATCCACTCTGGGTATAGGGAGTAATCAAGCTCCCTGGATCAGTAGGCCTCTCTGGACCTCAAGAGATCAGCAGTAGCGCAGCCACACCCTTTGCAGCTTTAACAGATTTCACTCTTCCGGGAAGGCCGTCCACAAGGTTTAGGAGAGGGTCTATGGGAAAGTTTGACCATTCTTCCAGAAGTGCATTTGTGAGGTCAAGCACTGATGTTGGACGAGAAGGCCTGGCTTGCAGTTTTTTGCCCTAATTCATCCCAAAGGTGTTCTATCGGCTTGAGGTCGGGACTCTGTGCAGGCCAGTCAAGTTCCTCCACTCCAGACTGGCTCATCCATGTCTTTATGGACCTTGTGCCCATTATGGAGGGGTTCCCTCCATCCCTGTCCTGAGCTCCCGTGTCTGTACACCTGCTGTGCCCATTATGAGGGGGTTCTCACCATCCCTGTGCTGAGTTCCCAGGTCTGTACACCTGCTGTGCCCATTATGAGGGGTTCCCGCCATCCCTGTGCTGAGTTCCCGGGTCTGTATACCCGCTGTGCTCATTATGAGGGGTTCCCGCCATCCCTGTGCTGAGTTCCCAGGTCTGTACACCCGCTGTGCCCATTATGAGGGGTTCTCACCATCCCTGTGCTGAGTTCCCGGGTCTGTATACCCGCTGTGCCCATTATGAGGGGTTCCCGCCATCCCTGTGCTGAGTTCCCGGGTCTGTACACCCGCTGTGCCCATTATGAGGGATTAATTTTGTTTATTTAAAAATCTTACAAACAACTTATATACAATAAAACCATAATAAATAAAACATATTTACAAAAGAACATAATATGACTATACAAAACAAGAACATAATAAAATGGTGCAAACCAAATTGCGCACAACATAATCCCTATGAGAGAGCCAGACTAAGGAACATCACCGTCACCATGCATGTAGTAAATATATACATTTTTTTTTTCTAAGCAATTTTCTAACATAAAAATACTGATTTAAACTTGTAAGCAAAAAGTTCCATAAAACAACCCGGTCAGCAAGTGGTTAAAATTCTTTACAGATTATGAGTTTAGAGTCACCTGTTAATTATGGCCTTTAGAATAATTGCTCTCACTCCAACGTCCACAGCGATATCGCATTAGTGTAGTGCAATTTATGCTTACACACACACACACACACACACACTATGCTGCAGATTTGCACTAGGGTGTGTACGAGGGGGGACTTAAAAAAACAATTTAATATACATTCATTTGTATTTTTTCATTATTTGCCTTTATTGCTGTCACAAATAGGCCCCTTATGTGATAACATGGACAGGTCCTCTATATATAGTGTGAGGGGGGTTAGCTTGGCAGCGGGTGTGTGTGACCCTCTGGGTGGGTTCACCACACAAAATCAGGCACAGCAGACAGCGTTATAGGTGGAAAAAACAAAAAAACAAAAAAAAAAAAAAAAAAAAAAAAACAAACCAAAAAGGGTGCGGTTTATTTAGACTATATGCATTGAAAAATAACAGCAAAAACAAAAAGAAACATAAAAGAAATCCTGGTCAGCCTGACCGCTTACTACACACGTAGATTCCTTATCCAAGGACCAGGTGCAGCCTTATGCCGCCCCAGTCCCTATTTCACACAGGCATTGACTCACCGCACAGGACAGATCCCACACTCCCCAGTCTACACAGAACTGGTTCCAGGTTGGAGCATCTATCTAAGCATGCTGGGGTGTTTTCTATAGGTCTTAATGAGCCCACTTACTTCAGCTGGGCTCATTAACGCTTCCCCTGCAGGACTCCCAGCACTCCCCCCTAGTGGTATAAGTCAGCATAAAGCCTGAACATAGGGCATACATATTTTCCATCCTGGATACAACCAGGTGATTTTACCTGCCTGCTGTCAAAATAGACATCACGGGTCTATTAGGCCTCCAATATCTGCCCTGCCACTCCAGCTAATCAAGAACTGATTGCCATAGATTAGCTGCATACTTTGCTACAATAGCTTAGAAGTGACAGCTTCGAACCTGGAAGTAGTACACATTGCTTCTGGGTCTTATAGGACAAGAGAGGGTGGGGGGCGGATGTTTCCTGATCACCTTCTGTTCTCTTAATTACCATTTACCTTAGTCCTAACAGGAGAGCCTGGGAACCACAGAGGTTTTCATTAGTGCCGGGACAAGGTCATCTAGAGCCCATTCTGCCCCCCCCCCCCAAGATGTATGAGCATTATGTATCAGCAAAAATCCCCCCCCCCAAAAAAAAATCACTAAGACCACTAATCTGCATGCTTACCCCAAGCATAAATGTCCCCGTCTCTCAATAAAAATCCACCCCCCTGCTAAAATCCCCCCTTCCAACACAAATCTTTGCCCCCCCAGCTCAAATCCTCTGATTCCTCATATGCCCCAAGCATAAATCCCTGCCCCCCAGAAAAAAAATCCCCCCTCCTAGTACAAATTCTCTACCCCTCAAATTTCCCCTCTGATTACAACCCCCCCACTCCAAATCCCCCCGCACACAAATTCTCCCCAGTCCCCTAGCCTAGCACAAATCCTCCCAAATTTCCCCACCTAGCACAAATACCTTCTCCCCCCCCCAAAAAAATCACCTCCTAGTACAAATCTTCTTCCCCCATCCCCCCTCACAACACAAGTCCCCTCAAATCACTACTCCTAGCACACCTCCCTAAAATTTCCCCTCCTCGAACAATTTCTATCTCCCAAATTCCCCCTCCCAGCATGAATCCCTCCCCCACCTCGTTGTGGTGCCCCACCTCACATGTCATCCCTCCTGCCCACCCCTTGTCTCGGCCCTGGGTTTCAGTGCAGAAGTGGGGGGCTCTCATTTTGAATCCTGTAAAAGTAACCTGGCTGCTATAGACTGCCCTGATCACTTACAGTGGGGAAAATATTTATTTGCTCCCCTGCAGAATTTTGCCCACTTACAAAGAAATAAAGGGTCTATCATTTTTATCATAGGTGTATTTTAAATGATAGAGACAGAATATCAACCAAAAGTCCAGAAAAAAAACACACATGATACAAATGTTATAAATGGAGTTGCAGTTCAGTGTATGTATTTGATTCCCTTACCAACCAACCATAATTCTGGCTCCCATAGACTGGCTCCAGTAGGTGCTCATGTAGTACACAGATTAGTCCTGTCAATGTAAGTAGGAGCTCCTACTGACAACTCGTTATGTGTATAAAAGACACCTGTCCACAGAATCTCTTTCTTCCATTCAAACCTCACCATCATGGGCAAGACCAAAGAGCCTTCAAAGGACATCAGGGACAAGATTGTAGACCTGCACAAGGCTGGAATGGGCTACAAGACCATCAGCAAGAAGCTTGGTGAGAAGGAGACAACTGTTGGAGCAATTTTTCGCAAATGGAAGAAATACAGAATAACCATCAATCGTCCTCGGTCTGGAGCTCCATGCAAGATTTTCCCTCTTGGGGTAAAGATGACCATGAGAAAAGTGAGGGATCAGCCCAGAACCACACGGGAGGAGCTTGGGAATGATGTCAAGGCAGTTGGGACCAAAGTCATCAAACTAACCATTGGTAACACAATACGCCGCCATGGATTGAAATTCTGCACAAGGTCCCCCTCCTCAAGAAGACACATGTACAGGGCCTGGCCCATCTGAAGTTTGCCAATGGACATCTAAATGATTCAGAGAAGGATTGGGAAAAAAAGTGTTGTGGTCAGATGAGACCAAAATTGAGCTCTTTGGCATTAACTCGACTCGCCGTGTTTGGAGCAAGAAAAATGCTGACTATGACCCTAAGAACACCATCCCTACAGTCAAGCACGGAGGTGGAAACATGATGCTTTGGGGCTGTTTCTCTGCTTAAAGGTACAGGCCGACTTTGCCACATTGAGGGGCAAATGAACGGGGCCATGTATTGTAAAATCTTGGATAAGAACCTTCTTCCCTCAGCCAGAACACCAAAGATGGGTCCTGGATGAGTCTTCCAGCATGACAATGACCCAAAACATACCGCCAAGGCAACAAAGAAGAAGCACATTAAGGTCATGGAGTGGCCTCACCAGTCTCCAGACCTTAATCCTATAGAAAATTTATGGAGGGAGCTGAAATTTCGACTTACCAAGTGACAGCCAAGAAACCTTAAGGATTTAGAGAAGATCTGTAAAGAAGAGCGGACCAAAATCCCTCCTGAGATGTGTGCAAACCTGATCACCAACTACAAGAAACATCTGACCTCTGTGAGTGCCAACAAGGGTTTCTCCACCAAGTACTAAGTCATGTTTGACTTGGGGATCAAGCAACTGCAACTCAATTGTAACATTTGTTTTATGTGTTTATTCTGGATTTTTACTTGATATTCCATCTTGATCATTTAAAATACACCTATGATAAAAATTATAGACCCTTCATTTCTTTGTAAGTGGGCAAACTTATAAAATCTGCAGGGGGTCAAATAATTATTTCCCCCCTCTGTATACCATAAAGGCCCCCACTGACTGTACAGATCAATATCAGCAGCAGCCATGAGCTTGCCTTTTTTAATAATGCCTTAGAAGACAAGAGGTTATAAAGTGTTTATAAATTCATGACTACCCTACAGAGTGCACAGTCCCCAGTCTGAAGGATATACAAAAATAGGAAATATGGAACAGCAAAAAATATCAGTCGCATAAATAAATGACATAGGGGTGATTAGTTCTGATTGAGATTATGCAAGAATTTGAATACTCTTTTATTAAAGCCGCCCAGTGCTGCACATTTTCTGCTCTCAACCTGTCCAGCCAAGCAAGGCTCACCTATAGGAATTGGGGTGTAGCAGAAAATGTGT
Source organism: Lithobates clamitans (assembly GCA_037952925.1). Taxonomy (NCBI): domain Eukaryota; kingdom Metazoa; phylum Chordata; class Amphibia; order Anura; family Ranidae; genus Lithobates; species Lithobates clamitans. The sequence goes on along the minus strand of JBBGZY010001747.1, from coordinate 304,402 downwards.
GCAGTAGGAAGAGGTCCTGTGAGGACATTTTTCTGAACAAAGGATGGCAGAACAAGATGGGGGCCACACTGACTATTGCTGGAAGGAGGGGGAGGTGTCTTACACAGCAGGCTGCACTCAGAGGAGTGGGGGTGGGGAATATTTAACCACTTTAATACCTAATCTGGCATTCCTCTCCTAAAAAAATAATCATCATTGTTTTTGCTAAAAAATTACTCAAAACCCCCAAACATTTTATATATATAGAATTTTTTTCTTTTTTTTTTTTTTTTTTTTTTTTTTTAGCAGAGACCCTAGGGAATAAAATGTCAGTTGTTGCTAATTTTTTGTCATATGGTATTTGTGCAGAAATTTTTCAAATGCAATAAAAAACAAAAAAAAAACACTTTCATTAATTAAAAAAAAAAAAAAACACAATATTTACCCCAATTTCTTTTGTATAGTATGAAAGATGATGTTACGTCATAAACCCTCTTGTATTGAATTGCATTGTTGCTGTATTGTCTCCCTTTGTATTGTAAATCGCTGTGCAAACTATTGGTGCTATATAAATCCTGTATTATAATAATAATAATAATAATAAATAGATACCTAACATGTTATGCTTTAAAATTACACACTCGTGGAATGGCGCCCAGCTTTGGTAATTAAAAATCTCCATAGACTACTCTTTAAAAATGTTTACAGGTTACCTGTTTAGAGTTACAGAGGAGGTCTAGTGCTAGAATTATTGCTCTCACTCTAACGTTTGCGGCGATACCTCACATGTGTGGTTTGAACTCTGTTTACATATGCGGACGCGACCTTCATATGCGCTTGCTTCTGCGAACGAGCATGAGGGGTGGGGGCACTTTAAAAAAAAAAAATTATATATATATATATATATATATATATATATATATATATATATATATATATATATATATTGTTTATTTTATTTTTTTATTTTTAAATTTTTTTATTTTTTGATCACTTTTATTCCTTTGTAATAGGAATAGGGCATGGCGGGTCCTCCTTTACAGAGAGATCTTGGGGTCTATAAGACCATCTGGTCCACAGTCAGCTCTATGGTAAAACGCCGTCACTGGTGGATTAATTTCCGGCTCACTGATCTCATAGGCGAGCTCGGAGAAGCATTGGAGGGCGGCTGAAGGTGGGGGACGTCCCACGCCGCCTGTAAAAGCAATCAAGCGGTTTAATAGCCACTATGATGGCTTATACATGGGAGGGAAGAGCCGACTGAAAAAAGGATATCTGAATGAGGCCTGTAGCTGCACCCATCATCCAGATATCACCACTCAAAGTCCAGGATGTCATATGATGTTCTTGGCCTGGAAGTGGTTAAAGGACAACTGTACTGTGGACATTTTGCCTTCCCTAGCTGCTCCCTCATCAACTTGCTATTTACATTATTAACTACTTGACCTCCTGGAAGGCTCCGTTTACCCTTGTACGACTCCGTAAAGTCAAGAGATTTTGGAGAACAGCTTTGATGCAAATTTAGATGGACCCAAGTAGTCGGACCCACTGTTGCATGTAAAACATTCAGGTCTGACTTTCAGGCAACTTTTGAGGCTTAACATTGAAGTCTATGGCCCTCAAGTTGCTTGAAAGTCAAACCAAAGTAGTGCATGAACAGTGCCTTGAAAAAGTATTCACACCCCTTGAAATTTTCCACATTTTGTCATGTTACAACCAACAACGTAAATGTATTTTATTGGGATTTTATGTGATAGACCAACACAAAGTGACACATAATTGTGAAGTGGAAGGAAAATGATAAATGGTTTTCACATTTTTTTTACAAATAAATATGTGAAAAGTGTGGGGTACATTTGTATTCAGCCCCCTTTACTCTGATACCCCTCACTAAAATCTAGTCGAACCAATTGCCTTCAGAAGTCACCTAATTAGTAAATAGAGTCCACCTGTGTGTAATTTAATCTCAGTATACATACAGCTGTTCTGTGAAGCCCTCAAAGGTTTGTTAGAGAACCGTAGAGAACAAACAGCATCATAAAGGCCAAGGAACACACCAGACCGGCCAGGGCTTAAAGAGGAGGGCCAGTCAAAAAAAAAAAAAATTAAAAGTCAGCAGCTACAAATACTGCAGCTGCTGACTTTTAATTGGACACTTACCTGTCCCTGGCTCCAGCGATGCGGGGGATCGAAGCCCCGCTCGTCTCCCCCGCCGTTCGGCGGCGCCGGCATTGCAACTGTGGGCGCCGGGCTGTGGCTTCACAGCCTGGCACCGACTGCGCATGCGCGAGTGGCGCCGCGCACCGTGATTGCCCGGTCAGTCACCTGGGACCTGTAATGGGTCCCAGATGATTGACAGGAGGGAGGGAGCAGAGCTGAGCCCTTCCTGTGCCGAGACAGAAGTGATGTCACCAGCCCAGGCACTGAAAGAGGCAGACTACGAGGGACCCCCTAGCAACAGGCATTTAGAGGTGAGTAAAAAAAAAATATCCAAATTTTTTTTGTATTTTTTTTTAGGATTTTTCATGTAGTTTTTTTTTTTTTTTTTGGGTGGAACACCACTTTAAGTTTTGGAGAAGTTTAAAGCAGGGTTAGGGTATAAAAAAACCCCCCCAAGCTTTTAACATCTCATGGAGCTCTGTTCAATCCGTCATTCAAAAATGGAAAGAGTATGGCACAACTGCAAACCTACCAAGACATGGCCGTCCACCTAAACTGACAGGCTGGGAAAGGAGAGCATTCATCAGAGAAGAGCCAAGAGGTCCATGGTAACTCTGGAGGAGCTGCAGAGATCCACAGCTCAGGTGGGAGAATCTGTCCACAGGACAACTATTAGTCGTGTTCTCCACAAATCTGCCCTTCATGGAAGAGTGGCAAGAAGAAAGACATTGGTGAAAGAAAGTCATAAAAAAACACCTGTTTGCAGTTTGTGAGAAGCCATGTGGGGGACACAGCAAACATGGGGAGGAAGGTGCTCTGGTAGGATGAGACCAAAACTGAAATTTTTGGCCTAAAAGCAAAACGCTATGTGTGGCGGAAGGCTAATGCCCCGTACACACGGTCGGACTTTGTTCGGACATTCCGACAACAAAATCCTCAGATTTTTTCCGACGGATGTTGGCTCAAACTTGCCTTGCATACACATGGTCACACAAAGTTGTCGGAAAATCCGATCATTCTAAACGCGGTGACGTAAAACACGTACGTTGGGACTATAAACGGGGCAGTGGCCAAAAGCTTTCATCTCTTTATTTATTCTGAGCATGCGTGGCACTTTGTGCGTCGGATTTGTGTACACACGATCGGAATTTCCGACAACGGATTTTGTTGTCGGAAAATGTTATATCCTGCTCTCAAACTTTGTGTGTCGGAAAATCCGATGGAAAATGTGTTATGGAGCCTACACACGGTCGGAATTTCCGACAACAAGGTCCTATCACACATTTTCCGTCGGAAAATCCGACCGTGTGTACGGGGCATAACAGTGCACATCACCCTGAACACACCATCCCCACCGTGAAACATGGTGGTGGCAGCATAATGTTGTGGGGATGCTTTTCTTTAGCAGGGACTGGGATGTAATCTGTTTTAATGGGAGGACCTTTGATTTGATGGGAGGATGTCTTATGTGATAGAGCAGTGGTTCTCAACTCCAGTCCTCGGGACCCACCAACAGGCCAGATATTAAGTATTACCTTGGGGAGATGCAGACTAGAATACTGCAATCACTGATCAGCAAATGATATCACCTGTGACGTATTTCAGTTATCTTGCAAACCTGGCCTGTTGGTGGGTCCTGAGGACAGGAGTTGAGAACCACTGTGATAGAGGGACCTCTGATATGATGGATGACCTCTGATGTGATGGGTAGACCTCTGATGTGATGGAGGAACCGCTGATGTAATGGGAGGACCTCTGATGTGATGGGTGGACCTCTGATGTGATGGGGGAATCTCTGATGTGATGGGAGGACCTCTGATGTGATGGAGGAACCTCTGATGTGATGGGGGACCCTTGATGTTAAGGGGGAATCTCTAGTGTCATGGGGGGGACTTCTGATGTAATGGGGGACCTCTGATGTGATGGGGAACCTTTGATGTGATGAGGGAATCTCTATTGTGATAGGGGAACCTCTGATGTGATGGGTGGACCTCTAATGTGATGGGGGGACCTCTGTTGTGATGGGTGGACCTCTGATATGATGGGTGGAATCTCTGATGTGATGGGGGAATCTCTGATGTGATGGGAGGACCTCTGATGCGATGGGTGGACCTCTGATGCGATGGGTGGACCTCTGATGCGATGGGTGGACATGTGATGGGTGGACCTCTGATGTGATGGGTGGACCTCTGTTGTGATTGGTAGACCTCTGATGTGATAGGGGAATCTCTGATGTGATGGAGGAACCGCTGATGTGATGGGGGACCTCTAATGTGATGAGTGGACCTCTGATGTGATGGGTGGAATCTCTGATGTGATGGGTGGAATCTCTGATGTGATGGGTGGAATCTCTGATGTGATGGGGGAATCTCTGATGTGATGGGAGGAACCGCTGATGTGATGGGAGGACCTCTGATGTGATGGGGGGACCTCTGATGTGATGGGTGGAATCTCTGATGTGATGGGGGGAATCTCTGATGTGATGGGGGGAATCTCTGATGTGATGGGGGGACCTCTGATGTGATGGAGGAACCTCTGATGTGATGGGTGGGCCTTTTATGTGATAGGGGAATCTCTATTGTGATAGGGGAAGCTCTGATGTGATGGGGAGACCTCTGATGTTATGGGAGGACCTCTAATGTGAAGTTAATTTCATCATGGTTGTGTGCATTGCCCCAGGCTCAGGTTCCCCATTGGTAAGTAACATTCTGATGTAATGTGGGGAACCTTGATGTAATGAGGTGAGCTCTAATGTGATGGGAGGACCTCTGATGTCATGGGGGACTTCTGATGAGATAGGGGGCTCTGATGTAAAGTTAATTTCTTCAAGGAGGTTATAAGCTTCATCCCAGACTCAGGTTTCCCAATGACAAGTAACATTTACATTTTGTACACTGTAGACTTGGGGGTGCCTCAAGATTTTCCATATTTTTAAAATGTGCCGTGACTGAAAAAAAGATGAGAAATGCTGAGCTTGATGACTGCAAGAAAGGTGCAATTCATAGGGGGTATGTTTTAAACAAACATCTGAGTGGGGCTTGGGGGGTGAGGTGGAGAGTCGAAAGGGTGGGCAGTAGTCAAAAACCTGAAGTTCTTGCTTAACACACTCAGCGGCCCGGCCCTGAAGACAAAGGTATGTATGTGTTGCTAGGGAGGGAGGCGATTAAAACAAACCTGTAACTTTGACCCCTATGGAGGACAGCCCTGGTTTACTTTAAAGGGACATACTACTCCCTGTACTTTTATCCCCCCCCCCCTGCCCCTGCCATAGTTATTACTTTTTTTTTATCATTTGACCCTATCTCTTAGATCTCTTAGATTGTAAGCTCTAAGGAGCAGGGCCCTCTGATTCCTCCTGTATTAAACTGTATTGTGACTGTACTATCTGCCCTCGTGTCAGGGGCGTAACTAGAAAACACAGGGCCCCATAGCAAAATGTTGTATGGGCCCCCCCCCGCAAACAGCCCCCCCCCACAAAAAAAATGAACTAATGCCATTGAACAACAGATTACCACACCCATGTGGCCCAGTACCCAGGCAACAGCTTATATTAATTTTGAACAACAAAGTATGCAGTATACTGTATGCAGCCCCTGAAGGACACGGAGGGCAGTATGTACAGGAGAAGAGTGTGGAGATAAAGATAGTTGGGAGTATGTACAGGAGAGGAGTGTGGAGGGTATGGTGGGGGCATTATGTACAGGAGAGGAGTGTGGTGGGTATGGTGGGGGTAGTATGTACAGGAGAGGAGTGTGGTGGGTATGGTGGGGGCATTATGTACAGGAGAGGAGTGTGGTGGGTATGGTGGGGGCATTATGTACAGGAGAGGAGTGTGGAGAGAAAGATAGTTGTCAGTATGTACAGCAGAGGAGTGTGGAGGGTATGATGGGGCATTATGTACAGGAGAGGAGTGTTGATGGAAAGATACTGAGCAGTATATACTGGAGAGGAGTGTGGAGGGTATGACAGTGGGCACTATGTACAGGTGAGGAGTATGGAGGGTATGGCAGTGGGCACTATGTACAGGTGAGGAGTGTGGAGGGTATGGCAGTGGGCACTATGTACAGGTGAGGAGGATGAAGGAATTTGGGAAGGAAAAATGTAAAGGTTTGTGGAAAGATGTTTAGGGACTGCGTAGTGGTTAAGCGGGCCATACATGGATTGAAATTAGAACAATTAAGCAGAGACCAGCTTTAGTCGATCGATGTATGGGCTAGCTGGTTGTAGACAAGTCAGTCTATTAATCGACTTGAGTACAACCAGCCTGTCAGGTTTTCCCCAAAACAATCAGTGCTGCTAGCTATAGTTAACAACACTGATCATTGTGTGGGTAGGGGAGGCTCCCCACTGGCAGAACACAATAACACTGCGGGAGTGATTCCCCCATCCACAGGTCAGCAGGTGAGAGGGTGTGTGGGGACAGGCTGGGGAGAGAGGTCTGTCAGCAGGGGGGTGTGAGGTGGTCATGGAGGGATGTCAATCAGGGGGTGGGGGGAGTAACTGGGAGTGTTATCTTTTGGAGTGGGGTCTGTCATCTGCAGGTTGGGAAATGGTCACCTGTGATATAAGTTGAAGGGAGGGGGCCAACATGGGAAGTGGCTGGGGAGTGACCTGGTTGGTGGGGAGTGTGAAATGGATGATGTGTTTCAAGTTTCTTTCACTTTTCCGGAATGCCTTCTGTCCTCTGAAAAGTGATCAGTGGTGTATTGCTTTTCAAAAAGTGGTATAGCAGCAGCTGACAGGCGTTCATGAGGTGCTACTGCCACCTCCTTTTTTCTTTACATTGCTGAATGGTAGTTTTACATTGTTGGACTATGCTGTTACTGCGAGCGAGTTTGGCTTGCAGTTGCAGAGTGGCCCCATTGAAATCAATAGGCGAGTTTGACAAGCGGTGCTGACTGTCATACTCTGCAGGATCCAAGCTGTCCATTGAGCTCAGTGCCTTTGACAAGAAGTGAGGAGAGGCCCTGTGAGCTCATCCTCTCAGTCTGCTGCAAACAGCGTGTGCCAGCTTGTATTTAAACTGGCCGCTCTGTATGTAGCTTCTGACAGGCTGCGCAAGGAGCCCCATATCTCCAGGACCATAGGTGATAGGAGCCCCAAATTTGGATCAATGGTGGGGTGGACCTTCAGGTACCTACCCCCAAAATTTGGGCTCTATGTGGGCCCTGGTTGCCGAGCCAGGACCCTCGAAGTCAATTGGTTTTTTCTTTTGTTTTTTTTTAAATGGGCCTATCTTGAGGTAAGGGGCCTGGAGCTGCAGCTCCAATAGCTCCTATATAATCCGGCCCTGAGGCTAATGACCAGACAAGAAACAGGAAGTGGGCTGTATAATGTATTTACTGGCAGAAAAAAAGTTTTACTATCCAAAGTTAAAACAACAAGGGCAGAAGATTTAACCACTTCAATACCGGGCATTTATACACCCTTCCTTCCCAGACCAATTCTTAGCTTTCAGCGCTCTCTTACAGTTTGAATGCCAATTACTCAGTCATGCAACACTGTACCCAAACAAAATTTTATCATTTTTTTCATACAAATAGAGCTTTCTTTAGGTGGTATTTAATCTCCACTGGTTTTTTTTTATTTTTTTGCGACATAAGTGAAAAAAGAGCGAAAATTTAAAAAAAAAACACTTTTTTTTAGTTTCTATGATAACATTTTGCAAATAAGTCATTTTTGTTCATAAATTTGGGCCAAAATTGATACTGCTATCTCTTTGGTAAAAATAACCCAAATTAGTGGATATTATTTAGTCTCTGAGAAAGTTATAGAGTCTACAAGCTATGGTGCAAATCACTGAAAATTGGTCACATCTGATGCACTGATGGCCTATCTCATTTCTTGAGGCCGGGTTCACACTGGTGCGACACGACACTCGTCCTACTTTGGATCTGACTTTGCCCTGCGACTTGAAGTCAGAGACGCGTCCGACTTCAATGAATGGGGATCTGACTTGCCAATACCAGGCATTGTGTTTAGTATGAATCTTGAGGGGGAACTCCACGCCAAATTTTAAATAAAAAACTGGCATGGGTTCCCCCTCCAAGAGCATACTAGGTCCTTCGGTCTGGTGTGGATTTTAAGGGGACCCCCCTACGCAAAAAAAACAGCATGGAGGTCCCCCCAAAATCCATACCAGACCCTTATCCGAGCATGCCCTGTGGCCCCCCACCCCAAAGCACCTTGTCCCTATGTTGATGAGGACAAGGGCCTCTTTCCAACAACTCTGGCCGTTGGTTGTTGGGGTATGAGGGCAGGGGGCTTATCGGAATCCGGGGGGCCCTCAGATCCCGGCCCCCCACCCTATGTGAATAAGTGTGGGGTACACGTACCCCTACCCATTCACCTGGGGGAAAAAAAGTGTCAATAAAAAAAACCACACTGGACCAGTTTTTTAAAGTAATTTATTAGGCAGCTCCGGGGGGTCACTTCCGACTTCTCCGCTCTCTCTGGCCTCTTCTCCCGCTCTCTCTGGCCTCTTCTCCCGCTCTCTCTGGCCTCTTCTCCCGCTCTCTCCGGGAGAAGAGAGCGGAGAAGTCGGAAGAGACCCCCGGGCTGCCTAATAAATTACTTTAAAAATCTGTCTAGTGTGGGGTTTTTTTTGACACTTTTTTCCCCAGGTAAATGGGTGGGGGTATGATGTACCCCATACTCATTCACATAAGGCGGGGGGCTGGCATCTGGGGCCCCCTTATTGAAGGAGGCTCCCAGATTCTGATAAGCTCCCCACCCGCAGACCCCAACAACGGCCAGGGTTGTCGGGAAGAGGCCCTTGTCCTCATCAACAAGGGGACAAGGTGCTTTGGGGTGGGGGGCCGCCCCCCTACCCCAAAGCACCCACCCTCCATGTTGAGGGCATGCGGCATGGTACGGTTCAGGGCACTCGCTGGTCCCCACCCCCATTTCCTGACCAGCCGGGCTGCATGCTCATATAAGGGTCTGGTATGGATTTTGGGGGGAACCCCATGCTGTTTCTTGGGCGTAGGGGTTCCCCTTAAGATCCATATCAGACCGAAGGGTCTGGTATGCTCTTGGAGGGGGAACCCATGCCGTTTTTTTTATATAAGATTTGGCGTGGAGTTCCCCCTCAAGATCATCACAGCACAAGTCGCATGCCAAAGTCGGATCAGGCAAGACGGCGATCTGACTTTGATCCGACTTTGATCCGACTTCACTGATATTCAATGGGCTGAAGTAGGATCAAAGTCGGACCAAAGTAGTGCAGGGAGACTTGTGTTGGACCAGTTAAGACGGCTCCCATAGGGTAACATTGATTTTTACACGTTATGCGACATGATCTCCCAATGTCAGAGCGTTTGTCGCACCAGTGTGAACCCGGCCTTAGGCTCTGAAATGTCAGGAAAGTACAAATACCCCCCAAATGACCCCTTTTTGGAAAGTAGACAGTCAAAGGTATTTAGTAAGAGGCATGGTGAGTTTTTTGAAGTTGTAATTTTTTCCCACAATTCTTGGGAAAATGAAGAATTTTTTTTCACAAAAGTGTCATAATAACAAGTTATTTCTCACACACAGCATATGCATACTTCCAACTACACCCCAAAACACATTCTGCTACTCCTCCTGAGTATGGCAATACCACATGTGTGAGCCTTTTACACAGCCTGACCACATACAGAGGCCCAACATTGAAGTAGTACCTTCAGGCGTTCTAGGAGCATAAATTACACATCTCATTTCATTTACAATTGTATTCTGTGCATTATTTTGATGGTACACATTTTGTTATTCTTGTAGAATTACAGCATTAGGAATTGTGAAAATCGCAAAGGTCCCTGAGGAAGATCTGCACTATATGTGCAATTGAAACGCGTCGGTCAATCATTTGCGAGCCCCCTCCCCTTTCTCCAGCTGGTTTTCCCATTACATATTTTTTTATCATAGCTATATGTGTCTTCATGTTGTAATTTATCGATTGAACAATACATTTTGTAAATTTTATGTTATCACTGCCTTGTGTCCATTCAAAGTCCCACTTTCTGAGGAATCTTGTTCTTTAATCTGTATCGGGATGGGACGTATAGGCAGTTCAGTCATTTAAATGAGGCAAACTCCTGTTTTTTTCTCTGGAGATGGTCAGCGATGTCTTGGTGGAGTCACATGTTGCAGTTCAGACACTTTTTGGTGACTTTATCAGCTGATAAGAAATGTTCATACATCAGCGATTCTACAAGTGCAGAGATTGCTACATTTCCCTCCCCCACCAACAACAGTTGGTGACACAAATACGTGCGACACTTACACACCTCCCAACTTTTTGAGATGGGAATGAGGGACACCTATCAGCAAAAGTATGCAGGCAAAGGACACACCCCCTGCCACGCCCCGTTAAAGGAGAATTGTACAAAAAAAAACAAGATTGGTTAAACCCACAAGTGCTTTTTTTACCACTACAATTCCTTTATATTAGCTTTTGGAATTTAAAAATGCAGCAATTTAGAAATCAGATGAAAGGTTTAGCGCTGGAAAACACTTTTTGATACTTAAAAAGTGCATTTTTTTATCCAACTAATATAGATCAGACCTAAATGAGGGACAAATGAGGAGGAATGAGGGACAAAGGGACATTGCTCCAAATCAGGGACAGTCCCTCGAAATCCAGGACAGTTGGGAGCTATGCACTTAAGGTTCAGTTCACATTGGAGAGATCTGACAGCTCAAATCGCATTGACAAGTCGCGCCCTATTGCCAGCAATACAGAGGTGGTCAGAGGATGCGGACATGATACAGAGCTGGTCAGAGGATGCGGACATGATACAGAGGTGGTCAGAGGATGCGGACATGATACAGAGGTGGTCAGAGGATGCGGACAATACAGAGGAGGTGGTCAGAGGACACAGACATGGTGCAGAGGTGGTCAGAGGATGTGGAGATGGTACAGAGGTGGTCAGAGGATGCAAACCTGGTACAGAGGAGGTGGTCCGGGGATGTGGACATGATACAGAGGTGGTCAGAAGAGGCGTACATGATACAGAGGTGGTCAGAGGATGCGCACATGATGGAGAGGTGGTCAGAGGATGCGCACATGATACAGGAGATAGCAAGATAGATTGTGAACGTCTCACCACTGCCATTCTTGCCTGATAACTGCTGCCTGTGGGCATCACAATAGATGGCAGCCAGCCAAGCAATGGATTGATGGATGCAGGCCAGGGGTCCAGTAATGGGAGTCTCCAGAGTCCACTCCAGCAGCCAAGGATGGATGGTGCAGGCAGGACACAGTGCTGTGGTGGTGGTGGGAATCCCTGACTCCGAACAAGCTCCTCCAGAGTCCAGCCATAGTGCGGCGCAATGGCTGGCTGGGGTTCGGTCTTCTGCCTGCTCCACTGATGAAGTGTTGAGATGCGCCATCCAGTCAAAAATGGCACCAGGAGGTGCCATTACGTCACATACTCACTGCGCATGTGCCCACACGGCCAAAAAAGGCAGAGTGTGTACGAGCCCGGCGGGCTTCAGAATGGCACAGCTGTCTGTAACGGGATTTTACGGGCAGCCCGAAAATGGGCTGAAATTTACAGGCTGCCTTTAAATCTATGGGCGGGTGGCAACACTGCATCGGAGTCCTCTATCTCATCAGAAGCCCCCTTCACATCAGAGGTCTCCCATCATGTCAGAAGTTTCCTCCATCACATTAGAGCTCCCCCTCCCCATCCCATCAGAATGTTACTTACCAATGGGGAACCTGAGCCTGCGACAATGCACACAACCTTGATGAAATTAACTTCACATCAGAGGTCCTCCCATCACAACAGAGGTCCCCCTTCATCACGTTAGAGGTCCCCCCGATCACATCAGAGGTCTCCCCATCATCACATCAGAGGTCCCCCCATCATATCATAGGTCCACCCCGATCACATCAGAGGATCCCCATCACATCAGAGGTCCCCCCATCACATCAGAGATCGCCCTCACATCAGAGGTCCCTCCATCACATCAGAGGTCCCCCCATCACATCAGAGGTCCCCCCATCACATCAGAGGTCCCCCCATCACATCAGAGGTCCCCCCATCACATCAGAGGTCCCCCCATCACATCAGAGGTCCCTCGATCACATCAGAGGATCCCCATCACATCAGAGGTCCCCCCATCACATCAGAGATCGCCCTCACATCAGAGGTCCCTCCATCACATCAGAGGTCCCCCCATCACATCAGAGGTCCCCCCATCACATCAGATGTCCCCCCTCACATCAGAGGTCCCCCGATCACATCAGAGGTCCCCCGATCACATCAGAGGTCCCCCGATCACATCAGAGATCCCTTGATCACATCAGAGGTCCCCCCATCACATCAGAGGTCCCTCGATCACATCAGAGGTCCCCCCATCACATCAGAGGTCCCCCCATCACATCAGAGGTCCCCCCATCACATCAGAGGTCCCCTGAAATCCAATGTGCAATTGTGAAATCCAATTTTGTTTTCTACCGGTACAAAACTCCGGGATAAAATGAATAGTGGGGGATTTACTAAAACGTGAGCACACAGAATCCAGTACAGCTGTGCATCATAACCAATCAGCTTTAAATTTTATTGGCAAAGTTTAATTGAACAAGCTGAATTTAGAAGCTGATTGGCTACCATGAACAGTTATAGTGAATCTCACCCATATTGTCTGAATCCATTGGTCATCTGTATTCTTTTTGAATCTCGGTGAGCTTTGTGTATTTCCTCCAGATCTGTGCAGTAATCCAGTGTGAGACTTCCTGTAATAAAGACCGCTCACTGCTGATCTCTCTCCTTGTTCAGGGGGACTGGTCTTGTCTCCACCCCCTCCTGTAGTTTTTTTGTAGTAGGTGGAGCCTACTGGGTCCCTCCCACAGCTCTGTTCTCTGCACAGGCTATGTACAGCACAGTGATGATGTCACTGCTACTTTTACAAGGTAATATCTGGGTATGCACAGGCATTTCAAACACACTAGACATGTGCAATTTGTTTCGTTCCGAATTCGTTTTTCTATGAAATTTAACAAATTCGTTAAGTCTGAATTATTAGAATTAACAAAAACCGTTTACCGAATTTTTCCAAAAATTCGTAAATTCATAAACCCGAAAATTTGAAAATCCGAAATAGTAATAGTTATTATTAGTTAGTTATTAACTATTAAATTATAGGTTCTGGAATTTCCTTTCAAATTTGGCTGTTAGTGAAAGTAACGAATACGAATTTATCCAAAGTTACGAATTATCCAAAATAACGAATGCCGCATTTAAATGAATAAAATGTAACAAAATAATAATAATAAAAAATAATAATAATAATAAAAACTTTTTATTATTATTATTATTTATTACTATTAATTTGTTACGTTCCATTCATTTAGATGCGGCATTTGTTATTTCAGATAATTCGTAACTTCGGATAAATTCGTATTCGTTACTTTCACAAACAGCCAAATTTGAAAGGAAATTCCAATACCTATAATTTAATAGTTATTATTAGTTAGTTATTATTTCGGATTTTTGAATTTTCATTCTTTTGAATTTTCCAATTTCATGTTTTCAAATTTTTGGATTTCTGAATCTCCCAATTTTTAAATTACCGAAATTTCGATCATAACGAATGATCCGAAAAACTAAAAAAATAAATAAAACGAATGAAATGAAAATGAAAACGAACAGATTTTTCGGCAGTGCACATGTCTAGAACACACAATGTGGGGTTTGTATCCTTTGTGACTATTGAAGAATGGAAGTAAATGAGTTTTTGTGCCCGGAGTTCAGCTTTAAGATTGCCCATGAATACAGAGACCTCATTCCCCTGTAGAGGTGGTCGGTGTCTGCTGGGTTTGGTGGTGATTTTTCTCTGGATGTTCAGACAATATGTTTCTATTGACTGTACAATTGTATTCTGTGCATTATTTTGATGGTATACATTTTGTTATTCTTGTATAATTACAGCATTTGGAATGGTGCAAATCGCAAAAGTCCCTGAGGAAGATCTGCACTATATGTGCAATTGAAACGCGTCGGACAATCATTTGCGAGCCCCCTCCCCTTTCTCCAGCTGGTTTTCCCATTACATATGTTTTTATCATAGCTATATGTGTTTTCATGTTGTAATTTATCGATTGCACAATAAATTTTGTAAATGTTATGTTATCACTGCCTTGTGTCCATTCAAAGTCCCACTTTCTCAGGAATCTTGTTCTTTAATCTGTATCGGGATGGGACGTATAGGCAGTTCAGTCATTTAAATGAAGCAAACTCCTGTTTTTTTTCTCCGGAGATGGTCAGCGATGTCTTGGTGGAGTCACATGTTGCAGTTCAGACACTTTTTTGGTGACTTTATCAGCTGATAAGAAATGTTCATACATCAGCGATTCTACAAGGGCAGAGGTTGCTACATTTCCCTCCCCCACCAACAACAGTTGGTGACACAAATACGTGTGACACTTACATACCTCCCAACTTTTTGAGATGGGAATGAGGGACACCTATCAGCAAAAGTATGCAGGCAAAGGACACGCCCCTTGCCACGCCCCGTTAAAGGAGAACTGTACAAAAAAAACCCCAAGATTGGTTAAACCCACAAGTGCTTTTTTCCCCACTACTATTCCTTTATATTGGCTTTTGGAATTTACAAATGCAGCAATTTAGAAATCAGATGAAAGGCTTAGTGCTGGAAAACACTTTTTGATACTTAACCACTTAAGGACCGAGCCTCTTTCTGAGATTTGTTGTTTATAAGTTAAAAATAGTTTTTGTTTGCTATAAAATTACTTATAACACCCAAACATTATACTTTTTTTTTCTAACACCCTGGAGAATAAAATGGCGGTCGTTGCAATACTTTCTGTCACACCGTATTTGCGCCATGGTCTTACAAGCGCACATTTTTTGGAAAAAATTCACTTTTTTTAATTAAAAAATAAGACAACAGTAAAGTTAGCCCAATTTTTTTTTTATATTGTGAAAGATAATATTACGCTGAGTAAGTTGATACCCAACATGTCACGCTTCAAAATTGCGCCCGTTCGTGGAATGGTGACAAGATTTTACCCTTATAATCTCCATAGGCAACGTTTAAAAAATACTACATGTTGCATGTTTTGAGTTACAGAGGAGATCATATGCGGGCGCTATCCAATCAAGAGCAGAGAACCCGGGGCAGAGAGACAGCGCGTCCCTGCCGGGTCAAGTTCGAAGGTTCAGGTAAGTAAAACGGGGGGGCTGGGGGGGCCGTCACTGCCAGGTGTTTTTTCACCGTAATGCATAGGTTGCATTAAGGCAGGCATGTCCAAAGTCCGGCCCGCGTTCCGGTTTCAAACGGCCCCACTGGTAATTTGGATATATATATCTTTTGTGGCCCCCAACAAATCCCTGAGCACCACGGGGGCCACATAAGATATATACTTGTATTTATCGACGACTCGGAGGGGGCGGGACGAGTGCCAACAGATTAAATACAGTGAGAATCTCCTGTTTGCTTGGCGGCCTCTAATAGGAAGTCCCGCCTCCTGGGCTGGCATTGGACGGTTCTTCTGTCTATCATAGGAGGTGGGACTTTGTATTAAAGAGGCCGTCAAGTAAACAGGAGATTCTCCTGTATGTAATCTGCCTGCGCTTGTCCCGCCCCCCTCCCTGTCCACACAGGCTGCAGATGGGCATGGATCAGGCTGCACTGATGGCAATGGTGAGGCTGCATTTATAGCAATGGTGAGGCTGCATTCATGGCAATGATGAGGCTGCATTCATGGCACTGGTGAGGCTGCATTCATGGCACTGGTGAGGCTGCATTCATGGCACTGGTGAGGCCTCATTTATGGCAATGGTGAGGCTGCATTTATGTCAATGGTGAGGCTGCATTTATAGCAATGGTGAGGCTGCATTCATGTCAATGGTGAGGCTGCATTTATAGCAATGGTGAGGCTGCATTCATGTCAATGGTGAGGCTGCATTTATGTCAATGGTGAGGCTGCATTTATAGCAATGGTGAGGCTGCATTCATGTCAATGATGAGGCTGCATTTATGGCACTGGTGAGTCGGCATTCATGGCACTGGTAAGGCTGAATTCAGGGCACTGGTGAGGCTGCATTCATGGCACTGGCAAGGCTGCATTCATGGCAATGGTGAGGCTGCATTCATGGCACTTGTGAGGTTGCATTCATGGCACTTGTGAGGTTGCATTCATGGCACTTGTGAGGCTGCATTTATGGCAATGGTGAGGCTGCATTCAGAGGTTACATTCATGGCACTGGTGAGGCTGTATTCATGGCACTAATGAGGCTGCATTCATGGCACTGATGAGGCTGCATTCATGGCACTGATGAGGCTGCATTCATGGCACTGATGAGGCTGCATTTATGCCAATGGTGAGGCTGCATTTATGTCAATGATGAGGCTGCATTCATGGCACTTGTGAGGCTGCAGATGGGCACTGATTAGGTTGCATTGATGGGCACTGATTAGGTTGCATTGATGGGCACTGACCATTTATTTTGCTTCACAGTTCTTTATTTAAAATTTTAGTTTTTTCCTGAAACTTCCCTCTTAAAGTGAAGGTTCGTGTTATATTCCAATAAATACGGTATATCCAAATAACACGCCCGACCTCATCCTTAGTCCTGAGCGGCGCTCGGGGATTCGTTGGGGGCCACGAAAGATATAAATATATATCCAAATAACACACCCGGCTCATCAATTCACCACACACAGCCACAAAGACAGGAGGATTCTCGTTGTGTATTTATTGCTCAGACAAACACACTTAGATCAAATTTTAATGGTTCAAAGAATATCAGGCACAATGGTCGGCCCTCACGCACGTTCACTTTATCAAACCTGGACCTCTTTGAAAAAAGTTTGGACACCCCTGCATTAAGTTGAAAAAACACAAAGGTTTACAACCCCTTTAACCCCTTCCCTGCCAGTGTCATCAGTACAGTGACAGTGCATATTTTTAGCACTGATCACTGTAATAATGTCACTGGTTCCCAAAAAAAAGTGTCAGTTAGGTGTCCGATTTGTCCGCCCCAATGTCGCAGTCCCGCAAAAAATAAAAATCGATGATCGCCGCCATTACTAGTAAAAAAATCTATTTGATACAAAATTTCATAAAAATAGTTTGTAGACGCTATAACAACTTTTGTGCAAACCAATCAGTATACGCTTATTGGGAATTTTTTTTTTACCAAAATTATGTAGCAGAATAAATATTGGCCTAAATTAGTGAAGAAATTTTATTTTTTTACAGTGTTTTATAGCAGAAAGTAAAAAATATTGTTTGGGTTTTTTTTTTACAAAATTATCGCTCTTTTTTTGTTTATAGCGCAAAAAATAAAAACCGCAGAGGTGATCAAATACCACCAAAGGGAAGCTCTATCTGTGGGAAAAAAGGAAGTCAATTTTGTTTGGGTACAACGTCGCATGACCGCGCAATTGTCAGTTAAAGCGACGCAGTGCCGTATCGCAAAAAATGGCCTGGTCAGGAAAGGGTATAAACTGTCCTAATGTGGGGAAAGGTGGTCAGGACTATTTTGGAGCTTTTCATCAGATTTAAAAATGGTGTCAGAGACTCTGAGGTGTCAGAAAAGGCGAAGTGTACACAGTACAGCTGTCCTTTAACTATCCCCCTCCCCCACTCCTCTGAGCGCAGCCTGCTGTGTAAATCACCCCCTCCCCCCCTCCGCCAGGCAATAGTCAGTGAGGCCCCACCTTGTTCTGTCCATCCTTTCTTCTAGAAGTCCTCACAGGTCCTCCTCTTACACCCCATTCACACTTGTGATGCGACTTTGAACATCAGAGTCACATGACAAGACGTACCTCATGTTTTCCAATGATAACCATTCAGGTGCGACTTTCATGCAACTTTTGAGGCTGAACATTGAAGTCTATGGCCCTCAAGTTGCTTGAAAGTCAAACCAAAGTAGTGGATGAACGACTGACTGTAAGGCTCTGTTTCCGCTACTGCAACCCCAAAGTTGCGCAATTTAGGCTCGGTTTCCACTAGTGCGACTTTTCATGTGAAGAGTCGCATGACAAGTCGCACCCCTATGATTGCCAATGAGGACCGTTCATATCTGTGCGACTTCAAGACGCAGCGACTTCAAAGTAGTCCCCGCACTACTTTGGTCCCACTTTGATGCGACTTGAGGTCCATAGACCTCAAGGATACACAGGCGTTGCTTCAAGTCGCGGCAAAAAATTGTGGCAAAAAATTGCAGTAAAAATCACGCGACTTTGGGGGCGCAATAGTGGAAACATAGCCTTACAGTGCAACTCTGCAATGGCGATTTGTGATGCGATGTCATGCGACCGGTGAAAACCACATGAGAACAAGTCGCACCGATGTCGGGACAAAGTAGTGCAAAAAACCTGATTTGGAGTCGCTGTGACTTGAGGCGCACCGATTAGAACGGGGACCGTTGAAATACATGGGATTTTGACTTGTCATGCGACTTTTCACACGTGTCAAGTCGCACAACTCCCAGTAGTGGAAACAGAGCCTAAGGCTCTGTTTCCACTATTGCGTCCACAAAGTTGCGCGATTTTGCAGCGATTTTTGACCGCAACTTGAAGAAATGCCTGTGTATTCTTGAGGTCTATAGATCTCAAGTTGCATCAAAGTGGGACCAAAGTAGTGCAGGGACTACTGTGAAGTCGCACAGATATGAACGGTACTCATTGTAAATCATGGAGTACGACTTGTCATGCGACTTTTCAGTCCCAAATCGCATGAAAAGTCGCACTAGTCTGATGGGTTTACTTCCTCTTTGTTTCCCTGCAAAGGTAAAGCATAGTAGCCCATTATGTGTCACTTAGAGTTGCCACCTCATCCCTTTAACCATCTGGCATCCGCGCTATAGCCGAATGACGGCCACAGCGCGGACCTACATTCCCGGGAGGCCGTCATATGACGGCCACCCCTGTGCACGCTCCCTGCACGCGCCCTGCAGGCCGCGCGCCGGGCGCGTTGTGATCACCGAGTCACTGAGACTCGGCTGATCACCGATCTGTGTAAGGGGCCGGTCCCGGCCCCTTACCATGTGATCAGCTGTCAGCCAATGACAGCTGATCACATGATGTAAACAAAAGATCGGTAATCAATTTTTTTTTTTTACTCACGCTGACAGCGCGAGTAGAAAAAAAAAAAACGATCACCGGATCGGATGTGAGGGACATCGGTCCCGAAGTGGAAGAGGCACATCTGCCTCATCAGTGCCCAATAAAAGTGCCACCTAATAGTGCCCACAGTGCCACCTAACAGTGCCAACAAGTGCCACCTATCAATGCCCACCTGTAGTGCCAATCAGTGCCACCTGCCAGTGCTGCCCATCACTGCCACCCATCAGTGCCCATCACTGCCGCCTATCAGTGCCCATCACTGCCGCCTATCAGTGCCCATTACTGCCACCCATCAGTGCCCATCACTGCCGCCTATCAGTGCCCATCACTGCCACCCATCAGTGCCCATCACTGCCACCCATCAGTGCCCATCACTGCCACCCATCAGTGCCCATCACTGCCGCCTCATCAGCGTACATCAATGAAGGAGAAAAATTACCCGTTCAAAATTTTTTATAACAAAATATAAAAAAATAAACTTTTTTTTTTTTTTAAATTCAGTTTTTTACATTTTTTTAATAAAAAATAAAAACCGCAGAGGTGATCAAATACCATCAAAAGAAAGCTCTATTTGTGGTGAAAAAATGATAAAAATTTGATATGGGTGCAGCGTTGCATGACCGCTCAATTGTCATTCAAAGTGCGTCAGCGCCGAAAGCTGAAAATTGGTCTGGATAGGAGGGGGGTTTAAGTGCCCAGTAAGCAAGTGGTTAACCTGAACACATATTAATTACACGGGTTCTGTGGCTAATTGAATGTAGATAAGGCACCAATTGAGTTT
This sequence comes from Lithobates clamitans, assembly GCA_037952925.1. Taxonomy (NCBI): domain Eukaryota; kingdom Metazoa; phylum Chordata; class Amphibia; order Anura; family Ranidae; genus Lithobates; species Lithobates clamitans. The sequence goes on along the minus strand of JBBGZY010001747.1, from coordinate 284,397 downwards.
AATTACCACCCTAACCAGCCACAGAACCCGTGTAATTAGTGTGTGTCCGGGTTTAAAGGGATGAGGTGGCCACCCTAGTTTACAACCACTTTAAGGCGTCAGCAGACCAAGATATTTTGGACAATTTCATGCTCCCAACTTTGTGGGGACAGTTTGGGGGACGGCCCCTTCCTGTTCCAACATGACTGCACACCAGTGCACAAAGCAAGGTGAGTGAGTTTGGGGTGGAGGAATTTGACTAGCCTGCACAGAGTCCTGACCTCAACCCGATAGAACACCTTTGGGGTGAATTAGAGCGGCCAGGCCTTCTCATCCAACATCGGTACCTGACATCACAAATGCGCTCCTGGAAGATTTGTCAAACATGTTGGAACGGGAAGGGGCCATCCTCAAACTGTTCCCACAAAGTTGGGAGCATGAAATATCTTGGTATGCTGACGTCTTAAGAGTTCCCTTCACTGGAACTAAGGGGGCCAAGCCCAACCCCTGAAAAACAACCCCCACACTATAATCACCCCTCCACCACATGGTTTGGACCAGTGCACAAAGCAAGGTCCATAAAGACATGGATGAGCGAGTTTGGGGTGGAGGAACTTGACTGGCCTGCACAGAGTCCTGACCTCAACCCGATAGAACACCTTTGGGATGAATTAGAGCGGAGACTGTGAGCCAGGCCTTCTCGTCCAACATCAGTGCCTGACCTCACAATTGTGCTTCTGGAAGAACGGTCAAACATTCCCCATAGACACCCTCCTAAACCTTGTGGACAGCCTTCCCAGAAGAGTTGAAGCTGTTATAGCTGCAAAGGGCGGGCCAACTCATTATTGAACCCTACGGACTAAGACTGGGATGCCATTAAAGTTCATGTGTGTGTGTGTAATAGCAGGCGTCCCAATACTTTTGGTAATACAGTGTATATGAAAACAGATGTCGTCATCCCTTTAGTATTTACACTCGGAGCCTCGAGGAAGGTGCTGTGCCGATAAGCCTGAACTCCATTTATCTCCCCCGGCTGTATATTGCACAGGAATCCTTTATAGTACTATGTGTCCTTGGTTAAACTCTGGAGTAAAGTTCACCATACAATAATAAATATGAGATAAAGGGTAGTTGTGGTGAGTATGGGACAACATTGTCCATGGAGATTAGAAGGAAAAGCAACCCTTGTACTGAGCGCTCATTACATAGATATATAGTAGGTGAGGTCCAAAAAAAGACACAAGTCCATCAAGTCCAACCTATGTGTGTGATTATATGTCAGTATTACATTGTATATCCCTGTATGTTGCGGTCATTCAGGTGATTATCTAATAGTTTCTTGAAGCTATCAATGCCCCTCCTGCTGAGACCACCGCCTGTGGAAGGGAATTCCACATCCTTGCCGCTCTTACAGTAAAGAACCCTCTACATGGTTAAACGTTAAGGTTAAACCTCTTTTCTTCTAATTTTAATGAGTGGCCACGAGTCTTATTAAACTCCCTTCTGCGAAAAAGTTTTCTCCCTATTGTGGGGTCACCAGTACGGCATTTGTATATTGAAATCATATCCCCTCTCAAGCGTCTCTTCTCCAGAGAGAATAAGTTCAGTGCTCACAACCTTTCCTCATAACTAAGATCCTCCAGACCCTTTATTAGCTTTGTTGCCCTTCTTTGTACTCGCTCCATTTCCAGTACATCCTTCCTGAGGACTGGTGCCCAGAACTGGACCGCATACTCCAGGTGCGGCCGGACCAGAGTCTTGTAGAGCAGGAGAATTATCGTTTTATCTCTGGAGTTGATCCCCTTTTTTAATGCCAATATTCTGTTTGCTTTATTAGGAGCAGCTTGGCATTGCATGCCATTGCTGAGCCTATCATCTACTAGGACCCCCAGGTCCTTTTCCATCCTAGATTCCCCCAGAGGTTCTCCCCCCAGTGTGTAGATTGCATTCATATTTTGGCCACCCAAATGCATTACCCGGTGACATCACCCGGTGACCACCCCCCATGCCTTTATAAGTCGTTGCGCACCACGCATACGGCATTACAACGGGAGAGAGCTTCGTGTCAACATCGGAAGAAGAGAAGAGGGAAGAAGACAACGGAGAAGACCGGACCACCGCTAGCAACAGAGTGGGCAAAAGAGCAGAAGATAGCGGAGGAGCCCGGCAGAAGAACCGAAGAGAGAGCGGAGAAGAGGCTGGAGAGTTTTTTTTATTGACACTTTTTTCCCTCCAGGTGAATGGGTAGGGGTTTGATGTACCCCATACTCATTCACATAGGGTGGGGGCCGGAATCTGGGGGCCCCCTTTATTAAAGGGGGCTCCCGGATTCCGATGAGCCCCCGGCCCGCAGACCCCGAAAACCAACGGCCAAGGATGTCGGGAAGAGGCCCTTGTCCTTATTAACATGGGGACAAGGTGCTTTGGGGTGGGGGGGCCGCAGGGCGCCCCCCTGCCCCAAAGCACCCACCACCCCATGTTGAGGGTATGCGGCCTGGTATGGTTCAGGAGGGGGGCCTCGCTCGTCCCCACCCCTTTTTCTGACCGGCCGGGCTGCGTGCTTGGATAAGGGTCTGGTATGGATTATGGGGGGACCCCCATGCCGTTTTTTTTTTGGCATAGGGGGTTCCCCTTAAAATCCATACCAGACCCAAGGGCCTGGTAATCTCTTGGAGGGGGAACCCATGCTGGTTTTTTAATTTAAAATTTGGTGTGGAGTTCCCCCTCAAGACCATCAGAGCACAAGTCGCATGCCAAAGTCAGATCATGCAAGGCGGCGATCCGACTTCAATGATAGTCAATGGGCTGAAGTCGGATCAAAGTAGTACAGGGAGCATTTTCAAAGTCGGACCGACTTGTGTTGGACCAGTTATGACGGCTCCCATAGGGAAACATTGATTTTCACACGTCATGTGACATGAACTCCCAATGTCGGAGCGTTTGTCGTACCGGTGTGAACCCGGCCTGAGGGCAGGGACTGATGAATATATAATATATGGAAAGTGCTGCGTAAATCGATTGCGCTATATAAAAGTTCCTGAAATAAATAAAATGTGTGCGAAAAATAAAATAAAGGATTAAAAAAAGATGAGGGGTTAAAGTTTAATTCCAGCCCAAAGTTTATTTGAGTTCTGGACGGAGTGGGGTAGGTTAGATCCACCGCCAGGTGGTTGTTGCCGGGCAGATTTCCTCCTATAGGCACACATTCATAAATTACCATAATGGATACAAAGGACACCATATAGTCTGCGCCGGGGCGTTGAAGTTCTTGGATGTTGCAATCACCGGCCAGTGTGACCAGTCATGTGCAGGCTCCGGCGCTGGTGATTGGTGGGTGAAGCTGTTGACCAGTGGTGACCCCACCCCCGTTTTTGTGTTGATAGCTGGGAGGAAGGATACAGAGTCACAATCTGCGGACTCATCGTTGTGATAACACTCAGATTGCAGAGGAGAGCAGGTAAGTGATCAGGAGGTCGGCCAGTGTGGGGGGTATAGATCTCCTTTGTATAGCACTTTGAGAAGCTACCTCTAAAGGCGTTCTATAAAAGAAAGTTTATTATTAGATTCAATTATTTCTAGAGTGTAAACTAACGAGCCGAGCCCTCCTGTATTGGTTTGTATTGTAAGTGTAATGTCTGCCCTCATGTTGTAAAGCGCTGCGTAAACTGTGGGCGCTATATAAATCCTGTATAATAATTATTATAGATGTATCCTGCTGGAGGTAGTGTGGGGGAGGTTGGGACCACTTGGGAATAAAGAGATCTGTGTGTGTTGGGGGAGGGGTTCAGTAGAGGGAGAGATTAGACAATGGAGGGATCTGGCTAAAGCCGGCCATACATGAGTCGAATTCCGAATGGGTTTTTTTTTGGAAATCAGATATTTTGTGATCTGATATTACCACCATTCTTTTTGAAATTCAACCAAACAAGCCTTCGATTTCTCCTCGTGTTGTTACAGAAAATAATTTTTGTGGCTGGGAATCTTCTTCTCCTTCCAGGTCACAGCTCATGCTGCTCTGACGATATGGGGGAGGTCATCAGATGTAGAGATCTGACGATATGGGGGAGGTCATCAGATGGAGAGATCTGACGATATGGGGGAGGTCATCAGATGGAGAGATCTGACGATATGGGGGAGGTCATCAGATGGAGAGATCTGACGATATAGGGGAGGTCATCAGATGGAGAGATCTGACGATACGGGGGAGGTCATCAGATGGAGAGATCTGACGATATGGGGGAGGTCATCAGATGGAGAGATCTGACGATATAGGGGAGGTCATCAGATGGAGAGATCTGACGATACGGGGGAGGTCATCAGATGGAGAGATCTGACGATATGGGGGAGGTCATCAGATGGAGAGATCTGACGATATGGGGGAGGTCATCAGATGGAGAGATCTGACGATATGGGGGAGGTCATCAGATGGAGAGATCTGACGATATGGGGGAGGTCATCAGATGGAGAGATCTGACGATATGGGGGAGGTCATCAGATGGAGAGATCTGACGATATGGGGGAGGTCATCAGATGGAGAGATCTGACGATATGGGGGAGGTCATCAGACGTAGAGATCTGACGATATGGGGGGAGGTCATCAGACGTAGAGATCTGACGATATGGGGGGACAGATTGACTGACAGATCTGACAGTGGGGGGAGATCGGCAGATTTGAGGGGTAAAGGGGCAGATGGGGAGATCTGATGATGGGGGGGGGGGGGGGGGCAGGGAGATCAGGAGGTCAGCCAGGACTGCAGTGTGGGGGATATAGATCTCCTTTGTATAGCGCTTTGAGAAGCTACCTCTACAGGCGTTATATAAAATAAAGATTATTATTATTATTATTATTATTATTATTATTATTATTATTAAAGTACCTTGCTGGGGGCAGTGTGGGGGAGGGGGGCTACTGGGGAATAAAGAGATCTGTGGGGGGATCAGGCAATGGAGTGATCTGACTAATGCCCGGTACATACAATGAGATTAACGGACAAATGATTGTGCCCTTTTTTTGCATTCTAATCTCAGATCGAATCTGATGAGTTTACTAAAGTCACGAAAATTCTTGTATGAAAGAATAAAAATTCGGAAGTGATGTCACGTGTTATAATACATTTGTATTGCATTTTAAAATGACAGCTGTACTGATTAAACGAAAATTGTACAACATTTTTTGTTTTCGTGCATGTCTGATTAAATATCGGATGAACTGTCCTGATCGGCTTTTGAAAGCTCTGTACTAACGATCAGCTTATCGTACAATCGCTCCCAAATCTGCATTTTTCGTATGATTTTCTGATCGCGTGTATGGGGCATAGGAGGAGAAGATCGGCAGATGCAGAGAGCTGACAATGGGAAGGGGGGAGGGGGGAGGATATCAGATGGAGAGAGCTGACCATGGGAGGGGGGAGGAGGAGATCGGCAGATAGAGAGATCTGATGGGGGGGGGGGGGGAGATTGATATATTGGCAGATGACAGAGTGATTGGGCTTAAATAAATATATCACTAAATAATAGTACTAAAGTACACAGGTTTGCTTTAAAGAAGACATTTTTTTTCCTAAAGCGGAAATTTTTAATATAATACTCAGGAAATCAGGTGCATATAGCAGATGCTGAGCAGAGTGGTTGGACAGCTAGCGCCCCAACATGTCACCCCAAGCTGTCCAATCATGCTTCTAGCAAGAAGACTAATATGTAATGAGGATTGATTGGCAGCTTTTGTCCGTAGCTGCAGACGCATGCCGGAGAGCAGCACCGTCCTTCAGCTTCATTCGTAGATCAGCTCAATTAATAGAACAAGCTAAAGTTCAATCAGCTCTGTGGTGTAGTGTATGTTTACCGGCAGCTGCAGGTCTATCACACAACCCCGCACAGCAGGATGTCAGGATATTGGTTGATCTATAGTAATATGTTGTGGTTTGTAGCAAGAGATACAAATAAACCGCCCCTGAATATCTCTTACTCCACTGCGCCAAAGAAAAGTGCAAAGCTGCATAAAAGATGTGTAAATGAATACAAAATATGTGTACATCCACAGTGTACAGTGAAAAAAAGCTGCCACTTAAATAAATACATAGACTGATCAAAGTCCCAAAACTATACCTCTCACACGTGTACAGATAGAGATAGCGGCGCTAATATAAATTGTGTAAAATAATGGGTTAGAGCAGTGTAATGCCTACGACCCTCTACTTATGCAAAAAAATAATAGTAATAATAATAATAGTGTCATGAAAAATATTAATTTTATCATGAAAAGAAATTTCTTTAACACCCAGTGAAAAGTGTCACTATAAATAATAAATTACAAGAAATGAATGATCAAGTTCAACAGTTGTTTTTCAATCTTCTTGTGAAAAATCTTCTTCTACTCTTCCACCACACCACCGTGATAGTGACACCACTCCCTCTGAAGAGCGCACTCACCAGATTGTATAGCCTCCCACTCTCGTGTTTGGCAAAACAGCAATTGAACCACACCTGGGTTGCATGTGATGAACCGTGACTCCAATCAAGCCAGCTCCATATGTGAAAAAATGAATAAAGTGCTCCACATAGCGTGATACCATTTTGACAGATCTATTAAAATCACTTCAAACACACTTCAATGGTTACACTCACTTTAAACTGAAACATAAAAGGCCTTTAAAAAGAAATCCACAGCAAGCACAGCAAGCAACAGGATCAGTGATCCAACGGTGCACCGCGGTCACAGCGGACCTGAAGTGTAAACTGGTGTATCTCTCACCCAACCTTCTAAGGCCCAGCCATCCGATCGGTGTAGTCCTCCTCAGATAGCGGCATCTAATGTCAGTGCGATGGAATGCCGTGTAACCATGCCCAAGACATGTTTCGTCGAATAGACTTTTTCAAATGGGATTGGCTACACGGATGGTTCATCAATCCTTATATACTATCTATGATTAGTCATGTGATCACCATCAGTCATGTGATCACCATCAGTCATGTGATCACCATCAGTCATGTGATCACCATCAGTCATGTGACCTCCTGCTCTGCACATGCTCACACTTCATGTCCCCCTGACCGTGAAGCACAGGTGAAAAGACTGAATGCATTAGTAGATCCCAAACATTTTTACGGTGTGTAGTTAGAATGCTGCGTCCAGCATTACCATATATGACATATGACATATCCTAACTTATAATCCACCACTAGTTACAGTGCTAATGTGGAAAAGTAACCAATAAAAATGAATATTAATAAATTAAAATGAACATTTCAACAGGAGATAATGAATTTGTCTGGTTTAAAATACAAGCTATATAAATTAGTCATGATACTATCATACAGCTGCATAGGACAAACAATGACTGAAACACAATCTGATCCTATTAATAAAAATTATGGATGACTGCAGACGAGTCTAAAAAAAAAGGAGAATAAAATGATATATCATCAGTGGTCAATGAATAAAACCACCTCAAACATGAAAACATCCCACCAAGTTTTAACTTGTTTACAATTAATGGCATCTAAGGCTGCAGGTGGTAAATAAATAGACAATGGTTTGTAGCAAGAGATACAAATAAACCGCCCCTGAATCTCTCTTACTCCACTGCGCCAAAGAAAAGTGCAAAGCTGCATAAAAGATGTGTAAATGAATACAAAATATGTGTACATCCACAGTGTACAGTGAAAAAAAGCTGCCACTTAAATAAATACATAGACTGATCAAAATCCCAAAACTATACCTCTCACGCGTGTACAGATAGAGATAGCGGCGCTAATATAAATTGTGTAAAATAATGGGTTAGAGCAGTATAATGCCTACGACCCTCTACTTATGCAAAAAAATAATAGTAATAATAATAATAGTGTCATGAAAAATATTAATTTTATCATGAAAAGAAATTTCTTTAACACCCAGTGAAAAGTGTCACTATAAATAATAAATTACAAGAAATGAATGATCATGTTCAACAGTTGTTTTTCAATCTTCTTGTGAAATTGAAAAACAACTGTTGAACTTGATCATTCATTTCTTGTAATTTATTATTTATAGTGACACTTTTCACTGGGTGTTAAAGAAATTTCTTTTCATGATAAAATTAATATTTTTCATGACACTATTATTATTATTACTATTATTTTTTTGCATAAGTAGAGGGTCGTAGGCATTATACTGCTCTAACCCATTATTTTACACAATTTATATTAGCGCCGCTATCTCTATCTGTACACGTGTGAGAGGTATAGTTTTGGGATTTTGATCAGTCTATAGTAATATGTTACTTGGTGGTAATATCTATTGGCTGTCTTGGTGTTCATGCTTGGACTCCAGTGGGGGTATTGTAGACTGAGGTCTGTGGACCAGAACATACAACCCGAGGAGATATCCCTCATGCTCCGTGTGTATAATCACTCTTCATGTTGTCTCTTCAGGCATCAGATACTTATTTGAAGATGTTTTCAGTAATGCTATTCCTCGGCCTCGCCGTCCTGGCCACCTCTATTCCACTTGATGACCCAGAAGATGGCGGGAAGCACTGGGTGGTCCTGGTGGCCGGCTCCAATGGTTGGGGCAACTATAGACATCAGGTGAGAGCTCCCGATATCACCTTCTGTCGTCAGGGACTCAAGATAACAACACTAATTTTCAGTGACGTGATGTATATTTAATATATGCTCTGTAGGGTTTAGAGCAGATTTATGAAGGATATGGTCTTCTAGCCCATTGCCCCCTTATACACAGATATGGGTACCTCTGACGTGCAGATATATATGAACTGTCAAAACTTACACTACAGACCGCCTTTCTTTTGCATAGAAAGGAAGAAAATCTATTGGCATATTAATTACAACTAACCCCCCTGATGCATAGATATGTATTGGGTGTCACGTGTCGGCACTTTACTAGAGACAGCCCCCCTGATGCATAGATATGTATGAAGTGTCATGTCTACTGGTAGGGTATATTTTTGCCTAATTCACAAAGTTCAGTAATAAGATTTTATATCAAGTAGCTAATATCACATGCCCAGGTAAGTTCTGCTCTGTTGGATAAGTAATTAGTAGGAATGCACGATCACTTTTATTTTTTTTTATACGCCGATACCGGCCGGCAACTGTTTTGTTTACACTTCAGCTGTCAGCAATGATACAAAGCATTGAAAAGTTATTTACAAATGAAATACATTTATTTATTTTTAAATGTTGCAATTTTTTTTCAATGTGAAACATGTAAATATATGTTAAAGGTGTAAAAATATTAAAGAGCAAAGCAAACAAAAAGAAAGGTTTAATTATTAATAGTTTATAAAATGGAAGTAAACAAAAAGAAAAATCAGCAGGAAAATAATAATTAAAGGGAGAAGGAGAATAAGTAGTTAATTAAGGCTGATTAGAGTAAACTAAGGGTTAACCACTTCAGCCCCGAAAGGTTTTACACCATTAATGACCAGGCCATTCTTTGTGATACGGCACTGCGTTACTTTAACTGACTATTGTGCGGTCGTGCAACGCTGTACCCAAATATAATTGATTCCCTCCCCCCCCCCCACAAATAGAGCTTTCTTTTGGTGGTATTTGATCACCTCTGCAGTTATTTTTTGCGCTAAAAAATATATATATATATTTTGAAAAAAAAAAAAAACATTATTTTTTACTCTCTGCTATAATACATATCCAATAAAAGTGTAAAAATCTAATTTCTTCATAAGTTTAGGCCAATATGTATTCATCTACATATTTTTGGTAAAAAAAAATCCCAATAAATATATTGACTGGTTTACACAAAATTTATAGTGTCTGCAAACTATGAGATAGATTTATGGACTTTTTAAAATTGTTTTACTGCTAATGGCGATCAGCAATTTTTAGCACTACTGTGACATTGTGGCGGACAAATCTGATACTAAGTGACAATTTTTGGGAGCCCGTGACATTATTACAGTGATCAGTGCTAAAAAAAAAGCACTGTCACTGTATAAATTACACTGGCAAGAAAGGGGTTAACATCAGGGGCAATCAAAGGGTTAACTGTGTTCTCAGGGGGTGTTTTCCAACTGTGTGGGAGATGGGCTGAGAGGAAGAACACAGAGATCCATCTTCCTGCCTACAAGGAACAGAAGACCCCGGTGTACTTCCCTGTCAGAACGGGGATCTGCCTTCTTTACATAGGCAGATCCCCCATTCTGCCGCTCTGTAGAGCGATCGTGGGTGGCCAGCTGACATCGGGCCTGCAGCACCCGCTGATTGGCTGCCGCTCCATGCTGCCGCAGTATATATGCGTTGGGCGGTCTTTAATCACTTCAGCCCCAGAAGGATTTACCCCCTTTCTGAACCAAGCCATTTTTTGCGATACGGCACTGCGTCGCTTTACCTGACAATTGCGCGGTAGTGCAACGTTGTACCTAAACAAAATTTATGTCCTTTTTTCCCCCACAAATAGAGCTTTCTTATGGTGGTATTTGATCACCTCTTCTTCTTTTTTTTTTTTTTTTCCTTTGTTTTGTGCTATAAACAAAAGAGCGACAATTTTGAAAAAAAAAACACATTATTTTTTTACTATAATAAATATCCCAATTTAAAAAAAAAAGTCTTCCTCAGTTTAGGCCGATATGTATTCTTCTAGATATTTTTCGTAAAAAAAATCGCAATAAGCGCATATTGATTGGTTTGCGCAAAAGTTATAGCGTCTACAAACTATGGGAAAGATTTATGGCATTTTTATTATTTATTTATTTTACTAGTTATGGCGGCGATCTGCGATTTTGTGGGGTGGACAGATTGAACACTTTTGGCACATTTTTGGGACCAGTGACATTTGTACAGCGATCAGTGCTAAAAAAAAATGCACTGATTACTGTCTAAATGACACTGGCAGTGAATCGCGCATGCGCGAGATCGAGAGGTGCGGGCTGGTTACCCAGCCGCACCTCTCCAAAGTTATTCCAGGAAGCAATCTCAATTTGGCTTCACATGCCCACATTCATCATGGAAATGGCCACAAATGGAGGCAGAGAATAATACAGTAAGTAATTTTATATTTTACGTAAATCGATCATTATCTTTGTATACTCCTTTTTTTTTGTTTTTTGTTTTTTTTTTTATTTCATTGGTAATAATTCTAGAATCTTTAAAAAAAAAAAATGCTTTCGCGGGAACTCCGCTTTAACTACATTCCATCCAGGCCAATTCTGACATTTCTGGCCTACATTTTTTTTTTTCGCAGAGACCCTATAGTAGAAAATAGCGGTCCTTGCAATTTGTTGTTGTTCTTATCCGGTCCTCGGCAAGCTCCATAGTAATCCAGAACGACTCTCCAGGCTCTGGATCACACTGGAGAGGCATCGGAGGGCTGCGGGGGGGTGGTCCCTTCCCACTGCCTGTAAAAGCTATTAGGATGGTTTTTACATTAGAGGGAATCTCTGGCTGAAAATAAATTCATCTGAATGAAGCCTGTAGCTGCAGGCATCACCCAGATATCACCACTTCAACCTAAGGTCACATGACGTCCTATGGGCAGGAAGTGGTTAAGCAGCCAACTAGGCATGTGTGAGATCAAATCTGTGCCTACCTTTCAGTGCTCAGCTCTGCCCTGTCCTGCCTACTGCACCCATACTGAAGCTCGTGCGAAGTCTCGGCGTCAAGAATGAAATCTGTATTTGCATTTTGAAGCATTTCACACTTTTGCCCTCCCGGGCCAGTTGAGTAGTCAACTATGTGTAGGGGCCTACTGCCAACCCCTGGGGAGGGGGGCGGTTGAATAAATTTAGATCCACCAGTTGGGTTTACTTTGTGTGTTTTGCAAAAGAGTTCTCATCACTTTTTGCTGCTCTTGATGACTGGAAATTATTTGCTACTTCAAACAAATATCAATGGGAACATTATCTGGGTTTTTTTTGAGGTTATGTGGAGTACTTTGAGACCATTAACCACGGACCAAGGGCTGATTGAACAGTGTGATAAGCTGGTCATATAGGCTGGGCTGAGTGTCCCTCAAGAGCTAATGAGTGTATTTATAGCAGGAACATAGCTGGGTGCGTTCTTGTCAAACACTTGAGATGATCTCACAGAGTTTAGTTGGGGGGGAAAAAACTGCATGCAAACTGTGAGATGTCCTAGACCCAGGACAAGGTTCACCATAACCAGGAACTGGTCCCAGGTTTGGTCACCCGTCTTACTCACAGAAACAAGATTTGTGTTAACTTGGTGTCTGCCCTAAACCTGAGACGAGGCACACCATGACCAGGAACCAGTCCCAGGTATGGTCTCTCTCACAGCTATTCCTCAAACCTTGCTCTCTGGGTGTCTGTCCTAGACCTGGAGCAAGGTGCACATGACCAGGAATTGGTCCTAGGTTTGGTCATCCACCTCATGCTCAACCATTCCTCCAAAGCTTGCTGACTAGGTGTCTGTCAAAAATCTGGAAAAAGTTGCACCATGAGCAGGAATCGGTCCCAGGTTTGATGTCCCATCTCAGCTGCTCCTCAACTTGCTGGCTGGCTATCTGCCGTAGATCTGGGGCAAGCTGCACCGTGACCAGGGATCCCAGGGTAGGTGGCCCACCTCATGCACAGTCGTTCCTCGAAGCTTGCTGCCTGGGTGTCTGTCCTAGAAAAACAAAACCAAAGAAAATTCCAGTGACCAGGAATCCCAGGTTAGGTGGCCCACCTCATGCACAGTCGTTCCCCAAAGCAAAGATGGCCGCCGCTCCGGAGCTAGGCCAAAGCCGCAGCCTTTCCTAAGGCCGAGGCGGCGGCATGCTCTGCGGAGCGCATGTGTGCCGACCCGAACAAGCTGAACCGTTCGGATCATGGATCGGTGACGTGCCGTTGCACCCCTAATAGTTTGGGGAGGGCCCCTTCCTGTTCCAACATGACTGCTCACCAGTGCACAAAGCAAGGTCCATAAAGACATGGATGAGTGGGTTTGGGGTGGAGGAACTTGATTGGTCTGCAGAGTCCTGACCTCAACCCCATAGAACACCTTTGGGATGTATTCGAGTGGAGACTGCGATCCAGGCCTTCTCATCGAACATCACTGCCAGATCCCCACAAATGCGCTTCTGGAAGAATGGGCAAACATTTCCATAGACACCCTCCTAAACCTTGTGGACGGCCTTCCCAAAAGAGTTGAGGCTGTTATAGCTGCAAAGGGCGGAGCCAACTCAATACTGAACCCTACGGACTAAGACTGGGATGCCATTAAAGTTCATGTGCATGTAAAGTCAGGCGTCCTGACAATAATGCAATTGGCTGCACACACGTATGTTGATGACTTATCGATTTACTGATCCTGGTCATATCTGACTTTCTTATGCTGTGAGCTGGTGGAGCCGTGAGCTTGGTTTTGGCTTTAAGAGCCAGAGAAGGCTTACTTTTTAAAGAGCACCCCCCCCCCCTTCTTGCTGATGGCACCCACGGTGGTTCCTGGGTTCTCTCGTTCCTCTGGGGAGCCCGGGACTGCAGGAAGCAGCTTGGTCATTGAGAGCAGGAGGAACTCCAGGGACATCCATTGCCTTTATCTTCATAATGTTGATAACATACAAATCTATTTTTTTTTTTTTGCATGTTTGGTATCTATTTACTTGACACAACCCAATCTTTTCTGTTTTACCCAAAAAAATGGGTATAATGTGTTTGTTTACACTAACATTCACTTTATTGTATTTTCTATATCCTGAAAATATGCATTTGATAAATGTCTGCATAAATATTTGTGCGACATAAAAAATGCAACTCCCCATTTCATTCTCCAGGGTCTCTACTTTCAGAGAGTTTATTCTTTTTAGCGGGTTTACATAAAAAAAGATGCAAACTGTAACGTGTGCAAAATAAATCAATGAATTGCCCTGGTAGGCGAGTGGTTAAGCTCTGGGGGAAGGGGGAGATCTTTGCCCCTCCCCCATGTTTGTTGTCCTTTCTATGGCCGGTGAATGATTGTTGGACTCTTTCTGCTATAACTGTATATAACATTTACCTCTGACGTTGTATTTCCAGGCTGATGTCTGCCACGCGTACCAAATAGTCAGAAAGAACGGCATCCCCGACGAGCAGATCGTGGTCATGATGTATGATGATATCGCATATAATAGAAGGTAAGTGTTCTGTACAATAAAACTAGAGAACCGTCTGACTTTGTTCTTCATCTGGAGTTCCACTTTAATAAGTCCATAGAAGAGAATGTTGGTTGGGATTGGCTCCCACTGCTGTCAATCACAGCCAATGAGGAGCGGGCGAGGGGCCGAGCCGTGGCTCTGTTATTATGGGCACACAGAGCAGGGCTCAGGAGCGAGCACGCACCAGTGCCCCCATGGCAAGTGGATTGCTATTGGGGGCACTTCTTATGGGGGAGGAGCCAGGAGCACCAGCGGAGGACCCGTGAAGAGGGCCGGGGGGCTGCTCTGTGCAAAACCATTACACAGAGCAGGTAAGTATGACGTTTGTTGACTTTTTTTTATAAAGAAAAGCAAATTTTTAATAATCCTGTAACCCCTTGATTACCCCAAGATGTTAACCGCGTCCCAGTCAGTGTCATTAGTACAGTGACAGTGTATAGTATCAGCATTAGTGTCACTGGTGATGTCAGTGGCAGTTAATCAGTCCCCCCCCAGTCACCCGCATCTAATTTCTTGGGGGGGGGGAAATTGCCACGTTGCGCCCCCCTGGATCTGCCCCTGCCCAAGTTTCAGTTAGTGTCAGATTGTCCACCGCACTATCACAGTCCCACTATAAATTTGGCGGTACATTATACAATTCTCTTGTTCAGTTTCCTTTAGATTTACTTTCAGCTATGTAGTGGAAGGGTCTCCCTGATTGCTTACAAATTGAAAGTGTTCAGGTTTGACCTCCTATTATATGGTTTTAGTAAATCTAAAGGAAAATTGTATAATGTATGGCCAGCCTAAGTCGCTGATCACCACCATGAGGCTCCATTCACAACTATGCAGTTTGCTTTTGATTGTTTCTGCAGTGTTTTTTCTTTCCCACGGTTTTAGTTTTGTGTTTCTTTTTTGCTTTTTTGGGGGGATTTGTTGTTGGGCAGATTTAAAAACTGCAAATCAAAGCAAAATTGTATGCACTACATGCTGTTCTGCAGATTCTCAATTGAAGTCTATTGAACCAAAAAAAGCAAGAAAAAGCACAGTCTTGCATTTAGAAAGTCCCCGACCCTTTCCAAAAACGCAGAGGCACAAAAATGCGTTGTTGTGAACGTGTTCCATAGGGACCCATGTTAAAACAAATGTTCTGCAAAAATATTTAATATACAATTATTTAGGATTTTTTTTGCAGCAGAATATATTTTGACATAAATTTATGAAGAAACTTTATTTTTTTAAATTTTTTCTTTATTGGATTGTTTTATAGCGGAAAGTAAAAAAAAAGATAGATAGATAGATAGATGGACGGATAGATAGATAGATAGATAGATAGATAGATAGATAGATAGATAGATAGATAGATAGATAGATAGATAGATAGATAGATAGATAGATAGACGGAGAGAGAGATAGATAGATAGATAGATAGATAGATAGATAGATAGATAGATAGATAGATAGATAGATAGACGGAGAGAGAGATAGATAGATAGATAGATAGATAGACGGAGAGAGAGATAGATAGATAGATAGACGGAGAGATAGATAGATAGATAGATAGATAGACGGAGAGAGAGATATTAATCTATAGATATATATCCTTTTTTTTTTTTTCGTTTATATAATAAAAAAAAAAACCCAGAGGTGCTCAAATACCACAGGCAGAAGGCTCTATTTGAATAAAAATGTATACAAATTTCATTTGGATACAGCGTTGCATGACCGTGCAATTACCAATTTAAAGTAGCGCAATGCTGAATAGCAAAAAAGTGCCTGGTCTAGACATGTGCACTGCCAAAAAAAATTGTTCGTTTTCGTTTCATTCGTTGTGTTTTTTATTTTTTTATTTATTTATATTTATTTTTTTTCGGGTCATTTGTTATGATCGGAAATTTGGAAATTCAGACAAACTAATAATAAATCTTAAATTATAGGTATTGGAATTTTCCTTTCAAATTTGGCTGTTAGTTAATGTAACGAATACAAATTTATCCGAAGTTACGAATTATCCAAAATAACAAATGCCGCACCTAAATGAATGGAACGTAACAAATTAACAACAATGAAAAGACAGTAATATTATGTATTAATTCATTAGGTTCCATTGATTTAGATGCTGCATTTGTTATTTCAGATAATTCGTAACTTTGGATAAATTCGTATTTGTTTTGTATTCGTTACGTTCACTAACCGCCAAATTTGAAAGGAAATTCCAATACCTATAACTTAATAGCTGGTAATAGTTATTATTAGTTAGTTATTTTTCGGATTTTCGTTCTTTCGAATTTCCGAATTTTTCATCTTTGGAAAAACGAGTTAAACGGGTTTTCGTTAATTTGAAAATTTCTGAATTAACACATTTAACGAATTCGGAACGAAACAAATTGCGCATGTCTAGCCTAGTGATGAAGGAGGAGGGGGGGGGGGGAAACCTTCCGGAGCCGAGGTGAATATGAACCAAATTCCATGTCGGGAATCTCATTGTTCTTAGAACAGGCCGCATGTGATTGGCTGTATTAGTTTTCTTTCTTTTTTTTTTTTTTTTCCATTTATTTATTTTTTTTCAGGCTTTTCTTTTTTACTTTATT
The DNA here is from genome assembly GCA_037952925.1 of Lithobates clamitans. Classification (NCBI taxonomy): domain Eukaryota; kingdom Metazoa; phylum Chordata; class Amphibia; order Anura; family Ranidae; genus Lithobates; species Lithobates clamitans. Next base: position 267,759 of record JBBGZY010001747.1, on the reverse strand, counting down.
TTAACCAGTAAAACATTTGCTTCTGTAATGTGACAACATTCACTCACTTCCCTATATCCAGGGCCGCTGATAATCATTCAACCAGTCCTGTTGTACTGGGCCCTGGCCCCATTAGCTAAATAGGGGGGCGGGGCAGCTTCATTATTTGTTTCTGCTTAAATGAATAAATGGATTTTACTAGACCACACCACCGCTCCTACATGCTTACCAGGGCTTAAATTCTATTTCCATGGGCCCCAGCAGGTCAACAGAGGGGCCCAGGAGGTGGGGGAATGGGAGGGAATTTATTTTAATTTTTTTTTTTGGATGTAGGCAGATAAAGTCAGTCCTGCTGTTCCGCTGCACCCTGGGGGTGGGGGAGGGACGGTGGGTGGGGTGAAGGCGGGGTTGGGGGAAGCCAATCAGGAAGGCTGTACAGGGGGCCCCATGATTTCTAACAGCGGCCCTGCCTATATCTATGGAGGAGCAGTGATGTCCCCCTAGGTTGAGCAAAATACATTTTAAAGTTATGAAGAAGTGTGAGCAGCATGCTAATAATATACAATGTATTTTTGTGTCCAGGAATCCGAACAAAGGAGTCATCATAAACCGGCCCAATGGGACAAACGTGTACCCCGGAGTACTGAAGGATTACACAAAGGAGGTGAGACTCACAATTCTGATGCTGCAGTGGTTCCCAGCCACACTTCATACTCAGGATCAAGACTGGGGGGGGGCCACCATAATAAAAAGGAATGTGCAGAGCAAAAGATGGAGATGGAATGGCAAGAATGCTTCTCTAACATTCATATAGTTTATTTAATTTTTCTTCGGCACATCTGCAAACACGTGTGTGAACACGCCATGATTGGGAAGGTATAAGAGTCTATGGGGTTGATTTACTAAAGGCAAACGGACTGTGCACTTTGCAGTTGCTCCCCTACAAGGGCAGTTTCTCCAGAGCTTAGTAAATGAGCAGAAGCTCTGCTGACTCCCATCATCCAATCACGTGCAAGCAAAATGCTGTTTTGTTTTTTTTCTTGCACGTGATTGGGTATTCTTTGCAAAGTAAAGCTTTTCCTCATTTACTAAGCTCTGGAGCAACTGCAAAGTGCACAGTTTATTTGCCTTTAGTAAATCAACCCCTTTTGTGTCCGGTCCCCCACGTGATTCTAATGCCTCGTACACACGATTGGCCTTTTCGACAACAAAACCGTGGAATTTTGTTCGAAGGTTGTTGGCTCCAACTTGTCTTGCATACACACGGCCACACAAATGTTGGCCAGCAATTACGAATGTGCTGACGTACTAGATGTACTACGTGGTTTTTCAGCTCTTTAGCGCCACCCTTTGGGCTCCTTCTGCTAATTTCGTGTTAGTAGAAGTTTGAGTGTTGATTCGCGCTTTTCTTTTTGCGTTTTTTCATTTAGCACTATTATTATTATTATTATTAATATTATTATTATTTTTATTCTTTATCACTTGAAAAAAAAGTCTTTGAAAAATTGTTTGCAATAACTCCATCAGTATCACCAGCAAAGCGGCTTCATTATTATCCCATTAAAGAAGAAGAGAATTGTGCGCTGCATTTGGAGACTTCCTAATTTGCCGCGTCACGAATGTTAATTCTCCATTACAAGCGCTAGTTTACAAGACCGACCGCTTCTGCTTCTGAGCATGCGTGAACTTTTGTGCGACGGACTTGTGTACACACGATCGGAAAGTCCGCCAACAAATGTTCGATGGAGCGTACACACGGTCGGACTTTCCGCCAACGAGCTCACATCCAACATTTGCCATTGGAAAGTCCGATTGCGTGTACGGGGCATAAGAATTGACATGTGCGCAGACCAAAGATAATTTCATGTACCTTCCTAATCAAAAGGCACCCATGCAAGTGCAGATCTGCCACAGGGCTCTGCCAGGTCTGAAGGCACATATGTGCATTGCCAGACCATCAAAGATGGTGGGGTTAGGGGTGGGAGGTCTGCGGCTGCTCATTCTACCAGTTTATGGCCAGCATAAGCTTCCCAAAGGCATCATGGTGAAAAGGTGTGTGGTGTATTTGTTTTTTTTTGTTTTTTTTATGGGGTAGGGGGTAAATAGTGGAGAATGATTAGAAAGACGGAGGGAGAAAGTCTAATAGGGGAGATTGAAGGAAAGGAGTGGGGGGAGTCAGGATGTAGAAGGTAGGTGGGGGGAGATGTGGTAAAAAGGGGAGAGAATACTGAGATTGTGGGGCCATTCAGTATGGGGGAGTTGGGGCCGCAACAGTTCCTTGCTATATTTTAAATAGAAAGTGGAAATCCTATCGGTCTGGCCACCTTCCGCTAACCAATGAAGGTCTGGATTACTCAGAGCCATTTGGGCCTTTGGGAAACACCAAGGCCAACTCTTCTTGTGGTTTCTCTGTCTGAAGGAGCCATTGAAGACAAATGGTTTTAAAAAGGTCCGGCTATCCAGTCCCAGTATGACCTCTATTGCCATGCTGATGATCTCATTGTTCCTGCAATATGCTGCACATGATCCCCCCCCCCCCTTCATAGTCCTGTAAAAGGAAAGCTGAACTGGTGTCAGCCTTGAAAGTCCAGTAAAGACCAGTAATGGTCCTATTCTAGATTCTAGGGGACATATCCACCAAGGCCCTTCACATTTGCAGAATTTGGGTTGCAGTGGGACCACAGGTACACGTTAGAGGGATGTTGTTGGGTTTCCAGTTCTGTTCCCAGCGGGGAGTCATTGCACCAGACCCAAATCTGTAGGTGGCATTAGGAATCTTCAATTACTTTCCTTTGTTGTATGTTATAGATCCTGGGAAGTAATTATGGAGAATTATTTAACCCTCCGTCATAGCCCTACTTAGATTTCCCTGTCAATATTCCAGCAAAGCTCAGAAAACCAGTTGGATCGGCATGAGAATTTAATATATTTTATTGAAGGACCTTTTACCCCGTGTGTTGCTGATGATGTGGCCGTTGTGTCTTTCTAGTTGGTCACTCCTGAAAACTTCCTGGCGGTTCTCCGAGGTGACGCAGAGGCGGTGAAGGGACAAGGATCCGGGAAGGTGCTTAGGAGGTTGGTGAATTATTATTCCTCAGTCCTTTGGATTGGGGTCACACATGAGATGGCTGCTGGGATTGGAAGAGGGAATACGGGCTTCCTGTATGCACCTATGACCCATCCAACAAAGGTGTCCATACTTCTGAAATGTGATGTCACCTGTTGCCCCTCTCATTAAAGCTGAATTGCAGGCTTGGCAGTTTTTACATATTTGGACCAATGGAAGTTCTATGCCTGTGGAATCCTCCTGGCAGCTGGAAGTTAATGTAGTAGACACTGTTACTACACTTATCCACTAGCTTCCAGGTCCTGTGCCAAGTGGCTGCCCTGCTGTCTCCTGAACACAGGAGCATGGGCACCATTCAAAGAACCTCCTTTTCTTTCCTTTTTTATCAATTATTACAAAGAGTTCTCTGATTGGATGAGGTAGAAATCTAAACATTCCCCACCTCATCCAATCATAAAATGCTTTGCATTTATAGTGAAGTGAATGACACCCGTGGCAAACAAGAGACCTCCTGTGTTCACAGGGCAGCCGCTCAGCATGGGACCCAGAGGCTAGTGGAGATCACTGTAGTGAAGTTGTATTGGCAGTGCCCACTACAGTGATTTCCAGGTTCCGGGGGTCCTAGAGGTATGGTACTTAAATAGTTACATTGGTCCAAGCTAGGCCAATGTTATTATATAAAAATTGTCATATCTGGAAATCAGATAAATCTTTAAAACGGAAATTCATTTTTAATAATCAAGGAAAACTCCCCCCTCCATCCATGTCTCCATGCTTTTATTTTGCTGATAAATCACTTTGAAACCCCCCCCCCCTTAGCATTTCTAGTGGTGGCCATCTTAAGCAAGGCCAGATGATTCGTGTGGGGCTTACTAACTGAAATCCACCTGCCCTTAGCTCAGGGATGCCAGAAAAGGAGGGCGTGCTTAGCTGAGAAAGACCCTCCTCCAGATAAAAGGGGAAAAAAGATGCCCATGAAGACTCCCGGGACGTATGACCTCATTTTGGCCTAGGCCAGAAACCAGCAAGACTCTGGAGAAATGTAAAAAAAAAATTAAAAATGTAAATATAATGTGACAACTCTGCTTCGAATAGTAACTCTGCACAGCTTTCAGCTATAACATGACATCACATCATTTGGGTAAGTCACTTTTTTTCCTGTTCTCTTGCAGTGGACCGAACGACCATGTCTTTGTCTTCTTTTCTGATCACGGAGCTCCGGGTTTGCTGGCCTTTCCCCATGACGATGTAAGAACCACCTCAAACCACCCCCCCACCACCCCGCCATAGCCACTTCTACCGTTTCCTTACACCGAATCCCATTCTCTTTCATTTCTGCTGGGAGGAAAACCGAGGAAGACACTTTTTAAAGCTAAGACCCAGCTGCTGCTTCTCATAACCCTTTCATGTCCTCCTTATATTACTTCTAATAGAAGATCATAGCCTGCCCCTATACTGCCCTAGCCTGCCCCTATACTGCCCCAGCCTGCCCCTATACTGCCCCAGCACGCCCCTTGGATTTGAACATAATGGTATGTCATCTAAATTTTGCATATGGACAAGGTGCTGTTCCATGTAAATCTGACTTCCTGATAAATTTAATTTTAGTTTTAATTATCATTATATAAAATAATGAATGTGGGGGCCTTTTGGTGGGATTATTATTATTATAATTATTGTTAATATTATTTTTTGGGGGGGGGCTTTTTATTGGACCCATCTTGTCTTGGGCCAGCCCTGGTATTTACATTACACACACAGCTGTCCCTGTTGTGAAGCGTCCTTTGACATAATTCATACATTGTTTCTTTGGTTGTAGTAATCCTTAGACTTGTTTTTCTCCATTGCAGCTCCATGTTGAAGATTTGAACAAGACAATTCAATACATGTATGAAAAGAAGATGTACAAAAAAGTAAGTGCCCGATGGGGTCCTAGGAAGTGGCCAGTTTTTAAGATCTGCAATGGGGGGATTTACTAAAACTGGAGAGCACAGAATCTGGTGCAGCTGTGCATGGGAGCCAATCAGCTTCTAAATTCAGCTTATTCAGTTAAGCTTTGATTTAAAAAAAAAAAAAAAAAACTTGAACAGTGGTTCTCTACCTGGGGGTTGGGACCACCTCAGGGGGCAGAATGATGATTTGCCAGGGGTCACGGAATCCTGGGCTGTTCCTGAAGCCCGCACCACTCTCCCAGTATTTTTGCGCCCGCCCAGCAGGGCTGTCCCTGGAGCCCGCGGCCGCCCACTCAGCCTCTTCGCAGCCGCCCATTCAGTTCACGCCATGGCTGGTGGGCAGAGACCAGAGGTCAGCTAACTGGTAAGAATGGGAAGTGGGAGGGGCTGGAGGAGACCCCATCTCCTGATTTCAGCATAGGTGTCACTGCTATGAGACACCACAAAGTCAGAGACACAGTGAGTAACACTACCTGTGATTATAGTTGTCATTAAAAGTCCCCACTACAGTTCTTAGATCAGCAGATGACCTTGTTCAAGAGTTGGCTGATCCCAACTCCCCGCCAGCACGGCCACTGATCCCAACTCCCCGCCAGCACGGCCACTGATCCCAACTCCCCGCCAGCACGGCCACTGATCCCAACTCCCCGCCAGCACGGCCACTGATCCCATTTCTCCCCCCCGCTACCAAAGAGTAAAAATGGAGAGAACAAGAGGGGGAGGAACAAAGAAAGGGAGAGACAGAATAATAGAGAACAAGAAAGACAGCTAGAGAGAGGGATGGGGAAAAAAACAAATTCAGGATAGAGGTAAAAGGGATAGAAAGGAGAACAAAGAGTGGTACATCCTAAAATGTACCATAAGGGGTTTTAATACTGTACGAGTGGAAGGGACTCGGAACGCTAAAAGTCCGTGGGTTAAGGGCGCAAATTACTTGTCTTGCCTTGGCTGCTGACAATCCACGCTACGAAAATAATTTTACTGTTAGGGGTCCCCACAACTTGGGAAATTTTATCAAGGGGTCACAGTACTAGAAAGGTTGAGAACCACTGACCTAGAAGCTGATTTCTGCACTAAATGTTGAACTCTCCGGGTTTAGTAAATCTCCCCCAATGTATCGGGGTGCTGAGTCTTCTATAGCCGAACCTGTTGGAGTGACATGGAGATTTTTCTCTTACAGATGGTTTTGTACATTGAGGCCTGTGAGTCCGGCTCGATGATGAATCACCTACCTAACAACATCGATGGTAAGTGCGGCTGGCAGGGCCGTTTGAAGGAATTTGGGGGCCCCAAGCAAAATGGACATGGAGGCCCCCCCCACGCACGCACGCAAAGCCTACAGGAATCGCAGCATAGCCTTACAGTTTAAGTATGTATTAAAGCTTTTTTGCAAAAATTTACAAAGCAGAGAAAAGACTCTACAGTAGAGTGTACTGTAGAGTCTTTTCTCTGCTTTGTAAATTTTTGCAAAAAGCTTTAATAAGTATTACCTGATTCAAAAAAGAAGCAATAAGATGGAAATGGGATGGTAAAGAAAGAAAATGGAAAGAAAGCTATGGTAATCGTTTTTATTATGGTCAGCAAACTACTATATTTTTATTACTAAATGGGTCTTGATGACTGCCTCCCCCCACCATGTTGTTCTTTTTAACCCTCCCTCCCTACCGCGTACCGCGTGCAGGAGATTCAGTTTTCTGTTCCTGGCCGGCCGGACTGACAGGAAGTGAGCACTCAGTGTGTGTACTTCCTGTCAGTCCGGCCGGGAACAGGAAACTGAATCTCCTGTACCGCGCGGACTGCAGGAGGAAGGAAGAGGAGCTCGGCTACGCTCAGGGCCATCTTTAATGTTAATTGGGCCCTGGGCAAACATTTTTTTTGGGGGGCCCCCCCTCCATTCTGAGACAAAATATATATAAATTTTTTATTTTTCTATGCTTTTCTTTTCTATTATATTCTATAAGTCCTTTCAATTCAAATTCATGCTATACGAAATTCGAATTTCGGAACATGGCTTCTGAAGTTCGAATTTCGTATAGAATGAATTCGAATTTGAATAATAGATAGTAATAATAATTACTAATAATAGACTAGAAAAACAATAGAACAGAATAAAAAAAAAAATTCTATTCTTTTCTATCATTTTCTTTTCTATTCTGATCTTTTCTATTCAATTTTGATTTTCGGTCTATATGAAATTCGAATTTTGGAAGATGTTATATAATTTTTTTCTATTCTGTTCCATTGTTTTTCTATGCTATTCTATTCTAAACTTTTCTATAAGAATTTGAATTCATTCTATGCGAATTTCGAAAGATGGCTTCTGAAATTTCCAAATTTCGCATAGAATGAATTTGAATTTGAATAGAAAAGGTTAGAATAGAAAATAATAGAAAAGAATAGACTAGAAAAACAATAGAACAGGACAGAATATAATATAATATATATATTTTATTCTATTCTGTTGTTTTTCTAGTCTATTCTTTTCTATACTGTTCTAATGTTTTCTATTCAAATTCATTTTATACGAAATTCGAATTTCGGAAGATATAGAAGAGAAAATCCGATGGATCCTGTTGTCGGCATGTCCGATCGTGTGTACAGGGCAAAACCGTTAAGCAAATTTGAAAGGAAATTCCAATACCTATAATTGTTTATAGTTTATTAAATCGGTTGAATCGTTTTACGTTCTTTCGGGTTTTTCGTTCTTTCGGAATGTCGTTCTTTCCGAAAATTAATAAATTAATTCGCCAAGAGTCTTTCGTTCATTCGGATGCTTACTAACGAACGTGCCAATTTTCACCCGCAAACGAATTTGGAACGAAACTAATTGCACATGTCTATTACAGAATCTTACTTCGAGAATAGTAAACTAATTTACAGCTTTTAGACGATCCCTGAAAACCCCTCTCTTCAGAGAAGCCTCCCCTACACACACCTAACAACTGTTTTTTAATTTTCTCCATCAGCTCATCCCCCACAGTTATTACATTTTTTTGTTTCCACTTGACCCTCCCTTCTAGATTGTAAGCTCTAACGAGCAGGGCCCTCTGATCCCTCCTGTATTGATTTGTATTGTAAGTGTACTGTCTGCCCTCATGTTGTAAAGCGCTGCGCAAACTGTTGGCGCTATATAAATCCTGTATTATAATAATAATAATAATAATAATAATAATACAGAAAAATATAGGATTGTCACAGCAGTCAGGAATTCTGAAGCTTTTATTATAAAATGATTAACATATATTGCAAACTTTGCCTAATGCCGTGTACACACGGCCGGACTTTTCGACCGGACTGGCCCGACGGAAGGAATCTGTCGGACAATTAGACTGTGTGTGGGCTTCATCGGACCCGCAGCGGACCTTTTCTGTCGGAAATCTGACTTTAGATTTGAAACAGGTTTTAAATCCTTCTGACGGACTCGAGTCCGGACAAAAAATCCGGTCGTCTGTATGCTGGTCCGACGGACGAAAAACGACGCTAGGGCAGCTATTGGCTACTGGCTATCAACTTCCTTATTATAGTCCGGTCGTACGTCATCACGTACGAATCCGTCGGACTTTGGTGTGATCGTGAGTAGGCAAGTCCGTCCGTTACAGAGTCAGTCGAAAGTCCATCGGACCTTTGATGCCGAAAAGTCCGCCCGTGTGTACGCGGCATAGCACTTCTGTTTTGTGTATACAAACATGTAATGTATGGGAAATTATTTATACTGTATAACAGATTGTGACCTGCTGCATGTCTGAAATTCCTTCCCCAGGACAGATATTGTGAAGTATGGATCATTATCTCTTCTATATTTACATCTTCACATTATATTTTGTAGTTTACGCCACAACAGCCTCCAACCCTCATGAGTCCTCCTACGCCTGTTATCAAGATAACAAGCTAGACACATTTCTTGGTGATCTGTACAGCGTCAGCTGGATGGAGGATTCAGACATGGTGAGTTTTTTTTCTGTACACTCATTAAAATGCCTCAATTTACACCACCAGCTCATCAAGTATCTGGAATAAGAACTGTATGAGCTGTCCAACGGCAGCCAATCAGCTTCAGTGTTTCTAAAGACCATCGGGCATAGATCATAAATTCAGAATATATAATACAATGTAATCTAGATTGAAACAGAATAACTGCTTAAGTTTCTAATTGTTTATCAATCAAAGATACAAGACACCGAGCCTACGGGACCATAGTCAGCTTGGCTGACAAGCCTCCCCCAGCTCAGCACAGTTTGACTGACAGTGGCTCATAGCAGGAGGATCCTAGGCTGTGCTTAGTAAATGTAACCACTCCCCCTGCACATGTAACCACACCCCCTGCACATGTAACCACTCCCCCTGCACATGTACCTAGGTTTGCACCGATAACCCCTTTTTTAAGACCGAGTACAAGTACCGATACTTTTATTTAATGTCATGTGACAGTGGCACTAATATGCAGCACTGATGGGGTGTGGACTGTGTCAGTAATTTTTTTTTTTTTTATACAATTAATTTAAAAAAATATATATATATATATATATAATTTTTTTTTTTTTTTACAATGCCTTCTTCTTTTGGGGAAGTGTTGTTGGGTTTTTTTTTTTTTTTTTACAATTGAAAAGTGTAACTAAACCCAGTAATATGAAAACAGTTAATTTGCCCACAGCTTATAAACCTTTTTACATAAAAATATTCCCACTATATACTTATTTATTTTTATTTATTCTATTTATTGCTGTTCTGTATACCACAGTCACATGATAACCTGCAGAGTTTCTCCACTGCCGAGAGTTCAGGTAGGAGGAGATTTCCCCTGCAGCCTGCATACACACCCACATGTATGATGTCAATATCATGTGACCTGACTATCTCTGAGAACAAGTAACTGTTCTCTCCAGCAGAAAAGACACAACTGAGCATGTGCAGGTTGGCAATTGCCTGTGTGTTAGCTGGCCTTCCCAAACTAGACTTTGCAGGAGGGGGAGGTTCTGTGCATACAGGATAAAACAGCCTTTTTACACAGTGCAGAGGATTAACCCCTTAAGATCCACAGTGAGTATAACAAGCATGCTATGCTGCATATACGGACTGATTTTACTGTTGTGGGTTTAAACAGACCCCTGACATGTCCCCTTTGAGGCCACTATTGAGACAGGGACTGAGGACACAGATTCCCCAGTTCCTTTCTCAGCTGCACTGAAGATGAATGGACAGGAGACAGAGGCCCCTCCCCCGATGCTCAGTTACGAATGGACAGTCGTGATCACTGACTCTGTTCTTTGTATAAAGGAAGGAGCCGGTAAATTACATATTTACTGGCTCCTTCATCCGCTCTCCATCCTGACAGATCTGGGACAAGGGAGGGGGTGCCAGAGGCGGACATCGGTGAGCTGGAGGAGGACTCGGGGGACAGTCGGGGGTAATTGGTGCAGCGGTGGGGATCGGTTACAAGCATCGATCTCCCTGTATAGCTTTCAATGAAGCAGTTGACAGCCACAGGAGGGAGAGGAGGAGAAGCGGCTGTACAGGGAGTTCGGTGCTTGTAACTGGTCCCCGCCGGAACACCAATCACCCACAGCTGTCCTCCGGGTCCTCTCCTGGCTCCGGTGTCCTCCTACCTCCTGCTGGGAGGTATAAGATTAGGCATCGGATCATTTTCATGAGTACAAGTACTCGTGCAAATCCTTGGTATCAGCACCGATATGACACTAGTATTGGTATCGGTGCAACCCTATATGTAGCCATGCCCCCTGTGCATGTTACCATTCCCCACACATGTAACCACACCCCCAGGTTAACAGCAGCTCCCAGCAATATCCTTGCTGTCACAACAGCAGCTGTACTTGGTGATAGTATCCTTGACCCCTGCACATGTAACCACACCCCCTGCTTGGTTTGATTGCAACTTCTCCCAGTAGGCGCGCTGTCATAACAGCAGCAGTTTCTAGTAATGTAACCACACCCCCTTCATGTGTAACCACGCCCCCAGCTCAGTATGATTGATAGTGGCTTTGATCGGGAGCCAGGCTGTGAGAACAGGTGCTACCCCTAGTTAATGTAACCACGCCCCCTGCACATTTGACCACACCTCCTGCTTAGTTTGGTTGGCAACTTCTCTCAGGAGGCTCGCTGTCAAAAGGCAGCAGTGTCCAGTACATGTAACCACACCCACTTCACATGTAACCACACCCCCAGCTCAGTATGATTGACAGTGGCTTCGAGCCGTGCTGTCACAACAGGAGCTGCCCCTAGTTAATGTAACCACGCCCCCTGCACATGTGACCACGCCCGCTGCACATGTGACCACGCCCGCTGCACATGGAAGGAATATTAGAAGGAATGCCCATTGCTGTCACCTGACCCCTAAACAAAAGTGTAATTTATAATAAATCGCCGCCATTTCTATGATTATTGCTTAGTGATGACGCGTTGCATTGTTTTCTATATATATATGATGAAGTGTTTTCTGTTCTATGACTTCATATAAGATATAATGTTTCTATTCTAGGAAGATCTGTCACAGGAGACATTACATAAACAGTATTTATTGGTCAAGCAACGCACCAATGAAAGTCATGTGATGCAGTACGGGAACCGGGTGAGTGATGGAGACATTCATTGTTGGGTGGAGCTCTACAGACATGTACATTGTAGTCGTCTGCAGAAATCTCTTCTGGGATTTATCTTTAATTAATATTTTACCAACAATGTTACTTTGTATATTTTGTGTGCACAAGGTGGCAGCAAATGCTGTCCATATACCTATTTATTTATTAAAATGCATAACTTACACAGTCTTACCCGAAGGCCTCGATGCGCAAAAACAATAGGAGATTGACATTAAAAAACCTTAAGAGAACCAACTGTAACGACACCCCGAGTATGAAAGGGTTTAAAGTCGTTTAGGACATTCCATACCCAAACACAAAGGCAGCTACCGAACACTTCAATCGGCCGAACAAGGAACCCATACAAATAATTATTCCCCAAGTACGAGACAAGGCTCTGTCTTGAGGTTCAAGCAGGAATGAATCTTTATTCAAACACATGCTATACAGATCCAACTTCAAAACGCTTCCCCCCCACCCTTGGAAAACAGGGCGGGTTAAACTGTCCAATGACAATGGACACACAGTTCAGGTGTGTAACTTCTCATCAGTGAACATTCTTAACAGGGGGCTGCTGGAGGAATCCCCCTCCCTCTTTCCTCACAGCAAGACACAGACATCCCATAATAGTTGAGGCAGACAGCCACAATAGACAATCGAATACAGACACACCCCAAACATCACAGCAAATAGTACACAACATAATGAAACGGCACACATTATATATACATATATACAGCATTGAGTCTGACTAGCACAGATCATAGTGGGGGTTCTCATTCACCTTGTGCCCCTATTAGTGATTCCCATCACAATGCCATATCCAGGGTCCCCAGAGTCTGTGTGTCCTTAATGGACCTTAATCTAATATAACACCACCTCCAGGGTCCCCAGGCATACAGCTCACAACGAGCACCGTTCCCCCAAATGCCAGGGCCCATAATCAGTAGGCAAGAGGCTGGCATTCAGTCCCCTCCAAAAGCCTCTGTCCCACCAACAAACCAGCATAGCAAGATACAAAATAAAAGCCAGGGCCTCTGTCCATCACACCCCAATTAAAAATTAGGTGACCCCAAAAGCTTGTACAAAAAGTACGGTTTTCAATTTCTTTTGAAATTTCAAAAAGTCATTCTCAAGTCTCAGTTTCAGAGGCAAGGAGTTGCAAAATTCAGCTCCCCGTACTTCACTCGTTCTCCCTCTGCATGTTTTCCTTTTTAATTCTGGAATCTTTAGTATGGCCAAGTTCGTCGATCTCAAGGATCGGGAAGGCGCATACTTGACAAATTTTTCCTTCAGATACTCTGGGCCATATCCATGCAATGCCTTATGGACAAGACATCCGGTTTTAAACAGAACCCGTTCTTTCACGGGCAGCCAGTGCAGGGCTCTAAGGGATGGCGTGATGTGGTCACGGCGACCAACACCTGTCAGTAACCTTGCTGCGGCATTCTAAATCAACTGGAGCTTGTAGATGGTACAAGCAGGCAAACCCAATACAGGGCATTACAGTAGTCCAATCGACTGCTGATAATGGCATTGACCATGGCGATCTTGTCAGAGTCTATGATATAGCGAAAAGTCGACCTCAGGAGTCTCAGGTAGAAGTGACATGAACTCACCACCTGATTTACCTGAGGGTGCAGGTTATGCTTCCTCCTTAGTAATGCTGCACAGTGGTTGTGTTACAGATCCTCTAGCTCAATGTTTCATTGTGCTGATTGGCTGAAAAACAATACGCTCTGTGTGACTTTTTTTTTTTCTTAGCAATGATGTTGTATATATCCAGGCATTACGCAGATTTATCCCAATACCTCCCTTTTCCCATCTAGATCCGCTCCTGGCTTTATTTATTTTCTTCCCTTTCTCCTGTAGCCGGATATCACATGTATTCCTCTCTGCAATGTCTTTGTTAGGCTTGTGAAATTCATACATGGGCAGCTTCTAGGCCCCCAGTGCCCAACCTGCAGCCTGGGGGCCACATTCAGCCATTTGACACTTTTTGTGCAGTACCCCCCCCCCCCCCCCCCCCCAGCGTGGGCTCCTGCAGACAGTAATCTGAATTTCCCTGTTATAGCCGTGATCTCTAACAGTCTTGTGTAATGTCTCCAGTCTATGACTCTCTTGAAGCATATCATTAGTCTCCAACAATGTGAATAGTCTCTGATCGTCTCCTGTAGTGTGTCTGCAGTCTCTGACCATCTTCTGTGGTATGTCTGCAGTCTCTGACCATCTCTTGTAGTATGTCTGCAGTCTCTGACCATCTCCTGTAGTGTGTCTGCAGTCTCTGACCATCTTCTGTGGTATGTCTGCAGTCTCTGACCATCTCCTGTAGTATGTCTGCAGTCTCTGACCATCTCCTGTAGTGTGTCTGCAGTCTCTGACCATCTTCTGTGGTATGTCTGCAGTCTCTGACCATCTCCTGTAGTAGGTTTGCAGTCTCTGACCATCTCCTGTAGTAGGTTTGCAGTCTCTGACCATCTCCTGTAGTAGGTCTGCAGTCTCTGACCATCTCCTGTAGTAGGTCTGCAGTCTCTGACCATCTCTTATATTATTTCTGCAGTCTCTGACCATCTCCTGTACCATGTCTGCAGTCTCTGACCGTCTCTTGTATTATATGCGGCTCTTTGGTGATGTCGAGGGGCCACACTTCAGAAAGTTGACCACCACTGTTCTAGGCAGTTTAACATATGTGTGTGGAGAGGGATGGGGGACGGGTGGAGTTCTGTAGTCCAGCAGGAAGGGCCGACAATACCGCTTGGGAACTCGGAGGCGCTGTGTTGTCAACTCAAACATGACATTTAAAGGGGGAATATGTCCATGTATTGCAGAGATGTATTGTGTGTGTGGTTTTTTTTTTTTGTTTTTTTTGTTTTTTTTAACACTTTAAGTGGTCAGTCCTATCAGAAGCTAAGAACACTTAATAGGGGGAGGTTAAGCCTATATATCCAAAGAGACTTTGTTATTGATATTCTGTATCTTGTTGCTTTTTCCTTCTCAGACTATTTCTAAGATGAAGGTGCGTCAGTTCCAGGGTAGCGGTAAAAAAGTCGCCCCTCCCATGACCCTGGAGCCCATACCCAACCTGGACCTGACCCCCAGCCCAGAGGTGCCCATGGCCATCCTCAAGAGGAAGCTCCTAGCTACTAATGATGCTGCTGAGGCCCTGGATATACTGAGCAGGATAAAGGCCCTACAGGAGGTGAGAGGAACCCGGCCGCTGATACAAAACCATAAATATAAGATTTTATTTTCTATTTTATAGCTCAACCGCAAATATATAAAAAACAAAAAAAATTCTGTTTTTTTAAACCAGCATTTTCTGCTAGAAAATTACTTAGAACCTCCAAACATATTCAATTTTCTGAAATCAGAGACCCTAGGGCAGTGATGGCAAACCTTGGCACCCCAGATGTTTTGGAACTACATTTCCCATGACGCTCTTGCACTCTACAGTGTAGTTAAGCATCATGGGAAATGTAGTTCCAAAACATCTGGGGTGCCAAGGTTCACCATCACTGCCCTAGGGAATAAAATGGTGGGTGTTGCAGTTTTTTTATGTTGCAGGATATTTGTGCAGCCGTTTATCAAACACGTATTTTCAGGAACAAATATGTTAAAATGAATTTTGGCACACACACACACTATAATATCCATTTTTCTTTTTGGTAAAATATAAAATTGGGTTAAGATGTGTAAATACCCAAAATGTCAAGATTTAAATTTTTTCATAGGTGACGCTTTAAAAGCCTTAATAGGTTATCAGTGTAGATTATTTTTGAATGATGACCCTAGAATTATTGCTCTCACTCGTTCGCAGCAGTACCTTACATGTCACGTGGCGGAACTATGTGTGTGTTTGTATTAGCGGGGTGATGGGAATGTTTTTTCATTTTTTTTATTATTATTATTATTATTATTAATAAATTTTTTTCCCATATAACTTTATTGCTATCACAAAGGAGCTAACTAACCAGTTCCCTATATGATAGCATTGACAGAGGACAGGTACTCTTTATGAAGACATCAGGGGTGTATTAGACCCCCATTGTCTCCCCTGCCCTCTGATGCAGCTAGTCAAGCACAAGTTGTGCTACTGTAAAAGTGATTGGTGGGCTGTAAAAATTATACCAAGCTCCTGGCTGCCGCTATGAACTTGTTTTAACCACTTCAAGTCTGGAAAATACAGTTACTATAAATACTTAAATCTTCATATTGGCTTCATGCATTCCTCTGCTTGTCCCAGGCAGGTTGTACGGCATTGAACAGTGCTGTCAGTCTAACACTGGACACTTGCTGGGGGCAGAATGGTGGCGTCATCCATACGGTGGTGCCCCATCATTGCCCAATCAGGATGGCGGGTCTGTGACCAAGCTGAGTTGTTTATCAACAATAGAGAAATGTGGTCACTGACCGAGGTACTTCCAAGTTCCTCTGATTCTCCACTTCTGGTCCTTCTATCAAACCAATATATCATAGCCGGCTTTTATATCCATCCCTCCTCATCTTCCCTGCAGGCCAAAGCCTTGATCGAGGAATCTGTAAAGAAAATTGTCTCTTTGGTGACGGAATCCGATGAGATGACGGAAGAGATTTTCACCGATCGGCTGGATATTAACGATCGCTCCTGTTACCGTGAAGCCGTCGAGCATTTCAAGAAGCGGTGCTTCAACTGGCACAACCCTCTGGTAAGTCCCGATCATTATTATCACAGCCTCAATCTGCTGCTTCTCTTGGGGGTGTCACAGGGGGGATCAATTCACTAAAGAATATCTCATGAGATAATTGAATCAGGTGACACATTTTTTTTCCAATTATCTCATGAAATGCTGAAAATGTCAATTCACTTGTCACCTTGTGAGTTACTTCCTTCACAAACCAAAGACATGAGGAAAAGAACTCGTAAAACTGCGTTATTGTCAATTCACAAAGGAAAAAAATGAATAAATTGATGAGTTAAATAAGTCCTGGTCCCGGCATGAGGTATTGAATGTAAAAAAAATAAAAGCCAGTTTGGGGGAGTCTCTGCCTCTTTGGATCAGTTTCTCAACAGTAATGTGTAGGAACCTAAATATTGAAAAACACAGAATTATCGGGAATCATTTACTTAAAGCATAACTGAAGGCAGTTTTGGATAGGGTGGAGATGGATTAGAACCCCAGTCAGGGTTTTATTGGTTTCTGTGTCTCCATTAGGGAGAATAAAGTGGTTGTAAAGTTTTGTCCCCCCCCCCCCATAAAAATAACAAACATGTTATACTTGTCTGTTGCAGTGGATTTGCACAGAACAGCTCGGCTCCTCCTCTTCTCGGGTCCCTCATCTGTGATCCTGGCCCCTCCCTCCTGTACAGTGCCCCCACAGCAAGCTGCTTGCCATGGGGGCACCCGAGCCGAGTCACAGCTCCCTGTGTCCATTCAGACATGGATCCCGGACCTGGCCCCGCCCCCCCCTCTCCCCTCATTGGCCATTGACAATTATACAGCGATCAATGCTATAAAAATGCACTGGTTACTGTGTAAATGTCACTGGCAGGGAAAGGATTAACTGTGTTCCTTGACTGTGTGTTCTAACTGTGGGGGGAGGGGACTGACTAGAGGGGATGACAGATTGTGGTTCCTAGCTATTAGGGAACTCACGATCTGCCTCTCCTCAAAGAACAGAGATTTGTACGTCCCTGTTCTGCCTCTCGTGCCCACGATCGAGCGTGGCCGGCGGTCATCGCAACTGCTGGCCATGTGCATCGACACCCCCGCAATGCAGCGGGCGCACATCCCAATTAAAGGAGCCGATGTACAGCTACAACGGTTCGCTGGATCGTGCCGACCTGCGGCAGTATAATGACTGGGGGGTGTGGTTAATAAAAAACAAACTTTTTTTTTTTTTTTTTTTTTACTTGACTGGTTACTTGACAATTGACTTTTACTTGAAAACTGACTTCATCTACAGATTGAAGTTTATCCCTTTTGATCTGTAGATGAAGAAACAGAAGGATACAAAAAGAATCAATGTTTCTTTTTATCTTTCTGTTTCCGTGGCTGAGCAATGTTGTTGATAAACGTTGCCCGGGACTTTGTTTACACTTCAGGTGTCAACAGGGGAACCCCACTGACAGCTGAATGAGGCAAAGGCTGTTAAGGACGCGGCGGCCCCATTTCCGAACAGCCGATAATTTACGGGGTTTTTTTTGTTTTTTGTTTTCTACATTTCAGCTGTCAGTGGGGGAATCCCGCTGACAGCTGAAAGAACTGAGCCTGAAACCGTAGGTTTCAGGTATAGGAGCATTTGCACGAGTACTGATACCCGTACAAATGCTTAGTATTGGCACTGATATTGGTATTGTGTAACCCTAGTATAGACATCTGATATCCAGGATAATGCTTTCCTTGTGTAACACATGTTTTTTTTCTAACTTGTTCTGTGTTAGCGGTGATATGAGACCTGACTGTGTATTTGTCATTGCAGTATGAGTTCTCCATGAGAAGGCTGTATACTCTGGTGAACCTCTGTGAATCTGGATTTCCACTAAAGAGGTAACCATCTCTGCCTTTCCTTGTAGTAATGTTAATTGTCGTCTATATATCTGCTCCGTATCCTTCACACTGCAACTCCTCCGAAAAAAGCAACAATGGCAGCCGCTCTTATTGAAATTAGCATAAAGGAAAGGTGCACATGGGCAGGACAATATACAGACCGGTACAGGGGGGTCCCCAGCACACTTCCTGTTACGTAGTAAGCTGATGTCTAAGTTCCTGGTGTGTTGCTGTCGCCCCTCCTCCCTCCATGGACGCCCAACAATGCAGCTAGCAAGGAGATGGCTTTGGCAAACGGGCGCTTCTCTCTGTCTCCAAGCACTGACCCAAGAGACGCAGTGGCGGCCGGTGCTCAATATTTTGAGGGGGGGCACGGCAAACATACCTGGCCCCCTCACTCGCCCAACCCCCCCCCCCCCCAGCACTCGATCAATCAATCGGGATGGTTGCGGTCAACTGGCAATCCCCTCCCTCTTCTGGCACTTGATCGAATGATCGGGACGGAGGCGATCCATAGCCTTGCCTTATGTTGCGGAGAGGAGGACGATGACCAGGTGGTGGTGTTGGTGCTGGATCCGGGGTAGGGCTCCTGCAAGAGGCTGTTGCTGCTCTTCACTGCACATGGCCTGCAGCTTGCGGAGGAAAGAGCTGGGTCCATTGCTTCTCCCCCCCCCCCATCCGAACAGGAAGCGGGTCCTGAGACCCAATTGGCCAGGGGCCCTGAGACTCCCTGGCCAATTGGGTTTTAGAACCCGCTTCCTGATTGGCCAAAAGGAGAAGCAGGAAGACATTATTGAATATTTAAGTGGGTGGGCTTGGGGCGCATTTTTTTTTTTTTTTAAAGCCAATTAGAGCCTCATGCCGTATACACACGACCAGACTTTCGACGGACTGAACTCCGAAGGTCTTTCCGACAGACTTTCGACGGAGTTATGATAAAACGGACTTGCCTACACACGATCACACGAAAGTCCGACGGATTCTTACGTGATGGCGTACAGCCGGACTAAAATAAGGAAGTTGATAGCCAGTAGCCAATAGCTGCCCTAGCGTGGGTTTTTGCCCATCGGACTAGCATACAGACGAACGGATTTTTCGACCGGACTCGAGTCCGTCAGAAAGATTTGAAATATGTTCCAAATCTAAAGTCCGTCAGATTTTCGAACGAAAAGGTCCGATGAAGCCCACACACGGTTGGATTGTCCACCAAATTCGTTCCATCAGACCAGTCCGGTCAAAGTCCGGCGGTGTGTACATGGCATTAGGCTCTAATCATGTGCTTAAAAAAAAACTGGGCGCATGGATTAAGGGTGGCGGCGCCCCTAATGAGCGGGCCACCACTGCTTACGGGAATGCAGGGGGAGGGGCGATTGTGAGCCAAAATGTTCCAGGATATCGGGCAAGTGCTTGGAGGAGGACTGTGGAGGGAGGAGGGGCGCACAGTCCAGGCTCACAACTAGCCTTACATGGCATATAGAATGATAGGACAAGGTCCTACAGGTACTTTGTTCCCTGGGGAAAATAACGCATTAAGAAAAAGGGAAGACAGACTTCTTTAACCGCTTCAGCCCCGGAAGATTTTACCCCCTTCCTGACCAGAGCACTTTTTGCGATTCGGCACTGCGTCCATTTAACTGACAATTGCGCGGTTGTGCGACGTTTGCACTCAAGCAAAATTGACGTACTTTTTTTCCAACAAATAGAACTTTCTTTTGGTAGTATTTGATCACCTCTGCGGTTTTTATTTTTTGCGCTATAAACAAAAAAAGAGCGAAAATTTTGAAAAAAAATGCAATATTTTTTACTTTTTGCTATAATAAATATCCCCCAAAAATATATAAAAAAAAACATTTTTTTTTCCTCAGTTTTGGGCGATACGTATTCTTCAACATATTTTTGGTAAAAAAAAAAATCGCAATAAGCGTATATTGATTGGTTTAGTTATAAAGTTATAGCGTCTACAAAATAGGGGATAGTTTAATGGCATTTTTATTAATAATTTTATTTTTTTACTAGTAATGGTGGTGATCTGTGATTTTTATCGGGACTGGGGACATTATGGCGGACACATCAGACACTTTTGACACATTTTTGGGACCATTGGCATTTATACAGCGATGAGTGCTAAAAAAAAATGCACTGATTACTGTAAAAATGTCACTGGAAGGGAAGGGGTTAACACTAGGGGGCAATCAAAGCGCTACGTAAACTGTTGGCGCTATAAAAATTTTGTATAATAATAACTGTGTTCCCTCTCTGTGTTCTAACTGAAGGGGGGAGGGGACTTTGTATGAACACACAATCTGTCTCTTCTCCCCTCAGAGCTGTAAACTTTGTGTTTACACACACAGATCCCGGTTCTCGGTGTGTAACCAGCGATCGCGGGAGCCCGGCGGTGATCCCGACTGCCGGGCACTCGCATCAGCTCCGGGGGGCGAGCAGCGGGCACCCCTAGTGGCCACAGGGCGAAGCAACATTACATAACGTTGTTTCGCCCAGCCGTGCCATTCTGCTGCCGTAAAACTGCGCCGACTGGTCGATAAGTGGTTAAAGGATAAGTTCACCTTTGGGAACATGTTGCATGTTCCACAAGATTTTTGGATGGAACATGTAACCTGCTCCCAATGCTGCAGCCGCCGCTCGCTGCTCCCCCTTCCACCCTGGCAGCAGTATGGGGAGAGGTTTCCCTTACTAGCTGTCACTTTTTGAAAACGGCCTGGTCATGTGGGGCTCCGCCCACACTGCCATGTCACAGCTCTGTGTGTGAATGAACTAGAAGCCCCGACATCCATAGCGGCTGTCCGCTTGTAGTTCTCAATGAACTAGCACGGTGCTGTTGAGCGCTCCAGGAGTTCATTGAGTCTTAGTGTCAGCCCCTATGGGATGTACGGACACAGATACACTGACCATGTGCAGGAGACCTGCATGGCATCGGAGATCTGATCACTAGTGCAAGGCTTTACAGGCTTCTGCAAAAATGAATCAGAAAATGCACATTTTTTTTACCTACAAAAAGATGGGGATTTATTCATTTTTTTTTTTTTTTTTTTTAGAAAGGGGAACTTATCCTTTAAGTGCACCCCAGGGAGCAAGATGTCAGCTCTTAAGTAAAGCTCTTTAGGGTTGAAGATCAGGCTGGACTGACTTACTCATTTGAGGGTCTGTGAGTGGGTGATGGTGGCGGTGGGTTGGAAGAGTTCTCTCCCAAGGATTTCAGCCCAACTTACCAGAAGGCAGGTGGTAAGCCTTTTTTGTGGGCTGCTACCTCTGGGTATGGCCTCGGGGTCGTTTCCCCATATACTTGTAAAGGTAGGTTAAAAAGGAGTGCCCAATATCCAATGAGATGCAAACTGAAAGGTTTTAATTGTTTTATTGACAGTAGCTACAAGTGATCAAGCCAACGCTTTTCGGGGGAACAGAAACCATGAAATCAGGCCGAGACAGAAGTACAGTTAAATCACACTTGTTTAATAATAAAAGTAAAAAGAACAAACATAGTCAAAACATAGCCAAAGTGCAGTAACTGGAACGGATAGTCAGCCAAGCCAGAAATCTGGGATATATGTAGTGGAACAGGAAGGAGGATCTGGAGCCAGAAGGGATGTCAGCAGAGCCAGTCTTGAACAGGATCACAGGCGAATGTTTCTGTGATGTTGACCAAGGCGAAGGCGGCGCTCCTCTGGACTGGACGGCTTAAGTAGGCAGGACTGACGAGCAGGATATCATCAACAGCTGAGTAACTGTGAAGAGAGATGGGAGCTGGCAATTAGCTGACAGCTGAGCGGCCAGCTAAGAGAACGAAGGGCCCAGCCCTGTGTACAGAAACATAAAAAGATTATATATATATATATATATATATATATAATCAATTTTACATAGTATTAAAAAAATGATAAATTCAGCAGAAGCGAAAGAAAACCAAAACACTAAAATGGATACAAGGAGTTTATTTTTCTCTGATAGCCCTAAAGAAGGGGGAGGGGAGTCTCTGTTCCCTCGAAACGCGTTGGCTTGGTCACTTTTCACTACTTTCAATAAATTGATTACAAATTCACCTTTCAGTTTGCATCTCATTAGATATCGGGCGCTCCTTTGTACCTATCCTTATAAACTCTCAATCAAGTTGACTTATAGTTGCGTCTTTAGGTTGCACAGTTGGTGCTCTCATTGGGTAGAAAAGGACTACATGACGCCGAGGTGCTTTGCAATTTCTACATATATTTTCTGAGAGGTCTGATTGTAAAATGGCAACAGATATGACCGGTCTTTGCTCATTGGAACATTTGCTGTGTATATAACGGCCCTTTTTATCAGTTGTGGGTCCGGATTGATGAGCAGCTTCCATTTTTTTCCTGCCTTGCCCTGTTATATAATATTTAGTATTTTGGAGACCCGCTGACACTGTTTTGTGTTTTTACAGCATCACCCGTGCTATGGATGACGTCTGCCAAGGTCTTCACTGACAAGACTGGCAACATCAAGTTTTCCAGCAGAGGGCAGTAGAGGGGCACTGGTGCTGATTAATCCTCTCTACCCCAGCCTGAAGCTTCTACCTCAATCTTGAACTACTCTATGACCGTTTTTGCCTTCAACATCACAACTCTATAGTACAAACCTGAACCTTCATTTACAAAGCCAAGTCCATCTAAGACTGTGTTGGCTGTTGGACCTGAAAAGCTTGAGCAAGGCCCTGATCTGTACATCCAAAAAGAGGAGCATGTGTGTGACCTCCACACCCCTCTGAATGCCTAGGGGAGTCAGAACCCGCCCCCTAGGAAGCCAAAGCCTGCCCCCTAGAGGCCACCAAACAACATAAATCACAAGACTTGAAGAGTGGTGACAATTCTTGAGATGCTGCTTGACCAAAGCGAAGGGTGGAAATTGACTCGGACTACCTCTGGCCAGTTTTAATGTCTGACTTGAGTCTGATCACATTTTTTATTTTTATGTAGTTTTTAACTTATTAGAATGCAGATTTTACATTTTGTATCACTAGAATGTGTTTGTTTTAATTGCAGAGAGTGTTTTTAGTGTGTTTTTTTTTTTCTCAGACTGTGAATCTGTCACTCAGGTAACAAATTGTGGAAGTCAATATTATCTTGTATAGCTATAGTACATACCACAGACTGTTGCCTTTATACTTGAAATGTGGCTCTTATTAAAGGGTAACTCCACTTTTGTGGGGAAAAAAATCGCAAAGAAAGAAAAAATGATACAGCATATACAATTGTGACGCACAATATATTGTAACTGAATGTTATTAAAAATTACCTTTCCTTTTGAATCTGCAGCTGCTGTAATTTCCTTTAAAATGCTATATGGCTACAGTGCCTTGAAAAAGTATTCACACCCCTTGAAATTTTCCACATTTTGTCATGTTACAACAAAAAAACGTAAATGTATTTTACGTGATAGACCAACACAAAGTGGCACATAATTGTGAAGTTGAAGCAACACATACAAACGTTTTTTTTTTTTTTTCAGGTTCGGTCCACTGAGCGTGTTAAGGGAGAATATCAGGTTTTTGACTACTGCCCACCTCTCCCACTTCCCACCCCGAAGCCCCCCCTGGTGTTTGTTTAAAACATACCCCCTATGCATTCCACTTTTCCTGCAGTCATCAAGCTCAACATTTCTCATTCTTTTTACAATCGCGGCACATTTTAAGAATATGGAAAATCTTTAAGCACCCCCAGTCTACAATGTACAAAATGTAAAAGTTACTTGTCATTGGAAAACCTGAGTCTGGAACGACCTCCTTGATAAAATTAACTTCATATTGGAGCCCCCTATCTCATCAAAAGCGCCCTTCACATCAGAGGTCCTCCCATCATGTCAGAGGTTCCCCCGTCACATCAGAGGTTTCCATCACATTAGAGCTCCCCCCTTACATCACGGTCCCCCCCCCCCCCATCACATCAGAATGTTACTTACCAATGTGGAAGCTGAGCCTAGGGCAATGCACACAACGATGATGAAATTAACTTTACATCAGAGGTCCCCCCATCACGTCAGAGGTTTCCTCCCTATCACATCAGAGGTCTCCCCATCACATCAGAGGTCTCCCCATCACATCAGAGGTCTCCCCATTACATCAAGCCCCCCATCACATCAGAATGTTACTTAATGTGATGGTTTCTCCATCACATCAGAGGTCCCTCCATCACATCAGAGGTTCATCAAACACATTAGAGCTCCCCCATTACATCAAGCCCCCCCATCAACCTGAGCCTATGGCACTGCACACAACCATGATGATATTAACTTCACATCAGAGGTCCTCCCATTACATCCGAGCTTCCTCCATCACAACAGAGCCCCCCCATAACATCAGAATGTTATTTAACAATGGGGAACCTAAGCCTGGGGCAATGTACCAAACCATGATGAAATTAACTTCACATCAGTCCATCACATCAGAGGTTCCTCTCATCACATCAGAGGTCCTCTCATCACATCAGAGGTCCTCTCATCACATCAGAGGTCCTCTCATCCCATCAGAGGTCCTCTCATCCCATCAGAGGTCCTCTCATCCCATCAGAGGTCCTCTCATCACATCAGAGGTCCTCTCATCACATCAGAGGTCCTCTCATCACATCAGGGGACCTCTTATGTGACAGGGGACCTCTATCACATCAGAAGTCCTCCCATCACATCAAAGGTTTCTCCAATCACATCAGAGGTCTTTCCATTACATCAACGGTCCTCCCATTACATCAGAGATCCTCCCATCACATCAATGGTTTCTTCATCACATCAGAGGGGTCCCCCATCACATCAGAGGTTCACCAATCACCTTAGAGCTCCCCCATTACATCAAGCCCCCCCCCCATCACATCAGAACATTACTTAACAATTGGGAACCTAAACCTAGGGCACTGCACATAACCATGATGAAATTAATTTCACATCAGAGGTCTCCCCATCACATCAGAGGCCCCCCATAACATCAGAATGTTACTTAACAATGGGGAACCTAAGCCTGGGACAATGTACCCAACCATGATGAAATTAACTTCACATCAGCCCATCCTCCATAATATCAGAGGTCCACTCATCACATTAGAGGTCCCCCATCACATCAGAGGTCCTCCCATCTCATCAGAGGTCCTCCCATCTCATCAGAGGTCCTCCCATCTCATCAGAGGTCCTCCCACCACATCAGTGGTTTCTCCATCACATCAGAGATCCTCCCATCACATCAAAGGTCCTCCCATCACATCAGCGGTTTTTCCATTAAATCAGAGGTCCCCCATCACATCAGAAGTCCCTCATCACATCAGAGGTCCCCCATCACACCGGAGGCCCTCCTCATCAAATCAGAGGTCCTCCCATCACATCAAGTCAGAGCTCACCTCCATCACATCAAAGGTTGCCCCTGTATGTTACTCCCCCATTACATCAATGAATCTCAACACATCAGAGCCCCCTCACATCAGGATGTCCCCTAAATCTAGAGCCCCCCTCATTACACAGTCCCCCCAAATCATTTTTTTTTTTCTGGATGGCCTGATATCTGGGTTGTAAATGTCAATTATCCAGCTATATCAACACAATGATATTCCTGATTATATCACGCTGCACTGTGGGGTACATTGGGAAATCCAATTCTGTTTGCTACCGTGATGACGTCACTGCTAGTTTTACAAGGTAATATCTAGGTATGCACAGGCATTTGGAACACACAAAGTAGGTTTGTATCCTTTGTGGCTATTGAGGAATTTAAGATTGCCCATGAATACAGAGACCTCATTCCCCTGTAGAGGTGGTCGGTGTCTGCTGGGTTTGGTGGTGATTTTTCTCTGGAGATGGTCAGCGATGTCTTGGTGGAGTCACATGTTGCAGTTCAGACACTTTTTGGTGACTTTATCAGCTGATAAGAAATGTTCATACATCAGCGATTCTACAAGTCCAGAGATTGCTACATTTCCTGCCCAGAAAAACAACAGCCCCCCCGGATCTTGGGTGACACAATACGTGTGACACTTGAGGCTCGGTTCACATTGCCGCCACTTGGGAGTTCAAAGTCGCATGTTAAGTCACACCCCATTAACTGCAATGGAACCGTTCTAATCCATGCGACTTGAGTCGCAGCAACTTAGAAAACGGTTCCTGGACTACTTTGGAGCGTCTTCATAACGTCTCGCATTGACTTCTGTTAACCACTTCAGCCCCGGACAGTTTTACCCCCTTCATGACCAGGCCCTTTCTTTTGCGATACGGCACTGCGTTACTTTAAATTACAATTGCGCGGCCATGCGACACTGTACTCAAATAAAATCGATGTCCTTTTTTTCCCCACAAATAGAGCTTTCTTTTGGTGGTATTTGATCACCTCCTGCGGTTTTTATTTTTTGCGCTATAAACAAAAAAAGACAGACAATTTTGAAAAAGAAAAACAATATTTTTTACTTTCTGCTATAAAACACATCCAATAAAAAAAAAAGTAAAAAAATCGAATTTTTTCACCAATTTAGGCTGATATGTATTCTTCTACATATTTTTGCTAAAAGAAAATCCCAATAAACAAATATTGATTGGTTTACACAAAAGTTATAACGTCTACAAACTATGGGATAGATTTATGGCATTTTTATTTATTACATTTTTTTTTTTACTAGTAATGGTGGCAATCAGCGATTTTTAGTGGGACTGCGATATTGCGGCGGACAAATCGGACACCTAACCGACACTTTTGACACTTTTTTGGGAACCAGTGACATTATTACAGTGATCAGTGTGTAATGGATCAAAACCTCAATCGGGTTCAAATTAGATATCTGCTGCTGGTCCTAATTATAAAGTGAAGATATGCGTGTACGCCGGAAGCAACCCCTCTGACACGTCTGTTCAGCTCGAATACTTCCACATCTCTGTTTATTGCAGGGCGGTGCTCAATGTTTTATACACAAAGAACAATAGAGTAGACATGTGCACAGCCAAAAAATTTGTTCATTTTCATTTTTGTTTCATTAGTTTATTTTTTTGTTTTCATTTTTCGGGTCATTCGTTATGATCGCAATTCGTACATTAGGAAATTTGTTCAGTCGTACATTTGTGAATTCATTCATTCGAACATTCGTACATTCGTGAATTCGTACATTCATAAATTCGTACATTTGTAAATTCGAAATTTGAAAATACAAAAATACAAAAATTCGAAAATCTGAAATAGAAATTATTAAATTATAGGTATTGTAATTTCCTTTCAAATTTGGCTGTCAGTGAACGTAACAAATACGAATTTATCCGAAGTTACGAATGCTGCATCTAAACAAATGGAACGGAACAAATTAATAATAAATAATAATAATAAAAAGTTTTTATTATTATTATTGTTATATATTATTATTAAGTCATTACGTTCCACTCGTTTGGATACGGCATTCGTTATTTCGGATCATTCGTAACCTTCTGATAAATTTGTATGTGTTACGTTCACTGACAGCCAAATTTGAAAGGAAACTACAATACCTATAATTTAATAGTTACTAGTAATAGTAGTTAGGTTATTATTAGTTAATTTTTATTTCAGATTTCCGAATTTACAAATTTATGAACTCACTAATTTACTAATGTATGAATTTACGAATGTATGAATTTACAAATTTACGAACTCACTAATTTACTAATGTACGAATGTATGAATTTACGAATTTACAAATTTTTCGAAATTACGAATATTCGGAAAAATTAGTTAACGGGTTTTCCCTAATTCGGATATTTCCGAATTAACGAATTTGTCGAAATTCGTTAAAAAACTAATTCGGAACGCAACGAATTGCACATGCCTACAATAGAGCATACATCATTACTATGTAAATGTGGTCAGTCTAAAAGGTACATCTCATTGGCTTAAATACAAGAGGAATTCCGAAACTTGATGCTGAGGCTTGGTTGTTGCTGGCTCTTCTCCTCACTTCCTCATACCTCCAATGCGGGGGCGGTAGGGGGTAGACGCCATCTTTTGGTTCCAAAGCAGAGCTGAGCTGTTTACTATATAATAAGTAAGGAGTTGCATAGAAACATGTATACACATAAGAAAATAGGCATTTTTATGATAATCATTATGTACATTACATTCCTTCACAGTCCCCCTCTAAAATGGCTATTTTATTTTCTCTTTTCTGTCCCCCATGCTAAAGGTCCTACTCACCTGGCCCATTCTCCTCAGCAACTCTTTTAGGCTGTATATAGAGACGGGCAGCAACTAGTTCACTACCGCCCTCGATACAGCTAGAGAAGGGCAGTCAGGTGCTATCTATCCCTATACCCCTATAGGATTGTGAGATTATGGACAGGGAGTGACTGTAGAGAGGTGAAGGGTTTGTCCTCTTCCATCATAAGGGGGTCCTCCTATTCTTGGTGGAGAAATGTAGGTGTGCTGTTGTCTACAGCCTTGCTCATTAACTTCTTTACGAAAGGTAGAATAGAGCATACAATCAGGGCTAAAAGAAACAGGATTATTAATACTGTTACCCGTATCTGGGCGAGCACCTTCTGCCACCCACTCATCCAGCTAAAATATTGATCCCAGGGGTTTGTGATACCTGAGTTCTTCTTCAACTCCAGTGACAGATCTTCTAATTTCTTTATAGCTAGAGTAACCTTACCATTTGGGCCAGTATTATCAGGAATGTAGGTGCAACAGGTTCACGTTTTTTTCTATCATTTTACAGACACCTCCTTTCTCAGCTAACACCATGTCTAAGGCCATCCGGTTCTGAAATGTCATGTAGGAAGTGGGGGGATAACTGGTCAGCAATTCCCTGGAGGGCATCTCTGGTATAATTCACGAGTCTCTGTTGGTTATAGTACATGTAGTTAATCCAATCTACATTCTTGTTGACAGTTATTATCATGGGGATCAAAGACTCAAAACCAGCTTCTACCTGGTCCCTGGCTTTGAATTCATCAGAGACCCCCCTTGGGACCCCTATGGCATTTATGTACGCATGAAGGTCAAAGCTTCCGGAGGGAGCTGTTCGCTTCCTCCTCTGACTGGGTGCTGGGTCAGTGTATGTATCAGGGGATCATCTGTTAGGATATGGAGGGGCATAATGACCTTTGCAAGGGAACATTCACCGGTCCAGGTTCCCTCCAATCTGGTCCTGTGTTCCAACCCACTGCCCCCCCCCCCCCAGGAACCACAACTCTGTCCCCAATAACTGTCTGTGACACACACATAAATATCCTTACCGACAGGGATGTCACCAATGGCATTGCCATGAAGGGTCAAACATACAAGATACTATGTCACAGTAATCAAAGGTAAAGGTGACCACATGTGTGCTTGAAGAGTTATACCAAAATGTAATTATGTTATCATTTTTTGTATTGGCCACCTCCTGCCCCCCCCCCCCCCCCAGACCAAACAGAAAAAGGATATACAGCATGGTCATCATGAAGTGGGCGAGATCTTGCCCTCAGGGATTGGAGCTTTCTTGCAGTGGGAAGCGTGTATCCAGGTGTTCTTCCTGGCCAATTTGACTGAGGTGGCTGTGGTCAGCAAAACTTGGAATGGACCATCATATCTTGGATCAAGGGAGTGCTTCCTCACAAACTTCTTTACCAGCACCCAATCTCCAGGCAGTAGTTGGTGTGTTCCTGTATCTGGGCATATATTTGGGTTAATTCTCGTGATAATGCGGTTACATAATTAGTCAACACATCAGATTGCAACTGTAACTGTTGTTTAAAGTAAAAGCCAAGTCTGGGGGCTGAACCAAACAAAATTTCATAAGTGGATAGGGCATGTTTCCCCCGGGGGTGTGTGTCTGACACTGAACAGGGCAATGGGCAAACGGTCTGGCCAACTCATGTTAGTCTCTTGGGCCATCTTTAACATCCTGTTTTTTAGAGTCCCATTCATCCTTTCTACCTTCCTGCTACTTTGAGGGTGGTATGGGGTGTGTAGAGCCAACCTAACCCCCAGTGCTGCCCAAATCTCTTTTGTAAGGGTTGCTGTGAAGGCTGGGCCCTGATCACTCTCTATCACCTCTGGGACCCCAAATCTATATACTATCTCACTCAGTAGTTTCTTAGCTGTGGTCCTGGCAGTCATGTCCACCACCACTAAGGCGTATTTGAATCTGCCAGTTTTTGGCATTTGGATGTGATCAATTTGTATCCTCTGGAAGGGGTATAGGGCTTTTGCCAGGTGATTTTGCGGTGCCTTTTCTGTGCGTCCTGGGCTACAGAGCATGATCTGCAGAAGTTGTTGGTCATTGGAGTAACTCCTGGTGCTACATAGTACTTGTTGATAAGAAATTTCATAAGAGTCTTTGTCAAGTGGCCAGCTCCATGTGCCCATTGCACCACGGCTGGGTACATACTCCTGGGTAGACAAGGCTTCTTGTTGCACTCGAATAGTCCACCCTTGAAAGTTGCTCCTCTCCATATCCAGCTTTCCTTCTCACCCAGACTTGCTTTTTCCTGATATGCCCTGTACACACAATCGCACATTCCGACAACAAAATCCATTGGATTTTTTCTGACGGATGTTGGCTCAAACTTGTTTTGCATACACACGGTCACACAAAGTTGGTTGGAAATTCTGAACATCAAGAGCGCAGTGACGTACAACACGTACGACGAGCCGAGAAAAATTAAGTTCAATAGCTAGTGCTGCTCTTCTGCTTGATCCTGAGCATGCGTGGCACTTTGTGCGTCGGAATTGTCCACACACGATCGGATTTTACACAAACGGATTTTGTTGTCGGGAAATTTTAGATCCAGCTCTCAAACTTTGTGTGTCGGAAATTCTGACGGAAAAATTCTGATGGATCCTACACACGGTCGGAATTTCTGACAACAAGCTCCGATCGCACATTTTCCGTCAGAAAGTCCGACCGTGTGTACGTGGCATAATTCTTTCAGATAAACTCTATCCACTGGGAGAGTCTGTAGGGCAAGCACAGTGTGGTCTTCTTCTACCACCCTGCTGTCCACTTCCCGTGGACCAATGGCTGTCTGTTTGGCAGCTGAATCGGCTAGATAATTGACTCAAGCTTCCTTCGAGTTTAGTTTGCCATGTGCTTTTACTTTCAGAATAGCCACTTGGGTTTGGAGAAGCAAGGCATCCGTCAAGTCCTTGATGGCTAAGCTGTGTTTCACTGGATTCTTTAAATAGAGCAACAGAAATGGACTTTGTAGGCACCAATGATAAAAAAATATATATACATTTTTATTAAACATATAATACAAAAATAAACTTTAAAACATTGCAATTAAAATGCAAGCAGCTAGCTAGACCTCTCTAGTATAGGTTAAATGCAGTGGATGCATAACATTTGTGGAGATGAAATCCTGCAATCATTAAAGAATATACAAAGAGAAAAAAAACCCTACATGTTTCCCATGTAGAGCTTTATCTGGATTCTGCAGGGGTATTTCACTCACGGTGGGGAGATGCGTGGTTTCCAGCTGCATTAGTTCGAAGCAGTCATGGGGTGACAGGTCAGGACTCGATTCCTCCTCCTCCTATTCCCCCCTCGGGAAGTGGAAGAAGGGTGGAAGGGTTCAGTGTTTGACAACGTAATAGAGTAATGCTGTCCGGTAGAAGGAGGGAACATAGGAGGCTCAAGTGTCTGGCAGTGGACAGGTGTTTCAGCTGGATCTGGTTGAATATAGCAGCAATGTCATGGAGAGCAAGCAGAATGAGGCAGTGTCCGAGGACCAAGTCCGAAGTTTTGTCAAGCATGGCTTGTGCAGCAAAGACAGCTCCCAGACAATATGGGCCTCCTCTAGCTACTGCATCCAGCCGACAGGAATAATATCCTATGGGGCGTAGGCGGTTGCCGTGTGATTGGGTGAGAACACCTGCAGCATGTCTCAGACGTTCGGATACAAAGAGCTTGAACATTTTGTCGTAGTCTGGGAGCCCTAGCGCTGGAGATGGCGCGCTTGAGGGCATCAAAGTTGGATATTGCTTCGGGAGACATCTGGAAGGGGTCTGATTTCAGAGCATCATACAAAGGTTGCATCAGTAGGGAGGCTTCTGGAATCCATGCTCTGCAGTAGGAAATTAGTCCAAGTAGGGCATGAAGGGCCTTCTGGCCTTGTAGCAGTGGGATGTCAGAGATTGCTTTCACCCTGTCTTCAGTGAGGTGTCTTGTCCCATGGGACAAGCAATGTCCAAGGAAAATGACAGATGTGGAGCACCACTGCAATTTTGGTTTTGAGGCTTTGCAACCCTGGTTGCCAAGATAGCACAACAGGCTTTCTGAGGTGACTTCAACAGTGGGTAAGTCATCTGCATAGAGGAGAAGGTCATCAACATATTGGAGGAGAATCACTTCTGGGTGATCCTCTTGCCATGTGTCAAGGATGATAGCCATAGCTTTTGCAAACTGGCTTGGAGAGTTCTATATATGTCTCGTTTTAGAACAAATGAACACCCGATGTTCGTCTCGAACCGCTGGCTCATCCCTAGTAGTCTACTTTAATGGTGTCCAAATGGTTGGAGGTCATTGAGCGACATGGGATTCATATACTGTTATGCCCTGTACACACGATCTGACATTCTGACATCAAAATCCATCGTATTTTTTCTGACGGATGTTGGCTCAAACTTGTCTTGCATACACACGGTCGCACAAAGTTGGTCGGAAATTCCGAACGTCAAGAACGCGGTGACGTACAACACGTATGACGGCATTAGAAAAAGGAAGTTCAAGTGCGCCACCCTTTGGTCTCCTTCTGCTAATAAGTTAGTAGAAGTTTGGCGACAGACGATTCTCGCTTTTCAGCCTCCTGTTTTTCCGATCATTACTGCTCTTCGGTTTGTTCTGGCCTTTCTGTTTTTCAGTGTTTTCTGTTAGTTCGTTCTGACCAGCCGACCATTTTGAAGCCATGAGGACCCTCACCCCGTAACAGAGGGATATAACTACCGTCTGGTTAAGAGCCAGAAGAGTGGTGGAGAACGTTTTTGGGATAATGGCCAGCTGGTTCCGCCTATTCCTTACGCCAAACAACATGGCGGAATATAAACCTAGCCATATAAACCTTGCATACTGCATTCTACACAACTATTTAAGGATAAATTCAAAGAACTATGTGGCCTCAGTTGGGCCTGAGGCCGGACTTCAAGACGAAACCCCGACGGCGCTTGAAGCTGGCCGCCCTGGCTTTCCCCCCCAAAGTGCCCGCAAAGTAAGACAGAAGTATGTCGAGTACTTTGCAGGTAGGGGGGCCATTGATATGCTAGAAACTGTTTAACCGCTTGCCGACCGCCTCACGCCGATATACGTCGGCAGAAGGGCTCGTACAGGCAGAATCAGGTACCTGTACGTGGCCCTTCAAGAGGCGGCCTGCGGGCGCGTTTGCGCCCGCGGCAAGCTCCATTAATCGGGTCACAGGTCCCGCGGACTTGATCGCAGTGGGGATACCCGCGACCATCTTGCAGGGAGGAAGAATGGGGAGATGCTAATGTAAACAAGCATCTCCCCGTTCTGCCTAGTGACAGTGTCACTGATCTCTGCTCACTGTGATCGGGAGCAGAGATCAGTGACGTGCCACACACAGCCCCTCCCCCCCACAGTTAGAAACATTCCCCAGGACACACTTAACCCCTACACTGCCCCCTAGTGGTTAACCCCTTCACTGCCAGTGTCATTTACACAGGAATCAGTGCATTTGTATAGCACTGATTGCTGTATAAATGACAATGGTCCCAAAAATGTGTCAAAAATATCCGATGTGTCCGTCATAATGTCGCAGTCACAATAAAAATCGCTGATCGCCGCCATTACTAGTAGAAAAAAAAAATTATTAATAAAAATGCCATAATACTATCCCCTATTTTGTAAACTAGCTATAACTTTTTGCGCAAACCAATAAATAAACGCTTATTGCGATTTTTTTTTTACCAAAACTATGTAGAAGAATACGTATCGGCCTAAACTGAGGAAAAAAAATGTTTTTTTATATATTTTGGGGGGATAAAAAATAATGCGTTTTTTTCAAAATTGACGTTTTTTTTGTTTATAGCGCAAAAAATAAAAACCGCAGGGGTGATCAAATACCACCAAAAGAAAGCTCTATTTGTGGGAAAAAAAATTGTTTTGTCAATTTTGTTTGGGAGCAACGCCGCACGACCGCGCAATTGTTAGTTAAGGCAACGCAGTGCCGAATCGCGAAACGTGCTCTGGTCAGGAAGGGGGTAAATTCTTCCGGGGCTGAAGTGGTTAATAAACATTTTATCATCAATTTTTGTACTTAAACTGAAAGAAAATTTTCTTTGATTTACTGCATGGGTTTCTTTTAGCTGTCTCCTAGGTTCTCCAATGGGCTTTTCTTTTTGGCCATTTTCTTCAATAGTGCAAATGTAATTTATTGGATACATGAGGTGACAATCTCTTCTTCAGCGAATCATTATTATGTTGTGCTTCTGCTACACACACCTTGTTTTTGTGTACACCTTGTTTAATGTATGTAATGCATTACTGACAAAATTATTCATCATTTTCAGCACCATGAATGAATTTTGTGGAGTCATGAAAATGGCGTGATTGTGGCAAATTAGAAAGCACTGTGGGTTTTATTTACTAAAGACAAATCCACTTTGCACTCCAATGTTTTTGTTTTGTTTTTTGAACAAACCAACATCTTTGGTGTATTTTTTTTTACATTGTAAAGATGCTTTTTTTGGTTAAACAGGCATGTTTCAAATCATAAGATACACAACTCAGGAACTTACAAAGTTATACTTTGATAAAGTGAAGGCAATATCAAACATTAGTATGTCCAAACTGTGTTGATCTTGCCTTCATCAGATAGGGTGATGTCACCCCTGTAAAAACCAAATTTTGAAGATGCACACAAATTTAGAGTCAAAATGGGGATTTCCCTCCTGATCCCATGGCTAAGGTCAACATGTCCTAGCTCCCATCATGGGGGATCAATGGACGTGTTTTGGGGGTGCACCCCCTTCCTCTCACCTACTAGAGTTGGGAGGAAGGGGTTGCACCCACAAAACGCGTACATTGATATCCCCTGATGGCAGATAGCACATGTTGACACACCGTGTGCATCTTCAAAATTTGGCTTTTCTAATACATTACAACTTATTTTTAACTTGAAAAATACAAAATAAAACAGTAATTTTTTTTATATTCTGCCTAAAACATCAACGATGTTCTTCATCTTTTGTTGAACATCATTGATGTTTTCCTTTATATTTTCTGAATCATGATTGTACCCCATTATCTCCCCGATGACGATCTGGGCACTTTCACTTGTAAAATGAGATTCTTCTTCCACAACATCCACATCACCTAAAATAAAAAACACACCATGTATTATAAATATGCAGGCATCCATCTATTACCTGAAGCTGTGGTCTCAGACACTCACCTGTTGTGGTCACTATTTCACCAACTTCATAAATCTCTCCTTCCCCATCCTCTGCTTGGGTTCTGGTGACTTCCCCTTCTTCCGGAGGTGGGGAGTACCTGGTCTCCTCTGATGTCCCGAGTCTTTTCTCCCCTATGTGAATAAAATAAAGGTATACTTAGCACACAGATATTTGATGGCAGAAATAGGAATATGAAACATTGCTTGGAAGTGTCATACAATTTGTCTGTTTTGGCAGAGTTCCAAGCTGAAGAACGTTTTATTTCCTTTCTAAAGCTGGAATAGTTCCCCTTTTTTTTAAATATCACACATGGAGACACCCCTATAGTATCCACTTGAGCACCTGTATGGGGCACCCTAATAAAGAGTTTGTTCTGGTGTCCCACACTAGTGCTCCTGCATCCAGATGTGAAAACACTTGCTGAGTATCCTCTCCTTACACTGAATCAAGTTTTCATTTCATTGTAGTTACAAACCCATCTAGACAACAAACTTATTTTAATGCAAATAGACATGAACAAATGTACTTAAATAGGAAGTCCCGCGAAAATTTTTTTTTCAAAAGTCAGCAGCTACAAATACTGCAGCTGCTGACTTTTAAAATAAGGACACTCACCTGTCCCAGGGTCCAGCGATGTCGGCACCCGAGACCGAATCGTCCCTCGGTCCTCGGGTGCTGCCGCCGCCATTCTCTGTAAGGGAATCAAGAAGTGAAGCACTGCGGCTTCACTTCCCGGTTCCCTACTGCGCATGCCCGAGTCAGGCTGCGCTTATTAACTGGTCCCCGCTGTCTCTGGGACCCGTGTGTGTCCCAGCAGACAGCGCGGTGGGAGCGGGAAGAGGCATAGACTCCCGTGGGAGCCTCTGCCGGAAGTGGGTGCAAATACCTGTCTCAGACAGGTATCTGCACCCCCCTCCCCCCTGAAAGGTGACAAATGTGACACCGGAGGGGGGGAGGGTTCCAAAAAGTGGAGGTTCAATTTTTGTGTGAACCTCCTCTTTAACCTTGATTACTGGGAGGGGCTGGGGAAGACCCGGCTGTCATGGTGCACGTTGGCACCAATGACAAAGTCAGAGGCAGATGGAGTGTCCTGTAGAACGATTTTAGGGACTTAGGTGCTAAATTGAGGAAAAGGACCTCCAAGGTAGTGTTCTCAGGAATACTACCGGTACATCGAGCCACACCAGAAAGGCAGAGGGAGATTAGGGAAGTAAACAAGTGGCTAAAGAGCTGGTGTAGTAAGGAGGGGTTTGGGTTCCTGGAGGACTGGGCCGACTTCTCAGTCGGTAACCGGTTCTATAGAAGGGACGGACTGCACCTAAATGAGGAGGGTGCAGATCTGCTGGGAATGAAGATGGCCAAAAAGTTAGAAGGGTTTTTAAACTAGGCGAAGGGGGGGAGGGTCCAGAGACAGTGATAGCCAGTGTGGAAGATATTCCAGAGGGTAGTATTGGGGGCATTAGTGATAGGTTAACCAAAGCACAAAAACACAAGGTGAGTATAGTAGCAAGTCCTAGTTGCAATCTTGAAACACCCAATACGAGGACAATATGCGACCGGTCTAAACTATGTGGCATGTTCACCAATGCCAGGAGCTTGGCGGACAAGATGGGTGAACTATAGATACTGTTGTACAAGGAGGATTTGGATTTTGTGGGAATTTCAGAGACCTGGTTCAACAGCTCTCATGATTGGCTGGCAAACATTCAAGGGTATACCCTATACCGCAAGGATAGAGAGGGTAAAAAAGGGGGAGGGGTATGTCTATATATCAAGAATAATGTACAAGTGAATGTGAGCGATGACATCACTGAGGGAGCTAGTGAGGAGGTGGAATCCTTATGGGTAGAGCTCCAAAGGGATGAAGCTAAGGGGAAAATAATACTGGGAGTATGCTATAGGCCCCATAACCTGAGGGAGGAAGTGGAGACGGATCTCCTATCACAAATTGGATTAGCAGAAAGTATGGGAAGTGTTATCATAATGGGGATTTTAATTATCCAGACATAGACTGGGCGGAGGGAACCGCGCATTCATTTAAGGCTCACCAGTTCCTTAGTGTCTTGCAGGACAATTTTATGGGTCAGATGGTAGACGCACCAACTAGAAATAAAACATTACTGGATCTACTGATTACCAACAATACAGACCTGATCACAGATGTGGAAATACGGGGCAATTTAGGTAACAGCGATCACAGGTCAATTAGTTTCAGTATAAATCACACAAATAGGAAACATGAAGGGAACACAAAGACACTGAATTTCAAAAGAGCCAACTTCCCTAAACTACAAACCTTGCTAAAAGGCATAAATTGGGATAAAATATTAGGAACAAAGAATACGGATGAGAGATGGGTTTGCTTTAAGAGCATATTAAATAAGGGCATTAGCCAATGTATCCCATTGGGTAATAAATTTAAAAGAGCGAACAAAAATCCTGGATGGCTTAACTCCAATGTAAAAATGCATATAAAAGCAAAGGAGAAGGCCTTCAAAAAATACAAGGTTGAGGGATCATCCTCAGCATTCAGACTTATAAAGAATGAGGAAGGACATCTGGTTACAAAGGATGGGGAGATGGCAAAGGTATTTATTCTTCTCCTCAGTATTCACGAGTGAATCGGGGGGCTTCAGTAACCAAAACTGCAGTGTTTATCCTCATGACACAACACAGGAAGCACCTACATGGTTAACAGAGGACGGAATTAAAATTAGACTTGAGAAACTTAACATTAATAAATCACCGGGACCAGCAGGCTTGCATCCGAGGGTACTTAGGGAACTCAGTCAGGTCTATTGACTGGAATGGTACCAGCTGATTGGAGAAAAGCCAATATTTAAAAATGGCCCAAAAAACATCCCTGGGAATTACAGACCAGTTAGCCTAACATCAATAGTATGTAAACTCTTGGAGGGGATGATAAGGGACTATAGACAAGATTTTAGTAATAAAAATGATATCATTAGCAGTAATCAGCATGGATTCATGAAGAATCGTTCTTGCCAAACCAATCTATTAACCTTCTATGAGGAGGTGAGTTGCCATCTAGATAAAGGAAGGCCCGTAGACGTGGTGTATCTGGATTTTGCAAAAGCATTTGACACAGTTCCCCCATAAACGTTTACTGTACAAGATAAGGTCCATTGGCATGGACCATAGGGTGAGTACATGGATTGAAAACTGGCTACAAGGGCGTGTTCAGAGGGTGGTGATAAATGGGGAGTACTCAGAATGGTCAGGGGTGGGTAGTGGGGTTCCCCAGGGTTCTGTGCTGGGACCAATCCTATTTAATTTGTTCATAAACGACCTGGAGGATGGGATAAACAGTTCAATCTCTGTATTTGCAGACGATACTAAGCTAAGCAGGGCAATAACTTCTCCGCAGGATGTGGAAATCTTGCAAAAAGACCTGAACAAATTAATGGGGTGGGCAACTACATGACAAATGAGGTTCAATGTAGAAAAATGTAAAATAATGCATTTGGGTGGCAAACATATGAATGCAATCTATACACTGGGGGGAGAACCTCTGGGGGAATCTAGGATGGAAAAGGACCTGGGGGTCCTAGTAGATGATAGGCTCAGCAATGGCATGCAATGCCAAGCTGCTGCTAATAAAGCAAACAGAATATTGGCATGCATTAAAAGGGGGATCAACTGCAGAGATAAAACGATAATTCTCCCGCTCTACAAGACTTTGGTCCGGCCGCACCTGAAGTATGCTGTCCAGTTCTTGGCACCAGTCCTCCTGAGGGATGTACTGGAAATGGAGCGAGTACAAAGAAGGGCAACAAAGCTAATAAAGGGTCTGGAGGATCTTAGGTATGAGGAAAGGTTGTGAGCTCTGAACTTATTCTCTCTGGAGAAGAGAAGCTTGAGAGGGGATATGATTTCAATTTACAAATACTGTACTGGTGACCCCACAATAGGGATAAAACTTTTTCGCAGAAGAGAGTTTAATAAGACTCATGGCCACTCATTACAATTAGAAGAAAAGAGGTTTAACCTTAAACTACGTAGAGGGTTCTTTACTGTAAGAGCGACAAGGATGTGGAATTCCCTTCCACAGGCAGTGGTCTCAGCGGGGAGCATTGATAGCTTCAAGAAACTATTAGATAATCACCTGAATGACTGCAACATACAGGGATATGTAATGAAATACTGACACATAATCACACACATAGGTTGGACTTGATGGACTTGTGTCTTTTTTCAACCTCACCTACTATGTAACTACCGTATTTATCGGCGTATAACACGCACCGGCGTATAACACGCACCCCAATTTAGGAGGGAATTTTAAGGAAAAAAAACTTTTAGGAGGGAAGTTGAAGGGAAAAAAACTTATATTTAAATGCCCATCATTGCAGCCTTCTCAGTGCAGCCTTGTCAGTGCAGCCTTCCCCAGTGCAGCCTTGTCAGTGCAGCCATGTCAGTGCAGCCTTGTCAGTGCAGCCTTGTCAGTGCAGCCATGTCAGTGCAGCCATGTCAGTGCAGCCTCGTCAGTGCAGCCATGTCAGTGCAGCCTCGTCAGTGCAGCCTTCCCCAGTGCAGCCTCCCCCAGTGCAGCCTCGCCCAGTGCAGCCTTGCCCAGTGCAGCCTTCGATCCCCTGTCTTCAAAATCGCCGACCGCGATTTGAAAATGGCGCCGCCGGCGCCGAAATACACAGAGCCCGTCCGCTCGGGACTACGAGTGGAGCCTAAAATGAACGAGAGCCGCCGGAAAGAGCCGAGGACGGGCTCTGTGTATTTCGGCGCCGGCGGCGCCATTTTCAAATCGCGGTCGGCGATTTTAGAGTTGTGCAGCTCAGGGGATCGGCGTATAACACGCACCTGCGACTTTCCCCTGATTTTAAGGGGAAAAAAGTACGTGTTATACGCCGATAAATACGGTATGTAACCTGTATCTGTCAAAAACATCTTAAAGTGGGCGAACAAACGATGTTTCCTACGACCGATTACTGTGCCCATGAACATCAAAGTAGCCATTTTAAAATGTACAACAGTAAAGAAAAGCACATGGGGCAGCAAGAACGTGATAAGAATAGGAACACAGGACAAAATACTTACTTTTTGGCAGCACTCTCCTGATCCTTCTATACTGATCCTGCTCCCTCAATTTCAGGTCTGACCATCGTTTCCTCAATTGATCCTTGGATCGCCGTACCCCAAAATTCTTCTGCAGACGCTTCACAACTTTAGGCATGATCTTGACCTTTCTGACATTTGGGTTTGGGTAAGGTCCATATTTCCCATCATAGTCTGCCCTCTTCAAGATGTCCACCATCTCCACCATCTCTACAAAGGGCAGATTTGAGGCCTTCAATTTCCTCCGGGATCGGGACGTTCGTGGCTCCGGCCTTTCGTTGTTGCTGCTCTCCTCTACATGCACATGCTGTCTCACCGCCATGTTCTCTCCCACTGCGCCGAAAGAGAAGGGGCGGGGAATAGACTACAAAGACGTCAGGGGCAGGTGGAGTTTCACGCATACGCAGTGTATATAAAGCGCAACACGCATGCATTGTACATACGATCTGTGAGCGGAGGATGAAGTAACGGAAGTGACAATCATTTTAACGAAGGTACAATTTTAATGTGGGGCATCAGTGGCCTATGCTGCTTCTAGATTGAGGCCTATATTGTGTCAAGATTATGCGAGTTTCGCCTCACATTTAGGGTTTGTCTTGTGTTGTGTCTTGCAGAGAAAATGGATCTATTGAATGATCATGACTTTATCCCCATATTCCTTGATATGTTGAGGGAGCTGCCCTGTCTATGGCAGGTAAACCACCCTGATGATAAGAATCAAACAAAGAGGAAGGCAGCGCTGCATCAATTGGTGGAATTTATGAAGCTGGTGATCCCCACGGCAGACATCCCCTATTTGATGGCCCTAATTGGTGGTATGAGGACCACTTATCTTTGGGAGCGCAAGAAGGTCCAGGATTCCCTTAGATCAGGAGCTGCAGAAGATGACATTTACGTCCCCAGGCTGTGGTACTACAATAGACTGCATTTTCTGGCAGGCCAGACTGAACCCAGGCCAGCACTCTCCAGTCTTCCTTTAAGGCTTCCTTCCACCCCAGCTGAGGCTTCCGACGACCAACCTGGGTCTTCCAGGCAGCAACATGTGGAGGAGCCCAGCTTGAGTCAGGTATAGCATTCTTCTAAATATTTCTGGTTGTCAAATTAATGATGTTAAATATATATTAATTTTGATAACTAATTTCTGATTTCACAAAGTGTTTTATATATCAATAGAAAGTAGTGGCCACAAATGATTGGGACAAGAATGAAAAATGCTGGGCTCAGAATGATAGTCTTTTCTATTTATTAACATTCAACTTGCAACAGTCATGAGCTGAAAATTGTGTGTGATTGATGAAGCAAAAACTAAAACGATGTCCCTTTTTCATACACAGGAAAGTCTCATGCAGGAGGAGGCTGTGGAAAGTGGCAGCCAAGAGGTGGCTGTGCCCAGTAGCCTGCCCAATACCCAGGTCCCTGCCCTCCGTCTTCCACAAAAAAGTGCCAGGAAGAGGAGTAACGTGAAGGAGGCAGCAATTGGCCTATTTCCGAAGGCTACTGCGGCCCTCAGAAACCCCCCCAGTGTTCAAGAGGACTTTGCGTACATTACAGCCTGCAAAATGCAGGAAATGGAGGAAGGCCAACGCCTAATATGTGAGTATCTGATCTTTCAAGCCCTAAATAAGGGGTTGAGGGGCCAACTCACAAGCCAAAGCCAAGTTTGTGAGTTCAACCATAGTCGTCCTCCTCCACCTCCTGCCACACCTCCAACACCAGAGCCACTGCCTGGAAAGAAGCGTCTAAGGAAGACCAGAAAGTGAAGGCCTGGGTTATGTCTGGTCTGACAAAAGACGCAGGCTCTTGTATGACCACAGCCCACAGCCTGGGTACAGATACATCATCTGCTGCTGTTCCTGATCTATTGTAGTCCTGGACCGGATTGTGCTCACTATTATAAGGACTCCTCAGGCCACCAATTTTGACTGTAAAATTATTGATGTCTGCCTTGGGGTACAAAGGCTTCGCTAATTTCACCAGTTTATCCAGCGTTGCCTTCCTCTTTATTTTGTTATGACCCAGAATAAATGGCTATTTATTTTTCACAAATACTTGCCTATGTGTTTTACTTCAAAAAGGACAGTTTGTTTGTGAGTAGGCAGGTACATTTCCAAAATACAATGTGAAATTAAAAAAGGGACGCCAACACCAAGCAATCTCCTTGAGATTCAAAAATACAAGATAATAATGGTGTTGTGGTAACTTGACACACAAAACAAACAAAAAAAAAAAATTAGGGAGATCACCAAAAAAAAAAAATTAAAAAAAAAACAGGACATCTTGATTAAAGAAACAAACAACAAATAATAAAAACATAAAACAAAAAAAAATATTCTGTAGATCAGATGAATAAAAATATTATATTCATGAAATCACGAGAAATAATAAAGAAGTTTGAGAGAACTCTGTGTGAATATGAGCAGCAAAACAACTTCATTCTTCTCACATTATAAAGAAGAAGAGAGTGCGCTGTATTATTAAACCATTTAAAATAACAAGCTCCGAACGCACATTTTCCGTCGGAAAGTCCGACCCTGTGTACAGGGCATTAGTGTCCAAACCTCCTGTAGGTATAAACTAAAGTACTACTGCGCAATTGTAATTTAAAGTAACGCAGTGCCGTTTCGCAAAAAAAAAAATGGCCTTGTCATGAAGGGGGTAAAACATTCTGCGGCTGAAGTGGTTAACAGAAGTCAATGCGAGTCGTGATGAAGTCGCTCCAAAGCAGTGCAGGAACTCCTTTCTAAGTTGCTGCGACTCGAGTCGCACGGATCAGAACGGTTCCATTGCAGTTAATGGGGTGTGACTTATCATGCGACTTTGAACTCCTAAGTCACGGCAGTGTGAACCGAGCGTAAAGTGTCACACGTATTGTGTCACCCGAGATCCGGGGGGACTGTTGTTGTTCTGGGCAGGAAATGTAGCAACCTCTGGACTTGTAGAATCGCTGATGTATGAACATTTCTTATCAGCTGATAAAGTCACTAAAAAGTGTCTACAGGGGAATGAGGTCTCTGTATTCATGGGCAAACCTAAATTACTCAATAGCCACAAAGGATACAAACCTACTTTGTGTGTTCCAAATGCCTGTGCATTCCCAGATATTACCTTGTAAAAGTAGCAGTGACATCATCACGGTAGTAAATAGAATTGGACTTCACAATGTAAAATCCTGTATAATAATAACAATAGCCAACAGTGCAGCTTGATATAATCAGGAATATTGTTGTGTTGATATAGCTGGATAACATTTACAACCCAGGTATCAGGCCATCCACAAAAAAAATTGTTTTTGGGGGACTGTGTAATGAGGGGGGGCTCTACATTTAGGGGACGATGTGATGTGAGGGGGCTCTGATGTGTTGAGATTCAGTGATGTAATGGGGGAGTAACATACAGGGGCAACCTTTGATGTGATGGAGGTGAGCTCTGACTTGAAGGGACACCTATGATGTGATTGGGGGGCCTCTAATGTGATGGGGGGAACCTCTGGTTTGATGGAGAAACCGCTGATGTGATGGGAGAACCTTTGATGTGATGGGAGGACCGTTGATGTAATAGAAAGACCTCTGATTTGATGGAGAAACCTTTGATGTGATAGGGGACCTCTAATGTGATGAGAGGACCTCTGATGTGATGGGCTGATGTGAAGTTAATTTCATCATGGTTGGGTACATTGCCCCAGGCTTAGGTTCTCCATTGTTAAGTAACATTCTGATGTTATGGGGGGCCTCTGATGTGATGGAGGAACCTCTGATGTGAAGTTAATTTCATCATGGTTGTGTGCATTGCCCTAGGCTCAGGTTCCCCATTGTTAAGTAACATTCTGATGTGATGGGGGAGCTCTGATGTGATGGGAGGAACCATCACGTTAAGTAACATTCTGATGTAATGGGGGGGAGCGCTAATGTGATGGGGGAACCTCTGATGTAATGGGAGGACCTCTGATGTAAAGTTAATTTCATCATCGTTGTGTGCATTGCCCTAGGCTCAGCTTCCACATTGGTAAGTAACATTCTGATGTGATGGGGGGGGGGGGGACCGTGATGTAAGGGGGGAGCTCTAATGTGATGGAAACCTCTGATGTGACGGGGGAACCTCTGACATGATGGGAGGACCTCTGATGTGAAGGGCGCTTTTGATGAGATAGGGGGCTCCAATATGAAGTTAATTTTATCAAGGAGGTCGTTCCAGACTCAGGTTTTCCAATGAAAAGTAACATTTACATTTTGTACATTGTAGACTGGGGGTGCTTCAAGATTTTCCATATTCTTAAAATGTGCCGTGATTGTAAAAAGAATGAGAAATGTTGAGCTTGATGACTGCAGGAAAAGTGTATCTGTGTTGCTTCCACTTCACAATTATGTGCCACTT
The DNA here is from genome assembly GCA_037952925.1 of Lithobates clamitans. Lineage (NCBI taxonomy): Eukaryota > Metazoa > Chordata > Amphibia > Anura > Ranidae > Lithobates > Lithobates clamitans. The sequence goes on along the minus strand of JBBGZY010001747.1, from coordinate 222,823 downwards.
TGTGTTGATCTATCACATAAAATCCATTTACGTTTTTTTGTCGTAACATGTCAAAATTTGGAAAATTTCAAGGGGTGTGAATACTTTTTCAAGGCACTGTAGCCATATAGCATTTTCAGAAAAATTACAGCGGCTGCAGATCAAAAAGGAAAAGTAATTTTTAATAACATTCCGTTACAATATATCGTGCGTCACAATGCTATATACATTTTTTTCTTTATTTGCAATCCCCCCCCCCCCAAAAGTGGAGTTACCCTTTAATAAGAACCACATTTCAAGTATAAAGGCAGCAGTCTGTGGTATGTACTATAGCTATACAAGAATATTGACTTCCACAATTTGTTACCTGAGTGACAGATTCAGTCTTTGAGAAAAAAAAAAAAAAAAAAAAAAAAAACTAAAAAACACTCTCTGCAATTAAAACAAACACATTCTAGAGATACAAAATGTAAAATCTGCATTCTACAGTAATAAGTTGAAGGCTACATTTTCAGTTTGTGGTCATTTCCCTAAAATCAAAAATGTGATCAGACTCAAGTCAGACGTTAAAACTGGCCAGAGGTAGTCCGAGTCAATTTCCACCCTTCGCTTTGGTCAAGCAGCATCTCAAGAATTGTCACCACTCTTCAGGTCTTGTGATTTATGTTGTTTGGTGGCCTCTAGGGGGCAGGCCTTGGCTTCCTAGGGGGCGGTTCCTGACTCCTCCTTCTGGATGTACAAATCAGGGCCTTTTCAGGTCCAACACAGTCTTAGATGGACTTGGCTTTGTAAATGAAGGTTGAGACTTGTACTGAAGAATTGTGATATAAAAAAGGCAAAAACGGTCATAGAGTAGTTGAGGATTGAGGTAGAAGCTTCAGGCTGGGGTAGAGAGGATTAATCAGCACCAGTGCCCCTCTACTGCCCTCTGCTGGAAAACTCGATGTTGCCAGTCTTGTCAGTGAAGACCTTGGCAGACGTTATCCATAGCACGGGTGATGCTGTAAAAAAAAAAAAAAAAAAAAAAAAAAAACACAAAATAGTGTCAGCGGGTCTCCAAAATACTAAATATTATATAACAGGGCAAGGCAGGAAAAATAGAAGCTGCTCATAAATCTGGACCCACAACTGATAAAAAGGGCCGTTATATACACAGCAAATGTTCCAATGAGCAAAGACCGGTCATATCTGTTGCCATTTTACAACCAGACCTCTCAGCAAATATATGTAGAAATTGCAAAGCACCTCGGCGTCATGTAGTCCTATTCTACCCAATGAGAGCACCAACAGTGCAACCTAAAGACACAACTATAAGTTGATTTGATTGAGACTTTATAAGGATAGGTACAAAGGAGCGCCCGATATCTAATGAGATGCAAACTGAAAGGTGAATTTGTAATAGTTTTGTTGAAAGTTGTGACAAGGAATCAAGCCAATGCATTTTGGGGGAACAGAGACTCCCCCTCCTGTGGGGCTATGGAGAGAGATTATATATATATATATATATATATATATATATATATACATATACATATACATACATACATACATATACACACACACACACACACACACACGTGCGAGCGGCGGCCGCAGCATTGGGAACAGGTTACATGTTGGCTTCAAAAAAAAAAAAAAGTGCGTCCCCAAGCCCACCCACTTGTGTGACAGTAGCGAATAAATATTCGCTAAAGTCTTCCTGCTTCTCCTCTGAGCCAATCAGGAAGTAGGTCCTGAGACCCGATTAGCAAGGGAGTCATAGGATGGGAGGAGAAGCAACGGCCTCCGGCTCTTTCCTCCACAAGCTGCAGGCCACGTGCAGCGAGGAGCAGCAACAGCCTCTTGCAGGAGCCCTACCCCAGATCCAGCACCAACACCTTGTCAACATCCTCCTCCCTGCAACTCTACGGCAGCATAATGAAAGGCCATGGATCACCTCCTTTCCCGATCGTTTGATCAAGCGCCGGGGGGTGCGACTCCCGAGTGCCGCCACTGCCCGTGCGATGCTTCTCTTGGACCAGTGCTTGAAAACAGAGAAAAGTGCCTTCTGTGAAAGCCGTCTCCTTGCTAGCTGCGTTTTTGGGTGGCCATGGAGGGAAGAGGGGCGCCACCAGGAACCCAGACATTGCAACACACCAAGAGCGGGGGACCCCCTTGTCCTGGTCTATATATTGTCCTGTCCATGTACACCTTTCCTTTATGCTAATTTCAGACAGATCAGAGCGGCTGCCAAGAGTCGCAGTGTGAAGGATACGGAGCAGATATATAGACGACAATTAACTTTACTACAAGGAAAGGCAGAGATGGTTACCTCTCTAGTGGAAATCCGGATTCACAGAGGTTCACCAGAGTGTACAGCCGTCTCATGGAGAACTCATACTGCAATGACAAATACACAGTCAGGTCTCATATCACCGATAACACAGAACAAGTTAGAAAAAAAAAAAAATTGTTACACAAGGAAAGCATTATCCTGGATATCAGATGTCTATACCAGGGTTACACAATACTAATATCAGTGCCGATACTCAGCATTTGCATGAGTATCAGTACTCGTGCAAACGCTCCAATACCTGAAACAACACTTTCAGGTTCTTTCAACTGTCAGCCTCATTCAGCTGTCAGTGGGGTTCCCCTGTTGACAGCCAAAGTGTAAACAAAGTCCTGGTTGTCAAAAAAGCAACTGGGCAATGTTTATCAGCAACATTGCTCAGCCACGGAAACAGAAAGATAAAAAACGAAACATGGTTTCTTTTTCTATAGATCAAAAGGTAAGAACTTCAATCTGCAGATGAAGTCAGTAACCTGTCAAGAAAAAAAAAAAAAAAAAAAAAAAAAAGTTTATTAAATGTTACTCAATGAAAGCAATATCCTGGATATCAGATGTCTATACTTCTGACACAAAAAATGAGGTCTCAGACCAAGGATTGGGATTTCCTGTAATGTTATTCTATGGGGTAAATTAACCACTTAAAGTCTGTGCGATATAGCAGTTTTACTGCTACAGGGTGACACCTCTGTCCTGGATCACGTGTGTGATATAGATTAGAAAATATATATATAATTTATATTACACATATATACACACATACAGTCCCTCAGCACCTGCCAATCAAGCAGAGAGACAGATCTGCACGCGAGCGTATTCTTCTCGGGTCCCTCACCCACACTCCTGGTTCTTCCCTCCTGCCGAGTGCCCCCAGAGCAAGCAGCATTGTCCATTCAGACACAAGAGCTGTGGTTTGGCCCCACCCCCTCCCTCTCCTAATTGGCTTATTGACTTTGATTGACAGCAGTAGGAGCCAATGGCGCTGCTGTGTCTCAGCCAATCAGGATGGAGAGCCCCGGACAGCCGAGGCGTTCGTGCAACATCACTGGATGGGGATGGGCTTAAGTATTGGGGGGCGGGGGGGGGGGGGGGACTGCTGCACACAGAAGGATTTTCATCTTAATGCAAACCTGTCTTTAGAACCACTTTAAAGGGGTTGTAAAGGCAGAAGATGCATGAAGATAAGCCTTCTGTGTGCAGCAGCCCCCCTCAGCCCCCCCAACACTCACTTGAGTCCCTCAATGTCCACGAGTGTCTCAGCCATTCGAGATTCTCCCTCCTGATTGGCTGAGACACAGCAGCGGCGGCCAATGTCAGCAGGCCAATCAGGGGAGAGAGGGGCGGGGCCGGGTCAGTACTCCATGTCTGAATGGACACAGGGAGCTGTGACTCGGCTCGGGTGCCCCGATAGCAAGCTGCTTGCTGTGGGGGCACTGAACAGGAGGGAGGGGCCAGGATCACAGATGAGAGACCTGAGAAGAGGAGGATCGGGGCTGCTTTATGCAAAACCACTACAACAATGCAGGTAAGTATAACTTGTTTGTTATTTTTATGGGGGGGGGGGGGGGACAAGACTTTACAAATCACTTTAATCTCCCTAACTGGGACAGAGAAAGCAATAAAACCCTGACAGGGGTTCTAATCCATCTCCACCCTATCCAAAACAAAAAAAAAATAAGTTTTGCCTTTAGTTATGCTTTAAGTAAATCATTCCCGATAAATTTCGCTTCTCTGCCTTTTGGCCAAGATCAAGTGTAGTATCTGTTCTTATCAGTTTCCAGGAGGTGGCGCTTGCTTCCGTCCCTGATCTACGGCGAGGTGGATTAGGGGTGGCTATGCAAAAACTGCTGGAGTAAAAGGTAACCTGGAGCGATTTGTACCTGAAAGGGAAGCCTTATGATGGGGATCGAGACCCATTGGGTCTGGCCGGAGGGTCGGGTCCCTGGCCTTCTAGCCTAGATTGGGGCGGCTCTAGCTCCGGTCAGTTTTTTCGGGAGAGAACACTGGCTCCCCTTTCTCCCACCGGGGGAGCGGCTAGTATTTCCCCGAATGTAATTAGGTAGAAGGGATGGAACGACGGTAAGGCCTGATGGTAAAGAGCTTTCACCAAGTTTCCAGAACTTCAGGCCTTTCTGCCTGGGGTGGGGGCTGCTTTGGTCTGGGGGTCAGGGTTGCATGAAAAGCCAGTGGTGAATGTGCCCCTGAAGTGGCAGTTCAGACGTGCCATACAGTCACTTGATTTTATGGCACCATGGTCACTTCACCACAACACACGTTTTTCACACCTGCCTCTAGGGCCGAGCCTTTTGACTAGGACCAGGGGAAATTTTTATTCCTGGAGGGCCGACCGTTGTATTACACAATGGTCACTTTTCACTCTCCCACTTCCTTTTTATTTATCCCCGTGTTTGTCACTTTTTTGTATTTTTTTGTTTCATTGTGTATACACGTTTGTCACTGTGTGATGAGTAGGGTGTGGGTCCTCGGGAGTACTCTGAAAGTCTTGGGAGGGGGTGGACATAGGCCTTCTGGCTTGGTTCGCCCTCTCTTGGGGGGGGGGGGGGGTCTCACTTCGGGGGAGACCCACCTAGTACTTGGGTGGGTTTGTTTTGGCAGACCTTCCAGAGAACGTGGGGCCGTCTGGTTTTGGCCAGATGGACCCATGTTGAAGTACCTCAGTCCCCGCCTGGAGCCCAACGCCCCGGGGGATCAGGGTAAGGTCCTCCCCTAGTGGGAGGACAGTGTAACACCCACATTTTTTGTTTGTCACCCTTTATGTGTGTGCACTTTTTTTGGGTGTGTTTTGCACGCCACTGGCTTTTCAAAAAAAAAAAAAATATTCTTGATAATTCTGTTTTTCAATATTTAGGTTTCTACGCATTACTGTTGAGAAACTCATCCAAAGAGGCAGAGACTCCCCCAAACTGGCTTTTTATTTTTCTTACATTCCTTCAATACCTCATGCCTGGACCAGGACTTTAACTCATCCATTTATTCATTTTTTTCTCATGAGAGAATTGGAAAAAAAGTGTCACCTGATTCAATTATCTCATGAGATATTCTTTAGTGAATTGAGCCCCCCTGTGACACCCCCAAGAGAAGCAGCAGATTGAGGCTGTGATAACGATAATGACCGGGACTTACCAGAGGGTTGTGCCAGTTGAAGCACCGCTTCTTGAAATGCTCGACGGCTTCACGGTAACAGGAGCGATCGTTAATATCCAGCCGATCGGTGAAAATCTCTTCCGTCATCTCATCGGATTCCGTCACCAAAGAAACTATTTTCTTTACAGATTCCTCGATCAAGGCTTTGGCCTGCAGGGAAGATGAGGAGGGATGGATGTGAAAGCCGGCTATGATATATTGGTTTGATAGAAGGACCAGATGTGGAAAATCAGAGAAGTACCTCGGTCAGTGACCACACTTCTCTATTGTTGATAAGCAACACAGCTTGGTCACAGACCCGCCATCCTGATTGGACAATGATGGGGCACCACCGTATGGATGACGCCACCATTCTGCCCCCAGCAAGTGTCCAGTGTTAGACTGACAGCACTGGTCAATGCCGTACAACCTGCCTGGCACAAGCAGGAAAATGCATGAAGCCAATATGAAGACAGATTTAGGTATTTATACTAACTATATTTAGCCACTTCCCGTCCTTAGGAGGTTTTAAACTTTCCAGACTTGAAGTGCGGCAGCCATGAGCTTGGTATAAATTTTTACAGCCCGCCAATCGCTTTTACAGTACCACAATCCGTGCTTGACTAGCTGCATCGGAGGGCAGGGGAGACAATGGGGGTCCAATACACCCCTGATATCTCCATAAAGAGTACCTGTCCCCTGTCAATGCCATCACCTAGGGGACTGGTTAGCTCAAACGGCACAGTTACAACCTTTTGTACCACCTGCCACACCCCCATTAGATTGCAAGCTCTAATGAGCAGGGCTCTCGTAATCCTCTTGTATTTTATTGTATTATAACTGTATTGTCTCCTTTTTATATTGTAAAGCGATGCGTAAACTGTTGGCATTATATAAATCCTGACTAATATTATGATATTATTATTAATAACTGGTTAGCGCCTTTGTGATAGCAATAAAGTTGTATGAAAAAAAAAAAAAAAAAAGTTAATTGCCATCACCACACTAATAGAAAAACACATAGTTCCGGCATGGGACATGTAAGGTACTGCTGCGAACGAGTGAGAGCAATAATTCTAGGGTCGTCAGTCACAAATAACTCTACACTGATTACCTATAAAGGCTTTTAAAGCATCACCTATAAAAAGAATTGTGAATCTTTGACATGTTGGGTATCTACACCGCGCAACCCAGTTTTAGATTTTACCCAAAAATTGGGTTTTAGAGTGTGCACTAAAATTCATTTTAACACATTTGTTCCTGAAAATACGTATTTGATAAACGGCTGCACAAATATCCTGCAACACCCACCATTTTATTCCCTAGGGTCTCCGATTTCAGAAAATAGAATATGTTTGGAGGTTCTAAGTAATTTTCTAGCAGAAAATGCTGGTTTAAAAACATATAAGTTTTTTTTTCAATTAATGCACAACAGGATTAATTTTTTGATTTCTTATACAGTGGGGACGGAAAGTATTCAGACCCCCTTAAATTTTTCACCCTTTGTTATATTGCAGCCATTTGCTAAAATAATTTAAGTTCATTTTTTTCCTCATTAATGTATACACAGCACCCCATATTGTACACACAGCCCCCCATATTGTACACACAGCACCTCATATTGTACACACAGCACCCCATATTGTATACACAGCACCCCATATTGTACACACAGCGCCCCATATTGTACACACAGCACCCCATATTGACAGAAAAACGCAGAATTGTTGACATTTTTGCACATTTATTAAAAAAGAAAAACTGAAATATCACATGGTCCTAAGTATTCAGACCCTTTGCTGTGACACTCATATATATAACTCAGGTGCCGTCCATTTCTTCTGATCATCCTTGAGATGGTTCTACACCTTCATTTGAGTCCAGCTGTGTTTGATTATACTGATTGGACTTGATTAGGAAAGCCACACACCTGTCTATATAAGACCTTACAGCTCACAGTGCATGTCAGAGCAAATGAGAATCATGAGGGCAAAGGAACTGCCTGAAGAGCTCAGAGACAGAATTGTGGCAAGGCACAGAGCTCAGAGACAGAATTGTGGCAAGGCACAGATCTGGCCAAGGTTACAAAAAAAATTTCTGCTGCACTTAAGGTTCCTTAGAGCACAGTGGCCTCCATAATCCTTAAATGGAAGACGTTTGGGACGACCAGAACCCTTCCTAGAGCTGGCCGTCCAGCCAAACTGAGCTATCGGGGGAGAGGAGCCTTGGTGAGAGAGGTAAAGAAGAACCCAAAGATCACTGTGGCTGAGCTCCAGAGATGCAGTCGGGAGATGGGAGAAAGTTGTAGAAAGTCAACCATCACTGCAGCCCTCCACCAGTCGGGGCTTTATGGCAGAGTGGCCCGACGGAAGCCTCTCCTCAGTGCAAGACACATGAAAGCCCGCATGGAGTTTGCTAAAAAAAACACCTGAAGGACTCCAAGATGGTGAGAAATAAGATTCTCTGGTTTGATGAGACCATCACCTGTCCAATACAGTCCCAACAGCGAAGCATGGTGGTGGCAGCATCATGCTGTGGGGGTGTTTTTCAGTTACAGGGACAGGACGACTGGTTGCAATTGAGGGAAAGATGAATGCGGCCAAGTACAGGGATATCCTGGATGAAAACCTTCTCCAGAGTGCTCAGGACCTCAGACTGGGCCGAAGGTTTACCTTCCAACAAGACAATGACCCTAAGCACACAGCTAAAATAACGAAGGAGTGGCTTCACAACAACTCCGTGACTGTTCTTGAATGGCCCAGCCAGAGCCCTGACTTAAACCCAATTGAGCATCTCTGGAGAGACCTAAAAATGGCCGTCCACCAACGTTTACCATCCAACCTGACAGAACTGGAGAGGATCTGCAAGGAGGAATGGCAGAGGATCCCCAAATCCAGGTGTGAAAAACTTGTTGCATCTTTCCCAAAAAGACTCATGGCTGTATTAGATCAAAAGAGGGCTTCTACTAAATACTGAGCAAAGGGTCTGAATACTTAGGACCATGTGATATTTCAGTTTCTTTTTTAATAAATCTGCAAAAATGTCAACAATTCTGTGTTTTTCTGTCAATATGGGGTGCTGTGTGTACAATATGGGGTGCTGTGTGTACAATATGGGGCGCTGTGTGTACAATAATGAGGAAAAAAAATAAACTTAAAATGATTTTAGCAAATGGCTGCAATATAACAAAGAGTGAAAAATTTAAGGGGGTCTGAATACTTTCCATCCCCACTGCATTTCTGCGGTTTAGCTATAAAATAGAAAATAAAATCTTATATTTATTGTTTTGTATCAGCGGCCGGGTTCCTCTCACCTCCTGTAGGGCCTTTATCCTGCTCAGTATATCCAGGGCCTCAGCAGCATCATTAGTAGCTAGGAGTTTGCTCTTGAGGATGGCCATGGGCACCTCTGGGCTGGGGGTCAGGTCCAGGTTGTGTATGGGCTCCAGGGTCATGGGAGGGGTGACTTTTTTACCGCTAGCCTGGAACTGACTCACCTTCATCTTCGAAATAGTCTGATAAAGAAAAAGCAACAAGATACAGAATATCAATAACAAAGTCTCTTTGGATATATAGGCTTAACCTCCCCCTTTTAAGTGTTCTTAGCTTCTGATAGGACTGACCACTTAAAGTATAAAAAAAAAAAAAAAAAAAAAAAAAAATTGTTTTACAGCCAATCAGAAGAATGAAACATTTGCATTGAGCTAGAGGATCTGTAACACACAACCACTGTGCAGCATTACTAAGGAGGAAGCAGAACCTGCACATGTATATGGACGGCATTTGCTATACAAAGTAACATTGTTGGTGAAACATTCATTAAAAGATAGAAGAGAAGAGATTTCTGTAGAGGACTACAATGTACAAGTCTATAGAGCTCCACCCAACAATGAATGTCTCCATCACTCACCCGGTTCCCGTACTGCATCACATGACTTTCATTGGTGCGTTGCTTGACCAATAAATACTGTTTGTGTAAGGTCTCCTGTGACAGATCCTCCTAGAATAGAAACATTATATCTTATGTGAAGTCAGAACAGAAAACTATCATATATATATATATATATATATAATAAATAAAATTATATCATAAAACAATGCAACGCGTCATCATTAAGCAATAGTCATAGAAATGGCGGCGATTTATTATAAATGACACTTTTGTTTAGGGGTCAGGTGACAGCAATGGGCATTCCTTCTAATATTCCTTCCATGTGCAGCGGGCGTGGTCACATGCACAGGGGGCGTGGTTACATTAACTAGGGGTAGCTCCTGTTGTGACAGCACGGCTCGAAGCCACTGTCAATCATACTGAGCTGGGGGTGTGGTTACATGTGAAGGGGGTGTGGTTACGTGTACTGGACACTGCTGCCTTTATGACAGCGAGCCTCCCGAGAGAAGTTGCCAACCAAAGCAGGAGGTGTGGTCAAATGTGCAGGGGGCGTGGTTACATTAACTAGGGGCAGCACCTTAAGTCACAGCACGGCTCCCGCTCGAAGCCACTATCAATCATACTGAGCTGGAGGCGTGGTTACACATGAAGGGGGTGTGGTTACATTACTAGAAACTGCTGCTGTTATGACAGCGCGCCTACTGGGAGAAGTTGCTGTCAATCAAACCAAGCAGGGGGTGTGGTTAGAAGTGCAGGGGGTGTGGTTACATGTGCAGGGGTCGAGGATACTATCACCAAGTACAGCTGCTGTTGTGACAGCAAGGCTATTGCTGGGAGCTGCTGTCAATCAAACTGACCTGGGGGTGTGGTTATATGTGTGGGGAATGGTTACATGTGCAGGGGGCATGGTTACATATAGGGTTGCACCGATACCGATACTAGTGTCATATCGGTGCTGATACCAAGGATTTGCACATATACTCAGGAAAATGCTCCGATGCCTTATCCGATATCTCCCAGCAGGAGGTAGGAGGACACCGGAGCCAGAGGAGGACAGCTGTGGGTGATCGGTGGGGACCAGTTACAAGCACCGATGTCCCTGTACAGCCGCTTCTCCCTCCCGTGGCTGTCAGCTGCTTCATTGAAAGCTATACAGGGAGATTGATGCTTGTAACTGATCCCGACCAAAAAAAATTATATATATATATATATATATATATATATATATATATATATATATATATATATATATATATATATATATATATATATATATATATATATATATATATATATATATATATATATATATATATATATATATATATATAAACTACTGACACAATCCACACCCCATCAGTGCTGCATATTAGTGCCACTGTCACATGACATTAAATAAAAGTATCGGTACTTGTACTCGGTCTTAAAAAAGTGGTATCTGTGCAGGGGGAGTGGTTACATGTGCAGGGGAGTGGTTACATGTGCAGGGGAGTGGTTACATGTGCAGGGGAGTGGTTACATTCACTAAGCACAGCCTAGGATCCTCCTGCTAGGAGTCACTGTCAGTCAAACTGCGCTGAGCTGGGGGAGGCTTGCCAGCCAAGCTGACTATGGTCCCGTAGACACGGTGTCTTGTATCTTCGATTGATAAACAAATAGAAACTTTTTTTTTTTTGGAAAATGAAGGGGGGAAAAAAAAAAAAAAAAAAAAAAAAAAAAAAGGGAAGAATGAGGGAATGAAGGAGGGAGAGAGACTTGAAACTTAAGCAGTTATTCTGTTTCAATCTAGATTACATTGTATTATATATTCTGAATTTATGATCTATTCCTGATGGTCTTTAGAAACACGGAAGCTGATTGGTTGCCGTTGGACAGATCATACAGTTCCTATTCCAGATACTTGATGAGCTGGTGGTGTAAACTGAGGCATTTTAATGTGTACAGAAAAAAAACTCACCATGTCTGAATCCTCCATCCAGCTGACGCTGAACAGATCACCAAGAAACGCGTTTAGCTTTTCATCTCGATAACAGGCATAGGAGGGCTCATGAGGGTTGGAGGCTGTTGTGGCGTATACTACAAAATATAATGTGAAGATGTAAATATAGAAGAGATAATGATCCATACTTCACAATATCTGTCCTGGGGAAGGATTTTCAGACATGCAGCAGGTTACAGTCCGTTATACAGTATAAATAATTTCCCATACATTACATGTTTGTATACACAAAACAGAAGTGTTAGGCAAAGTTTGCAATATATTTTAATCATTTTATAATAAATTAATTTTAACAGTTTGGTATATGAATTGCATTATTAGGCAACACTTTCCTGTAGACTTGTAAGGGGAGAAAAAACAAACAAGGGCCTAAATCAGCTACAAATACATTCCAGGTGCCTCAAAACAAGAGGTGGGCCAAATCCTGGAGTAGAAAAGCCTGTTCCCTGCCAGCATGCTGCAGAGATAGACCCTTGCTGTCTGTGTGGAAGCAGCGGTCTCTCTGTAGAGGTCCGACACACATGCCTCTTGGCTGAGTCAAAGCCAGAGCTCTACAAATCAGCAGAGGGCATAATCTTTGCCAGCTTCAGAATTCTTGACTGCTGTGACAATCCGATCTCTTCCTGTAAAGGAGTTTACTATTCTCGAAGTAAGAATCTGTAATAGACATGTTCAATTCGTTTTGTTCCGAATTCGTTTGCGGATGAAAATTGGCACATTCGTTCAGACGCATCAGAAGGAACGAAAGACTCTTGACGAATGCATACGAAAATTAATTTTCAGAAAGAAGGAAAAACCCAAAAGAAGGAAAATGGATTCAACCTACGAATTGATTACATTCAGATCATTTCATTTTTCGTAATATCTAGTATAATTAAATTATTAACTATTATAGTTTTATTATTTATTAATAAAAAAAAAAAAAAAAAAAAAACTTTAATTATAGGTATTGGAATTTCCTTTCAAATTTGCCTAACTGTTAGTGAACATAACGAACACGAATGCATCCAGATTTACAAATTATCCGAAGTAACGAATACCGATCATAACTAATGAACGGATAAACAGAAGGAAAAAAAAAAAAAAAAACCCACCACACACAAAACAAAATTTCGGTTGTGCACATGTCTAATCTGTAACACTATTTGTAATGTATATGGTTGAATTTGCTCTTACTGAGAAGACCGAAAACAAATCCCAGCCGCACTTACCATCGATGTTGTTAGGTAGGTGATCCATCATGGAGCCGGACTCACAGGCCTCGATGTACCAAACCATCTGTAAGAGAAAAATCTCCATGTCACTCCAACAGGTTCTGCTATAGAAGACTCAGCACCCCGATACATTGGGGGGAGATTTACTAAACCCGGAGAGTTCAACATTTAGTGCAGCTCTGCATAGGAACCAATCAGCTTCCAGGTCAGTTCTCAACCTTTCTAGTACCGTGACCCCTTGATAAAACTTCCCAAGTTGTGGGGACACCTAACAGTAAATTTTCGTAGCGTGGGTTGTCAGCACCCAAGGCAAGTAATTTGCTCCCCTAATCCACGGATATTTAGCGCTCCCGAGTCCCTTCCACTCGTACAGTATTAAAACCCCTTATGGTACATTTTAGGATGTACCACTCTTTGTTCTCCTTTCTTTCCCTTTTACCTCTCTCTATCCTAAATTTTTGTTTTTTCCCCCCCAATCCCTCTCTCTAGCCATCTTTCTTGTTCTTTTTATTCTCTCTTCCCTTCTTTGTTCTTCCCTCTTCCATGTATTCTCTATTTTTACTCTTTTGTGGGGGGAGGGAATGGGATGAGTGGCCGTGCTGGCGGGGAGTTGAGGGGTCAGCAGCCGTGCTGGCAGGGAGTTGGGGGGTCAGCAGCCGTGCTGGCAGGGAGTTGGGGGGTCAGCAGCCGTGCTGGCAGGGAGTTGGGGGGTCAGCAGCCGTGCTGGCAGGGAGTTGGGGGGGTCAGCGGCCGTGCTGGCAGGGAGTTGGGGGGGGGGTCAGCGGCCGTGCTGGCAGGGAGTTGGGGGGGGGGGTCAGCGGCCGTGCTGGCAGGGAGTTGGGGGGGGGGGTCAGCGGCCGTGCTGGCAGGGAGTTGGGGGGGGGGGGGTCAGCGGCCGTGCTGGCAGGGAGTTGGGGGGGGGGTCAGCGGCCGTGCTGGCAGGGAGTTGGGGGGGGTCAGCCAACTTAGGTGCTCTTGAACAAGGTCATCTGCGTTAAGGATCTAACGTTGAGATAGCATTGGACAATTCTTGCTGGTGAGGTTGCTGTCCCTTTAACACCGTAGTTATCATGAATTGGCCTGAAAGTATATCACTCAATGGTGACCTAATTTAGAGGGCGTTTTCCCCGCGTTCCACGGATGCGTATTGGCCAGAGTGGTATACTGAGGCAAAAATGGAATCCCATATAATCGGGTATAAGTTGGTGCGAGTGTAGTACACGGTGATGGCCAATACTTGTTTCTTAGGACAAGTGTTAGATAGACCAGTCACACATTCCAGCATCCTGCATGTGCATAACAATAACCACTCTACCTCCAAATACTATATGAACTTCTCTTTTCTTCTCTTCTACAGCCCTAAAGAAGGATTAAAATATTATATATCCCGAAACGCATTGGGTGTGAAAAGAGTCTCTTCATGAATTCACTGTGTGGTGACAGTAATGAATTTTTCAAGATACCAATGTTTTGTTGAATGTAATGCATATAATGTTTTAATATAATTTTTCTTCAAATAAAACTTGTTAAATTTTAATACTTTGCTATACTCATTTAATATTTGTAATTTCTTAAAGGTGCCTAAAAAAGTCCGCTTAGGGGGAACCCATTTTCATATTGACCCCCATGTTGAGAACCACTGTTCAAGTTTCTTTTTTTTTTTTTAATCAAAGCTTAACTGAACAAGCTGAATTTAGAAGCCGATTGGCTCCCAGGCACAGCTGCACCAGATTCTGTGCTGATTCTGCGCTCTCCAGTTTTAGTAAATCCCCCCCCCCCCATTGCAGATCATAAAAACTGGCCACTTCCTAGGACACCATCGGGCACTTACCTTTTTGTACATCTTGTTTTCATACATGTATTGAATTGTCTTGTTCAAATCTTCAACATGGAGCTGCAATGGAGAACAACAAGTCTAAGGATTAATACAACCAAAGACACAATGTATGAATTATGTCAAAGGACGCTTCATAACAGGGACACAGCTGTGTGTGTAATGTTAATACCAGGGCTGGCCCAAGACATTGTGCTGCCTGGGTCCAATAAAATGGCGCCCCCCCTCCCAAAAAAAAAAAAAAAAAATATTAATAATAATCCCACCAAAAGGCCACCACATTCGTTATTTTAGATCATAATTAAAATTTATCAGGAAGTCAGATTTACATGGAACAGCACCTTGTCTATATGCAAAATTAGATGACATACCATTATGTTCAATTCCAAGGGGCGGGCTAGGGCAGTATAGGGACAAACTAGGGAAGTATAAGGGCAGGCTAGAATAGCATAGGGGCAGTATAGGGGCTGGCTAGGGACAGTATAGCGATTTTTGAGCATGACAGGTTATGCAACACTTGGCCATCCAGCAGATAAGCAGTCACTACTAGAAAAAAAAAAAAAAAAAAAAAAAAAAAAAAAAAAGACACCCTTTGTGTCCTGTCACACAGAACTTCTATTACTCTGTGTTGCTCTCTCCCAGTGCTCCCACAGTCTTCAGAGCCTAGCCCCACGCATGTACCAGAGCATAAGAAGGTGGGCCGGCCACACCCCCTCATCTAGTTCCACCCAATAGAAATGCAAGCCTCGCGAGCATTGGCTGCTGGCGGAGCCAGAGGGGAAGGGATCTTTCATTGCTTTTGGTCTCCTGTGGGTACCCCGTCCTCGCAGCACACCCACCTGAGCTCTTCATGTGTGCTCGGGCGTTTAAAAAAAAAAAAAAAAAAAAAATTAATCGGGCGTCAATTTGCCGCCCCTCTCAATTTGCCGCCTGGGTCCAATGGACCCAGCTGGACCCATGGTAGGGCCAGCCCTGGTTAATACTGTATATCTGCACAAGGACTGGATATTGTTTATGTGCATAAAAGCCAGCTGAGTAGTAGAATATTGTTGACATTTGTTTGTTTCAAGAACGTTTAATCGATTTCTAATCATTGGGGTCAAATTGGCATTCGTTTTCAAGGAAATTCAGAGGGGCTGGCTGGGAAAAAAAAAAAAAAAAGTTCTCAGACGATTTCTAACAGTGTACTGTATGTGATCTTTGTTTGGGAAAATCAATTTGTTCCACAATAGAATGTCAAAAGTAGGGTTGCACCGATACCAATATCTGAGCCGATACTAAAGCAAGTATCGGTACTCGTGCAAATGCTCCAATACCTGAAACCAATACTTTCAGGCTCAGTTCCTTCAGCTGTCAGCGGGATTACCCCCCACTGACAGCTAAAATGTAAAAAAATGAAAAAAAAAAGCCGTCAATTATCAGTTCGGGGCTGCCTTGTCCTTAACAACCAAATAACTCATTCAGCCGTCAGTGGGGTTCCCCTGTTGACAGTTAAAGTGTTAAAGAAGTCCCGGCAATTGAAGCTGTCAAAGAAAAAAAAATAAATAAAAAAAAAGCTGCTGGGCAATGTTTAACAACAACAATGTTCAACCACTGAAACACCAAGATAAAAAAGAAACATTGTTTCTTTTGGGATCTTTCTTTGTATTCATCTACAGATCACAGGGATGACGGTTCAATTGACAGCTATGGGACTGCCATCATGGGGGGGGTGCATGCAACACCTGCGCAACCCCATGCCGGTAAAACTCGGCCCTGCTGGGTGCATGAATTAAAATCCTCCATGTGAACGAGGCCTAAGGTTACAAAACTGGAGTGCCTAGGCACACTCACATTCCAGGAAGTACTCTATTTTAGAAGGGGAATGTCAGGCCAAAAAAAAAAAAAGTCTTCCTCGGTTTTCCTCCCAGCAAAAATGAAAGAGAATGGGATTCGGTGTAGGGAAACGGTACAAGTGGCTATGGCGGGGTGGGGTTTGAGGTGGTTCTTACATCGTCATTGGGAAAGCCCAGCAAACCCGGAGCTCCGTGATCAGAAAAGAAGACAAAGACATGGTCGTTCGGTCCACTGCAAGAGAACAGAAAAAAAAGTGACTTACCCAAATTATGTGATGTCATGTTATAGCTGAAAGCTGTGCAGAGTTACTATTCGAAGCAGAGTTGTCACATATTTACTTTCTCCCCCCCCCCCCCCCAAAATATTTAATTGGTTCAATTTTTTTTTTTTTTACATTTTTTCCAGAGTCTTGCTGGTTTTTGGCCTAGGCAAAAATGAGGTCATACGTCCCGGGAGTCTTCATGGGCATCTTTTTTCCCTTTTATCTGGAGGAGGGTCTCTCTCAGCTAAGCACGCCCTCCTTTTCTGGCATTCCTGAGCTAAGGGCAGGTGGATTTCAGGAAGTAAGCGCTACACAAATCTGCCCTTACTTAACCTCTTGCTGACCGCCTCACGCAGATATACTGCAGCAGAAGGGCTTGTACAGGCAGAATCACGTACCTGTACGTTCCCCTTTAAGAGGCGGCTGGCAGCGCGCGCACGCCCACCTAAACTGAGGGGAAAAAAACGTTTTTTTTAAATATATTTTTGGGGGATATTATAGCAAAAAAAAAAATGCGTTTTTTAAAAAAAATTGTCGCTATTTTGTTTATAGCACGAAAAATAAAAACTGCAGGGGTGATCAAATACCACCAAAAGAAAACTATTTGTGGGGAAAAAAAAAAAAAAAAAAAAAAAAGAGTCAATTTTGTTTAGGAGCCATGTCGCACGACCGCGCACTTGTCAGTTAAAGCGACGCAGTGCCGAATCGCAAAAAAGTGCTCTGGTCAGGAAGGGAGTAAATTCTTTCGGGGCTGAAGTAGTTAAGATACTAGAAATGTTGAGAGGGAGGCCAGGGGGGGGGTCAAAGTGATTTCTCAGCAAAATAAAAGCAATTAAAAATTAATTCAGTTTTCAGCTTGGGGTGTTCAGTTCTGTTTAAAAGATAATTTCCAGATATGGCAATCTTTATATAGTAACATTGGCCTAACTTTGCTGTAAACATTTATGTACCATACCTTTGGGAACCCCTGGAAGCTGGAAATCACTGTAGCGGGCACTGCTACTACATCCGCACCACAGTGATCTCCACTAGCTTCTGGGTCCCGTGCTGAGCGGCTGCCCTGTGAACACAGGAGGTCGCCTGTTTGCCACGGGTGCCATTCACTTGATTGGATGAGGTGGGGAGGCAAGAGGGAATGTTCCGATCTCCACCTCGTCCAGGGAACTCTTTGTAATAATTGATAAAAAAAAAAAAAATAATTTTGAATGGCGCCCGTGCTCCTGTGTTCAGAAGACAGCCACTTGGCACAGAACCTGGAAGCTAGTGGAGATTACTGTAGAAACAGTGTCTAATACATTAACTTCCAGCTGCCAGGAGGATCCCACAGGCACGGAACATACATACTTCCATTGGTCCAAATATGTAAAAACGGCCAAGCCTGCAATTCAGCTTTAACCAGAGGGGCAACAGGTAACATCACATTTCAGAAGTATGGACACCTTTGTTGGATGGGTCATAGGTGCATACAGGAAGCCCATATTCCCTCTTCCAATCCCAGCAGCCATCTCATGTGTGACCCCAATCCAAAGAACTGAAGAATAATAATTCACCAACCTCCTAAGCACCTTCCCGGATCCTTGTCCCTTCACCGCCTCGGCATCACCTCGGAGAACCGCCAGGAAGTTTTTAGGAGTGACCAACTAGAAAGACACAACAGCCACATCATCAGCAACACGGGATAAAAGGTCCTTCAATAAAATATATTAAATTCTCATGGCGATCCAACTGGTTTTCTGAGCTTTGCAGAAAAAGCTAAGTAGCGATATGATGGAGGGTTAAGAGAAAAAAAAAAAAAAAAAAAAAAAAATACATCCAGCACCGAGTAAGCCTTCATAATTACTTCCCAGGATCTATAACATAGAACAAAGGAAAGTAATGGAAGATTCCTAATGCCACCTACAGATCTGGGTCTGATGCATTGACTTCCCACTGGGAACAGAACTGGAAACCCAACAACATCCCACTAAAAAGTGTACCTGTGGTCCCACTGCAACCCAAATTCTGCAAAATATGAAGGGTCTTGGTGGATATGTCCCCCAGAATCTAGAGTAGGACCATTACTGGTCTAATGGTGGGAGGACAAAGCCTGGGGATCATCTGCTTGTGTTCACTTTCAAGACTGATACCAGCTCAGCTTGCCTTTTACAGGACTATGCACGGGGGGGGGGGAATCATGTGCAGCATGTTGCAGGAACAATAAAGGCATGGCAATAGAGGTCACACTTGGGACTGGATAGCCGGACCTTGTAAAACCCTTGTAAAACCATTTGTCTTCAATGGCTCCTTCAGACAGAGAAGACACAAGAGTTACCCTTGGTGTTTCCCAAAGGCCCAAGGGGCTCTGAGTAATGCAGACCTCCACTGGCAGCATCAAAATTGTGAGTCTCACCTCCTTTGTGTAATCCTTCAGTACTCCGGGGTACACGTTTGTCCCATTGGGCCGGTTTATGATGACTCCTTTGTTCGGATTCCTGGACACAAAAATACATTGTATATTATTAGCATGCTGCTCACACTTCTTCATAACTTTAAAATGTATTTTGTTCAACCTAGGGGGACATCACTGCTCCTACATAGCTATAGGCAGGGCCGCTGTTAGAAATCATGGGGCCCCCCGTACAGCCTTCCTGATGGGCTTCCCCCAACCCTGCCTCAATTGAGAATCTGCAGAAAAGCATGTAGTGCATTTTTACCACAATTTTGCTGCGATTTGCAGTTTTTAAATCTGCCCAACAACAAATCCCCCCCAAAAAAGCAAAAAGAAATACAAAACTAAAAATCGCAAAAAAAAAAAAAAAAAAGAAGAGCACTGCAGAAACTCAAAAGCAAACTGCATAGGTGTGAATGGAGCCTCATGGCGGCGATCAGCGACTTAGGCTGGCCATACATTATACAATTTGACTTTATATTTACTAAAACCATATAATAGGAGGTCAAACCTACACTTTCGATTTGTATGCAATTAGTCAGACCCTTCCACTACATAGCTGAAAGTAAATCTAAAGGAAACTGAACAAGAGAATTGTATAATGTACGGCCAGCTTTATAGTGGGACTGTGATAGTGCGGTGGACAATCTGACACTAACTGAAACTGGGGCAGGGGCGGATCCGGGGGGGGGGGGGGGCAATGTGGGAATTGCCCCCCCTCGAGAAATTAGATGCGAGTGACTGATTAACTGCCACCACCAGTGACACTAATACAGTGATCAGTGCTGATACTATACACTGTCACTGTACTAATGACACTGGTTGGGACGCGGTTAACATCTCGGGATAATAAAGGGGTTACAGGATTATTAAAAATGTGCTTTTCTTTATAAAAAAAAAAAAGTCAACAAACGTCATACTTACCTGCTCTGTGTAATTGTTTTGCACAGAGCGGCCCCCGGCCCTCTTCTCGGGTCCTCCGCTGGCGCTCCTGGCTCCTCCCCCATAAGAAGTGCCCCCAATAGCAAGCCACGGGGGCACTGGTGCGTGCTCGCTCCTGAGCCCTGCTCTGTGTGCCCATAACAACAGAGCCACGGCTCGGCCCGCTCCTCGTTGGCTGTAATGGACAGCAGTGGGAGCCAATCCCAACCAACATTCTCTTCTATGGACTTATTAAACGGTTCTCTAGTTTTATTGTACAGAACACTTACTCTTCGTTATCCGCGATATCATCATACATCATGACCACGATCTGCTCGTTGGGGATGCCGTTCTTCCTGACTATTTGGTACGCGTGGCAGACATCAGCCTGGAAATACAACGTCAGAGGTAAATGTTATATACAGTTATAGCAGAAAGAGTCCAACAATCATTCACCGGCCATAGAAAGAAGGAGGAGAAGGAGGAGAAGGATTTGTATGTTGACATCAACATTATGAAGATAAAGGCAATGGATGTCCCTGGAGTTCCTTCTGCTCTCAATGGCCAAGCTGCTTCCTGCAGTCCCGGGCTCCTCGGAGGAACGGGAGAACCCAGGAACCACCGTGGGTGCCATCAGCAAGAAGGGGGGGTGCCCTTTGAGAGCCCACTAAAAAGTAAGCCTTCTCTGGCTTATAAAGCCAAAACCAAGCTCACAGCTCCACCAGCTCACAGCATAAGAAAGTCAGATATGACCAGGATCAGTAAATCGATAAATCATCAACATAGGCGTGTGTAGCTGATTGCATTATTGTCAAAAGTATTGGGACGCCTGCCTTTACAAGCACATGAACTTTAATGGCATCCCAGTCTTAGTCCGTAGGGTTCAATATTGAGTTGGCCCACCCTTTGCATCTATAACAGCTTCAACTCTTCTGGGAAGTCTGTCCCCAAGGTTTAGGAGCGTGTCTATGGGAATGTGCTCTAATACATCCCAAAGGTTTTCTATGGAGTTGAGGTCAGGACTCTGTGCAGGCCAGTCAAATTCCTCCACCCCAAAACTCGCTCATCCATGTCTTTATGGACCTTGCTTTGTGCACTGGTGCGTAGTCAATGTTGGAACAGGAAGGGGTCATCCCCAAACTGATCCCACAAAGTTGGGAGCATGAAATTGTCCAAAATGTCTTGGTCTGCTGACGCCTTAAGAGTTCCCTTCACTGGAACTAAGGGGGCCAAGCCCAACCCCTGAAAAACAACCCCCCACCATAATCCCCCCTCCACCAAATGATTTGGATTAATTCAGTGTTAGCTTCACTTTGTTTTGGAGGTATTGCAGGTATGAAATATTCCAGGATGCACGGAGAAACTGTAGAATTTTAAGGCAAATCTAATATCTGTAGTGTCTTTTTAGGCAGATCCCCGTTCTGACAGGGAAGTACACCGGGGTCTTCTGTTCCTTGTAAGCAGGAAGATGGATCTCTGTGTTCTTCCTGTCACTCCATCCCCCACACAGTTAGAAAACACCCCCAGGGAAGACAGTTAACACTTTAATTGCCCCTGATGTTAACCCCTTTCTTGCCAGTGTAATTTATACGGTGACAGTGCATATTTTTTATTTTATTTATTTTTTTAGCACTGATCACTGTAATAATGTCACAGGCTCCCAAAAATTGTCACTTAGTATCAGATTTGCCCGCCACAATGTCACAGTCCTGCTAAAAATTGCTGATCACCATTACCAGTAAAAACAATTTAAAAAAAAAGTCCATAAATCTCATAGTTTGCAGACACTATATCTTTTGTGTAAACCAATCAATATACGCTTATTGGGATTTTTTTTTACCAAAAATATGTAGCAGAATACACATTGGCCTAAACTGATGGAGAAATTAGATTTTTTACATTTCTTATTGGATATGTATTATAGCAGAAAGTAAAAAAATAGTTTTTTTTTTCAAAATGGTCGTTCTTTTTTTGATTATAGCGCAAAAAAGTACCCGGAGAGGTGATCAAATACCACCAAAAGAAAGCTCTATTTGTGTGTGTGTGTGTGTGTGTGTGTGTGTGGGGTGGGGGGACATCAATTTTATTTGGGTACAGTGTCGCAATTTTCAGTTGTGACGCAGTGTCGTATCACAAAGAATGGCCTGGTCATCAACGGGGGAAAAAACCTTCCAGGGCTGAAGTGGTTAACCCTTAATTTACTCTAATCAGCCTTAACTACTTATTCTCCTTCTCCCTTTAATTATTATTTTTCTGCTGATTTTTCTTTTGTTCACTTCTATTTTATAAAACGATTAATAATTAAACCTTTTTTTGTTTGCTTTGTTCTTTAATATGTTTACACCTTTAACATATATTTACATGTTTCACATTGAAAAAAAAAAAATTGCAACATTTAAAAATAAATGTATTTCTTTTGTAAATAACTTTTCAATGCTTTGTATCATTGCTGACAGCTGAATTGTAAACAAAACAGTTGCCGACTGGTATCAGAATATACAAAAAATAAATTTAAAAAAGTGATCGGTGCATTCCTACCAATTACTTATCCAACAGAGCAGAACTTACCTGGGCATGTGATATTAGCTACTTGATATAAAATCTTATAACTGAACTTTGTGAATTAGGCAAAAATATACCCTACCAGTAGACATGACACTTCATACATATCTATGTATCGGGGGGCTGTCTGTAGTAAAGTGCCGATACGTGACGCCCAATACATATCTATGCATCAGGGGGGTTAGTTGTAATCAATATGCCAATAGATTTTCTTCCCTTCTATGAAAAAGAAAGGCGGTCTGTAGTGTAAGTTTTGACTTGTGACAGTTCATATATATCTGCACGTCAGAGGTGCCGATATCTGTGTATAAGGGGGCAATGGGCTATAAGACCATATCCTTCATAAATCTGCTCTAAACCCTTCAGAGCAAATATTAAATATACATCACGTCACTGAAAATTAGTGTTGTTATCAGGAGCTCTCACCTGATGTCTATAGTTGAACCAAGTACTGGAGCCGGCCACCAGGACCACCCAGTGCTTCCCGCCATCTTCTGGGTCCTCAATTGGGATGGAGGTGGCCAGGATGGCGAGGCCAAGGAATAGCATTACTGAAAACATCTTCAAATAAGTATCCGATCCCTGAAGAGACAACATGAAGAGTGATTATACACACGGAGCATGAGGGATATCTCCTCAGGTTGTATGTTCTGGTCCACAGACCTCAATCTACAATACCCCCACTGGAGTCCAAGCATGAACACCAAGACACCCAATAGATATTACTACCAAGTAACATATTACTATAGATCAACCAATATCCTGACATCCTGCTGTGCGGGGTTGTGTGATAGACCTGCGGCTGCCGGTAAACATACACTACACCACAGAGCTGACTGAACTTTAGCTTGTTCTATTAATTGAGCTGATCTACGAATGAAGCTGAAGGACGGTGCTGCTCTCCGGCATGCGTCTGCAGCTACGGACAAAAGCTGCCGATCAATCCTCATTACATATTCGTCTTCTTGCTAGAAGCGTGATTGGACAGCTTGGGGTGACATGTTGGGGCGCTAGCTGTCCAACCACTCTGCTCAGCATCTGCTATATGCACCTGATCCCCCTGGGTAATATATTAAAAATTTCCTCTTTAGAAAAAAATATTTCTTCTTTAAAGCAAACCTGTGTACTTTAGTACTATTATTTAGGGATATATTTATACAAGCCCAATCACTCTGTTATCTGCCGACATATCAATCTCCGCCCCCCATCAGCTCTCTCCATCTGCCGATCTTCTCTTCTTATGCCCCATACACGCGATCAGAAAATAGTACGAAAAATGCAGATTTGGGAGCGATCGTATGATAAGCTGATCGTTAGTACAGAGCTGTCAAAAGCCGATCAGGACAGTTCATCCGATATTTGATCGGACATGCACGAAAAAAAAAAATTTTGATGATTTCCATTTAATCAATACAGCTGTCATTTGAAAATGCAATACAAATGTATTACAACACATGACATCACTTCCGAATTATTATTCTGTCGTACAAGAATTTGTGTCTTTAGTAAACTCATCAGATTCGATCTGAGATTAGAATGCAAAAAAAAAAGCCAAAAACAAAAAAACACACGATCATTTGTCCGATAATCTCATCGTGTGTGCCGGGCATTAGTCAGATCACTCCATTGCCTGAACCCCCCACAAATCTCTTTATTCCCCAGTAGCCCCCTCCCCCACAAAAGGTACTTTAATATTATTATTATTATTATTATTATTTATTTTATATAAAGCCTTTAGAAGTAGCTTCCCAAAGCGCTATACAAAGGAGCTGCAGTCCTGGCTGACCTCCTGATCTCCCTGCCCCCATCAGATCTGTCCATCTGCCGCCCACCCCCCCCATCATCAGATCTGTCCATCTGCCGCTCCCCCCCCCCATCATCAGATCTGTCCATCTCCCCCCCCCCCCCCATCATCAGATCTGTCCATCTGGTGCTCCCCCCCCCCCCCATCATCAGATCTGTCCATCTGGTGCTCCGCCCCCCCCCCCCCCATCATCAGATCTGTCCATCTGCTGCTCCGCCCCCCCCCCCCCATCATCAGATCTGTCCATCTGCTGCTCCGCCCCCCCCCCCCCCATCATCAGATCTGTCCATCTGCTGCTCCGCCCCCCCCCCCCATCATCAGATCTGTCCATCTGCTGCTCCGCCCCCCCCCCCCCATCATCAGATCTGTCCACCTGCTGCTCCGCCCCCCCCCCCCATCATCAGATCTGTCCACCTGCTGCTCCCCCCCCCCCCCATCATCAGATCTGTCCATCTGCTGCTCCCCCCCCCCCCCATCATCAGATCTGTCCATCTGCTGCTCCCCCCCCCCCCCCATCAGATCTGTCCATCTGCTGCTCCCCCCCCCCCCCCCCATCAGATCTGTCCATCTGCTGCTCCCCCCCCCCCCCATCATCAGATCTGTCCATCTGCTGCTCCCCCCCCCCCCCCATCATCATCAGATCTGTCCATCTGCTGCTCCTCCCCCCCCCATCATCAGATCTGTCCATCTGCTGCTCCCCCCCCCCCCCCATCATCAGATCTGTCCATCTGCTGCTCCCCCCCCCCCCCCCATCATCAGATCTGTCCATCTGCTGCTCCCCCCCCCCATCATCAGATCTGTCCATCTGCTGCTCCCCCCCCCCCCCCCATCATCAGATCTGTCCACCTGCTGCTCCGCCCCCCCCCCCATCATCAGATCTGTCCACCTGCTGCTCCCCCCCCCCCCCATCATCAGATCTGTCCATCTGCTGCTCCCCCCCCCCCCCATCATCAGATCTGTCCATCTGCTGCTCCCCCCCCCCCCCATCATCAGATCTGTCCATCTGCTGCTCCCCCCCCCCCCCATCATCAGATCTGTCCATCTGCTGCTCCCCCCCCCCCCCCATCATCAGATCTGTCCATCTGCTGCTCCCCCCCCCCCCCCCCATCAGATCTGTCCATCTGCTGCTCCCCCCCCCCCCCCCTCATCAGATCTGTCCATCTGCTGCTCCCCCCCCCCCCCATCATCAGATCTGTCCATCTGCTGCTCCCCCCCCCCCCCATCATCATCAGATCTGTCCATCTGCTGCTCCTCCCCCCCCCATCATCAGATCTGTCCATCTGCTGCTCCCCCCCCCCCCCCATCATCAGATCTGTCCATCTGCTGCTCCCCCCCCCCCCCCCCCATCATCAGATCTGTCCATCTGCTGCTCCCCCCCCCCCCCCCCATCATCAGATCTGTCCATCTGCTGCTCCCCCCCCCCCCATCATCATCAGATCTGTCCATCTGCTGCTCCCCCCCCCCATCATCAGATCTGTCCATCTGCTGCTCCCCCCCCCCCCATCAGATCTGTCCATCTGCTGCTCCCCCCCCCCCATCATCAGATCTGTCCATCTGCTGCTCCCCTCCCCCCCCCCATCAGATCTGTCCATCTGCTGCTCCCCCCCCCCCCCATCAGATCTGTCCATCTGCTGCTCCCCCCCCCCATCATCAGATCTGTCCATCTGCTGCTCCCCCCCCCCCCCCATCATCAGATCTGTCCATCTGCTGCTCCTCCCCCCCCCATCATCAGATCTGTCCATCTGCTGCTCCCCCCCCCCCCCATCATCAGATCTGTCCATCTGCTGCTCCCCCCCCCCCCCCCCATCATCAGATCTGTCCATCTGCTGCTCCCCCCCCCCCCCCATCATCAGATCTGTCCATCTGCTGCTCCCCCCCCCCCATCATCAGATCTGTCCAACTGCTGCTCCCCCCCCCCCCCCATCATCAGATCTGTCCATCTGCTGCTCCCCCCCCCCCATCATCAGATCTGTCCATCTGCTGCTCCCCCCCCCCCCCATCATCAGATCTGTCCATCTGCCCCTTTACTCCCCCCATCAGATCTCCCCATCTGATGACCTCCCCCATATCGTCAGATCTCTCCATCTGATGACCTCCCCCATATCGTCAGATCTCTCCATCTGATGACCTCCCCCCATATCGTCAGATCTCTCCATCTGATGACCTCCCCCATATCGTCAGGTCTCTCCATCTGATGACCTCCCCCATATCGTCAGGTCTCTCCATCTGATGACCTCCCCCATATCGTCAGGTCTCTCCATCTGATGACCTCCCCCATATCGTCAGGTCTCTCCATCTGATGACCTCCCCCATATCGTCAGATCTCTCCATCTGATGACCTCCCCCATATCGTCAGATCTCTCCATCTGATGACCTCCCCCCATATCGTCAGATCTCTCCATCTGATGACCTCCCCCCATATCGTCAGGTCTCTACATCTGATGACCTCCCCCCATATCGTCGGATCTCTCCATCTGATGACCTCCCCCATATCGTCGGATCTCTCCATCTGATGACCTCCCCCATATCGTCAGGTCTCTACATCTGATGACCTCCCCCCATATCGTCAGATCTCTACGTCTGATGACCTCCCCCCATATCGTCAGGTCTCTACATCTGATGACCTCCCCCATATCGTCAGATCTCTACGTCTGATGACCTCCCCCCATATCGTCAGATCTCTCCTTTGCATGAGCTGTGACCTGGAAGGAGAAGAAGATTCCCGGCCACGAAAATTATTTTCTGTAACAACATGAGGAGAAATTGAAGGCTTGTTTGGTTGAATTTTGAATAGAATGGTGGTATCATCAGATCACAAAATATCTGATTTCCAAAAAAGAAAATCCATTCGGAATTCGACTCATGTATGGCCGGCATTAGTCAGATCCCTCCATTGTCTGATCTCTCCCTCTACTGAACCCCTCCCCCAACACACACAGATCTCTTTATTCCCAAGTGGCCCCCCTCCCCCACACTGCCTCTAGTAGGATACATCTATAATAATTATTATTATACAGGATTTATATAGCGCCAACAGTTTACGCAGCGCTTTACAACATGAGGGCAGACATTACACTTACAATACAAACCAATACAGGAGGGCTCGGCTCGTTAGTTTACAATCTAGAAATAATCAAATCTAATAATAAACTTTCTTTTATAGAACACCTTTAGAGGTATCTTCTCAAAGTGCTATACAAAGGAGATCTATACCCCCCACACTGGCCGACCTCCTGATCACTTACCTGCTCTCCTCTGCAATCTGAGTGTTATCACAACGATGAGTCCGCAGATTGTGACTCTGTATCCTTCCTCCCAGCTATAAACACAAAAACAAGGGCGGGGTCACCACTGGTCAACAGCTTCACCCACCAATCAGCAGCGCCGGAGCCTGCACATGACTGGTCACATTGGCCGGTGATTACAACATCCAAGAACTTCAACGCCCCGGCGCAGACTATATGGTGTCCTTTGTATCCATTATGGTAATTTATGAATGTGTGCCTATAGGAGGAAATCTGCCCGGCAACAACCACCTGGCGGTGGATCTAACCTACCCCACTCCATCAGGAACTCAAATAAACTTTGGGCTGGAAATAAACTTTAACCCCTCATCTTTTTTTAATCTTTTATTTTATTTTTCGCTCACATTTTATTTATTTCAGGAACTTATATAGCGCAATCGATTTACGCAGCACTTTCCATATATTATATATTCAGCAGTCCCTGCCCTCAGGCCGGGTTCACACCGGTACGACAAACGCTCCGACATTGGGAGCTCATGTCGCATGACGTGTGAAAATCAATGTTTCCCTATGGGAGCCGTCCTTAACTGGTCCGACACAAGTCGGTTCGACTTTGAAAATGATCCCTGTACTACTTTGATCCGACTTTGATCCTACTTCAGCCCATTGACTATCATTGAAGTCGGATCAAAGTCGGATCGCCGTTTAGCATTATCCGACTTTGGCATGCGACTTGTGCTCTGATGATCTTGAGGGGGAACTCCACACCAAATTTTAAATAAAAAAACCAGCATGGGTTCCCCCTCCAAGAGATTACCAGGCCCTTGGGTCTGGTATGGATCTTAAGGGGAACCCCCTACAACGAAAAAACGGCGTGGGGGTCCCCCCAAAATCCATACCAGACCCTTACCTGAGCACGCAGCCCAGGCGGTCAGGAAAAGGTGTGGGGAGGAGCGAGTGCCCCCCCCCCTCCTGAACCATACCAGGCCGCATGCCCTCAACATGGGGGGTGGGTGCTTTGGGGCAGGGGGGCGCCCTGCAGCACCCCCATCCCAAGGCACCTTGTCCCCATGTTGATGAGGACAAGAGCCTCTTCCCGACAACCCTGGCTGTTGGTTGTCGGGGTCTGCGAGCGGGGGGCTCATCAGAATACGGGAGCCCCCTTTCATAAAGGGGGCCCCCAGATCCCGGCCCCCACCCTATGTGAATGAGTATGGGGTACATCATACCCCTACCCATTCACCTGGGGGAAAAAAGTGTCAATAAAAAAACACACTAGACAGGTTTTTAAAACCTCCTCCGCTATCTTCTGCTCTTTTGACCGCTCTGTTGCTAGTGGTGGTCCAGTCTTCTCCATCGTCTTCTTCCCTCTTCTCTTCTTCCGATGTTGACACAACGCTCTCTCCCGTTATAATGCCGTGTGCGTGGTGCGCAACAACTTATATATGACGTCACCGCCCAGGGCATGATGAGTGGTGAAGTCATAAGGGGCGGAGTCCCCATGCCTATATAAGTCGTTGCACACCGTGCACACGGCATTACAACGGGAGAGAGCACTGTGTCAACATCGGAAGAAGAGGGAAGAAGACGACGGAGAAGACCGGACCGGACAGAGCGGGCGAAGGAGCAGAAGATAGCAGAGGAGCCCAGCAGAAGTCGGAAGAGACCCCCGAAGTCAGAAGAGACCCCGAAGCTGCCTAATAAATTAATTTAAAAACCTGTCTAGTGTGTTTTTTTTATTGACCCTTTTTTTCCCCCAGATGAATGGGTAGGGGTATGATGTACCCCATACTCATTCACATAGGGTGGGGGGCCGGGGTCTGGGGGCCCCCTTTATTAAAGGGGGCTCCCGGATTCCGATGAGCCCCCCGCCCGCAGACCCTGACAACCAACGGCCAGGGTTGTCGGGAAGAGGCCCTTGTCCTCATCAACATGGGGAAAAGGTGCCTTGGGGTGGGGGGGGGCGCAGGTCTCCCCCCTGCCCCAAAGCACCCACACCCCATGTTGAGGGCATGCAGCATTGTACAGTTCGGGAAGGGGGGCCGCTCGCTTGTTGAGCTGGGCTGCGTGCTCGGATAAGGGTCTGGTATGGATTTTGGGGGGACCCCCATGCCATTTTTTCGGCGTAGGGGGTTCCCCTTAAAATCCATACCAGACCCAAGGGCCTGCTATGCTCTTAGAGGGGGAACCCATGCATTTTTTTTTTTTTTTTTATTTGTCGTGGAGTTCCCCCTCAAGATTCATACCAAACACAGTGCCTGGTATTGGCGGGGATCCAAGTCGGATCCCTATTCATTGAAAGTTGGACGTATGTCGGCTTCAAGACGCAGAGAAAAGTCAGATCAAGGAGCCTACAATCTAAGGTCCCTAACTCACATTCATACATACACTATATTGCCAAAAGTATTGGGACCAGTGGCGGCTGGTGCATAATTTTCTATGGGGGGCGCCCTCCCCCAGCCAGCCAACCAACCCCCCATCCCCCATCGCTTGATTGATAGCCGCTCCACTTGCCCGTCAGACCCCCGCCAGCCCCGCACTTACCCCATCCAGGTTACGGCCTCACCAGCTTCCCCCCGCATCTCCTCCTGAGTCCCAGTGGTTGCTTCTCCTCCCAGCCAATCAGGACTTAAGTGGGGTACACACTATTAGAAAATTGAGCGAATGTTCGTCCGATTTTTCTCAATGTTAAACCGATGAACGAAAATTCGTACGAATATTATCACGGAAATTCTCGTACAACAAAGGCCTTTTTCTGGTGTTTATTGTTTCTGATCATTGCGCAGTCTTTCTTTTCAGATTTTTCTTGTACAAAAATCGTGCGAAAACGGTCTAATAGACTATCTATACGATCTATAGACTGGGGGGGGGGGGGACCTCTGGGGGGATCTAGGATGGAAAAGGACCTGGGGGTCCTAGTGGATGATAGGCTCAGCAATGACATGCAATGCCAAGCCGCTGCTAACAAAGCAAACAGAATATTGGCATTAAAAAGGGGATCAACTCCAGAGATAAAACGATAATTCTCCCGCTCTACAAGACTCTGGTCCGGCCGCACCTGGAGTATGCCGTCCAGTTCTGGGCACCAGTCCTCAGGAAGGATGTACTGGAAATGGAGCGAGTACAAAGAAGGGCAACAAAACTAATAAAGGGTCTGGAGGATCTTAGTTATGAGGAAAGGTTGTGAGCTCTGAACTTATTCTCTCTGGAGAAGAGACACTTGAGAGGGGATATGATTTCAATATACAAATACCGTACTGGTGACCCCACAATAGGGAGAAAACTTTTTCTCAGAAGAGAGTTTAACAAGACTCGGGGCCACTCATTAAAATTAGAAGAAAAGAGGTTTAACCTTAAACTACGTAGAGGGTTCTTTACTGTAAGAGTGGCAAGGATGTGGAATTCCCTTCCACAGGCGGTGGTCTCAGCGGGCAGCATTGATAGCTTCAAGAAACTATTAGATAATCACCTGAATGAACGCAACATACAGGGATATACAATGTAATACTGACATATAATCACACACATAGGTTGGACTTGATGGACTGGTATCTTTTTTGGACCTCACCTACTATATATCTATGTAATGAGCGCTCAGTACAAGGGTTGCTTTTCCTTCTAATCTCCATGGACAATGTTGTCCCATACTCACCCCAACTACCCTTATCTCATATTTATTATTGTATGGTGAACTTTACACCAGAGTTTAACCAAGGTCACATAGTACTATAAAGGATTCCTGTGCAATATACAGCCGGGGGAGATAAATGGAGTTCAGGCTTATCGGCACAGCACCTTCCTCGAGGCTCCGAGTGTAAATACTAAAGGGATGACGACATCTGTTTTCATATACACTATATTTCCAAAAGTATTGGGACGCCTGCCTTTACACACATGAACTTTAATGGCATCCCAGTCTTAGTCCGTAGGGTTCAATATTGAGTTGGCTCCGCCATTTGCAGCTATAACAGCTTCAACTCTTCTGGGAAGGTCGTCCACAAGGTTTAGGAGTGTGTCTATTGGAATGTTTGACCATTCTTCCAGAAGAGCATTTGCAAGGTCAGGCACTGATGTTGGACGAGAAGGCCCGGCTCTCAGTCTCCGCTCTAATTCATCCCAAAGTCGTTCTATGGGGCTGAGGTCAGGACTCTGTGCAGGCCAGTCAATTTCCTCCACCCCAAAACTTGCTCATCCATGTTATGGACCTTGCTTTGTGCACTGGTCCAAATCATTTGGTGGAGGGGGGATTATGGTGTGGGGGGGGGTTGTTTTTCAGGGGTTGGGCTTGGCCCCCTTAGTTCCAGTGAAGGGAACTCTTAAAAGTAAGTAAACCCCTAACGGCGATCATGCCGTTAGTGGCGGCACCAGCGCGCATGAGTGGGAGTGACGTCTTCGCGGCTCCGGCCAATCACAGCGCCGGAGCCGCGATACCCGGAAAGAAGATGGACGTAGGATGCAGGAGAAGGGACAGCGGTGACATCGCAGGCTCCCTTGTCAGGTAAGTGACACATAATGGGCTACTATGCGATGCGATGCGATGCATAGTAGCCCATTATGCTTTACCTTTGCAGGGAAACAAAGAGGAAGTAAACCCATATCTGAATGGTTATCATTGGAAATCATAGGGGTACGACTTGTCATGTGACTCTGATGTTCAAAGTCGCATGACAAGTTGCGCAAGTGTGAATGGGGTGTAAGAGGAGGACCTGTGAGGACTTCTAGAAGAAAGGATGGACAGAACAAGGTGGGGCCTCACTGACTATTGCCTGGCGGAGGGGGGGAGGGGGTGATTTACACAGCAGGCTGCGCTCAGAGGAGTGGGGGAGGGGGATAATTAAAGGACAGCTGTACTGTGTACACTTTGCCTTCTCTGACACCTCAGAGTCTCTGTCAGCATTTTTAAATCTGATGAAAAGCTCCAAAAATAGTCCTGACCACCTTTAACCACCTAAGGACCAGAAGGTTTTTATACCCTTTCCTGACCAGGCCATTTTTTTGCGATTCGGCACTGACAATTGCGCGGTCGTGCGACGTTGCACCCAAACAAAATTGACGTCCTTTTTTCCCCACAAATAGAGATTTCTTTTGGTGGTATTTGATCACCTCTGCTGTTTTTATTTTTTGCGCTATAAACAAAAAAAGACCGACAATTTTGAAAAAACAAACAATATTTTTTTACTTTTTGCTATAAAACATTATAAATAAAAAAACTGTAAAAAAAATTTCTTCACTAATTTAGGCCAATATTTATTCTGCTACATAATTTTGGTAAAAAAAAAATCCCAATAAAAGTATACCCCAACGAATCCCCGAGCGCCGCTCAGGACTAAGGATGAGGTCCGGCGTGTTATTTGGATATACCGTATTTATTGGTGTATAACACGAACCTTCACTTCAAGAGGGAAGTTTCAGGAAAAAAATAAAATTTTAAATAAAGAACTGTGAAGCAAAATAAATGGTCCGTGCCCATCAATGCAACCTAATCAGTGCCCATCTGCAGCCTCACAAGTGCCATGAATGCAGCCTCACCATTGCCATGAATGTAACCTCTGACTGCAGCCTCACCAGTGCCATGAATGCAGCCTCACCATTGACATAAATGCAGCCTCACAAGTGCTTTGAATGTAGCCTCATCATTGCCATGAATGCAGGCTCACTATTGTCATGAATGTAACATCTGAATGTAGCCTTACCATTGCCAAAAATGCAGCCTCACCAGTGCCATGAATGTAACCTCTGACTGCAGCCTCCCCATTGCCATGAATGCAGCCTCACAAGGGCCAT
Organism: Lithobates clamitans; assembly: GCA_037952925.1. NCBI lineage: Eukaryota > Metazoa > Chordata > Amphibia > Anura > Ranidae > Lithobates > Lithobates clamitans. The sequence goes on along the minus strand of JBBGZY010001747.1, from coordinate 189,591 downwards.
GAATGCAGCCTCGACAGTGCCATGAATGCAGCCTCACCAGTGCCATCAGTGCAGACTGATCCATGCCCATCTGCAGCCTGTGTGGACAGGGAGGGGGGCGGGACGAGCGCAGGCAGATTACATACAGTGAGAATCTCCTGTTTACTTGACGGCCTCTTTAATTCAAAGTCCCACCTCCTATGATAGACAGAAGAGTCGTCCAATGCCAGCCCAGGAGGCGGGACTTCCTATTAGAGGCCGCCAAGCAAACAGGAGATTCTCCTGTATTTAATCTGTCGGCACTCGTCCTGCCCCCTCCGAGTCACCGATAAATACAGGTATATATCTTATGTGACGCTCAAGGATTCGTTGGGGGCCACAAAAGATATATATATCCAAATTACCAGTGGGGTTGTTTGAAACCGGAACGCGGGCCGCAATTGGCCCGTGGGCCGGACTTTGGACATGCCTGCCTTAATGCATCCTATGCATTACGGTGAAAAAACACCCGGCAGTGACCGGCCCCCCCAGCCCCCCGTTTCACTTACCTGAACCCTCGAACTTGACCCGGCGGGGACGCGCTGTCTCTCTGCCCCGGGTTCTCTGCTCTTGATTGGATAGATTGAGAGCAGCGCAGTGATTGGCTCCCGCTGCTGTCAATCAAATCCAATGACGCAATCGCGGGGGGGGGCCTCTATGGACGCCGAATGCTGGACTCGGGAGCGCGCCCGCAAAGTAACCCCCTCGGGGGAAGCGCTACTCACCTAGGGGGTTATCTGATGCAGGGAGGAGCCGCGAGATCCGCCGGGGGACCCCAGAAGAGGAGGTTCGGGGCCACTTTGTGCAAAATGAGCTGCACAGTGGAGGTAAGTATGATATGTTTGTTATTTAAAAAAAAAATTACCTTTACAATCACTTTAACACCAGGGGGCGATCAAAGGGTTGAGTGTGTTCCCTGGGAGTGTTTTCTAACTGTGTGGGGGATGGGCTGACTGGGACAACACAGAGATCATTGTTACTGCTTAGCAGGAACACAAGATCTCTATGTCCTCCCTGTCAGAACGGCGATCTGCCTTGTTTACATCGGCGGATCCCCGTTCTGCCTCTGTGGGGAACGATCGCGGGTGGCCGGCAGACATTGCGTCTGATTTGCTCCCCCCTCTGGCCAATGTGCTCGGGTGCCGCACACGGGGGCGGGGCTAGAGCACGAAACGACATGCAGGTACGTTGATTCGCGCAGCCGTGCCACCTTGTCGCAGTAGATCTGCGGCGGGCGGTTGGCAAGCAGTTAAGCCCCTCGTTCAGATTGACTGAGGCTTTGAGATCGCGCCGGTTTGATCTGAAAACGCACGTTTTTTAAAGGTACATGTCAGTGCGCTTTCGGGTGCGACTTTCAAGACATCTGATGCGGCTTCATGCGCGGATGTCTATGCAAGTCGCACCTGAAAAGTAGCGCATGTACTGCTTTTTCTAATTGATGCAGCACTGCAAAGCCGGCGTCACACCGATTTGAACAGTGCGATTGCTGGCAATTGGGTGCGACTTGTCAATGCAATTTGAGCTGTCTGATCTCTCCAATGTGAACTGAACCTTAAGTGCATAGCTCCCAACTGTCCCGGATTTCGAGGGACTGTCCCTGATTTGGACCAATGTCCCTCTGTCCCTCATTCCTCCTCATTTGTCCCTCATTTTGGTCTAATCCATATAGATGTATATAAAATGCACTTTTTAGCCACTTACGAGAGGCTGCACACCAATATACGTCCTTACTTTGAAGAGGAATATCGTTGTTATTACAGCAGCTAGCTGCCATAACCCCGGTATCCTCTTCTTCGGCTGGCGGTCCGCTTTCAGATAAAAGTGGTCTCTGTGGCACATTCGCTGCAAGATCACTTTTATCGGCCGCGGGAGAGGAGCCCCCTCCCGCCGCGCTCCGGTGCCCTCCGCCGCATACCGGGGCCGTCGGTAGAGGCGGAGGCGATCGGATGTTGCTCCTTCCTTGGCATGGAGATGAGTGAGGGGAAGATGGCCCCCCCCACCCGTCTCCGTATCATTGCAGGGCGGAAGCGACATCAAAACGTCACTTCTGCCCATAGCTCTTAAAGGACCATTAAAAAAAAAAAAAAAAAAAAATTTAAATGACACATTTTTATTTATTAATTTTTTTTTATTGCATTTTAGTGTAAATATGAGATGTGAGGTCTTTTTGACCCCCCCAGATCTCATATTTAAGAGGACCTGTCATGTTTTTTTTCTATTACAAGGGATGTTTACATTCCTTGTAATAGGAATAAAAGTGACACAATTTTTTTTTTTAAAGAACAGTGTAAAAATAAAAAATAAAAGATAAAATAAATAAGAAAAAAAATAAAAATTTTTAAAACGTGCCCCGTCATTATCCCGCCTGCAGAAGTGAACGCATACGTGAGTAGCGCCCGCATATGAAAACGGTGTTCAAACCACACATGTGAGGTATCGCCGCGATCCGTAGAGCGAGAGCAATAATTCTAGCCCTAGACCTCCTCTGTAACTCAAAACATGCAACCTGTAGAATTTTTTTAAACATCGCCCAGGGAGATTTTCAAGGGTAAAATTTTGTCACCATTCCACGAGCGGGCGCAATTTTGAAGCGTGACATGTTGGGTATCAATTTACTCGGTGTAACATTATCTTTCACATTATAAAAACAAATTGGGCTAACTTTACCGTTATCTTATTTTTTAATTCAAAAAAGTGTATTTTTTCCAAAAAAAAAGTACGCTTGTAAGACCGCTTCGCAAATACGGTGTGACAGAAAGTATTGCAACGACCGCCATTTTATTCTCTAGGGTGTTATAAAAAAAATTATAATGTTTGGGGTTCTAAGTAATTTTCTAGCAAAAAAAACTATTGTTAACTTGTAAACATCAAATCTCAAAAAGAGGCTCGGCCCTTAAGTGGTTAAGTTTTAAAAAGTGTTTTCCAGCGCTAAACCTTTCATCTGATTTCTAAATTGCTACATTTGTAAATTCCAAAATCCAATATAGAGGAATTGTGGTGGTAAAAAAAGCACTTGTGGGTTTAACCAATCTTGTTTTTTTTTGTACAATTCTCCTTTAACGGGGCGTGGCAAGGGGCGTGTCCTATGCCTGCATACTTTTGCTGATAGGTGTCCCTCATTCTCATCTCAAAAAGTTGGGAGGTATGTAAGTGTCACACGTATTTGTGTCACCAACTGTTGTTGGTGGGGGAGGGAAATGTAGCAACCTCTGCACTTGTAGAATCGCTGATGTATGAACATTTCTTATCAGCTGATAAAGTCACCAAAAAGTGTCTGAACTGCAACATGTGACTCCACCAAGACATCGCTGACCATCTCCGGAGAAAAAAAACAGGAGTTTGCCTCATTTAAATGACTGAACTGCCTATACGTCCCATCCCGATACAGATTAAAGAACAAGATTCCTCAGAAAGTGGGACTTTGAATGGACACAAGGCAGTGATAATATAAAATTTACAAAATTTATTGGGCAATCGATAAATTACAACATGAAAACACATATAGCTATGATAAAAACATATGTAATGGGAAAACCAGCTGGAGAAAGGGAAGGGGGCTTGCAAATGATTGTCCGACGCGTTTCAATTGCACATATAGTGCAGATCTTCCTCAGGGACCTTTGCGATTTGCACAATTCCTAATGCTGTAATTCTACAAGAATAACAAAATGTATACCAGCAAAATAATGCACAGAATACAATTGTACAGTCAATAGAAACATATTGTCTGAACATCCAGAGAAAGATGACCACCAAACCCATCAGACACCGACCACCTCTACAGGGGAATGAGGTCTCTGTATTCATGGGCAATCTTATAGCTGAACTCTGGGCACAAAAACTCATTTAATTCCATTCTTCAATAGTCACAAAGGATACAAACCCCACATTGTGTATTCTAGACATGTGCACTGCCGAAAAATCTGTTCGTTTTCATTTTCATTTCATTCGTTTTATTTATTTTTTTCGTTTTTCAGGTCATTCGTTATGATCGAAATTTGAAAATTTGGAGATTCAGAAATCCAAAAATTTGAAAACATGAAATTCGAAAATTCGAAAGAATGAAAGTTCAAAAATCCGAAATAATAACTAACTAATAATAACTACTAAATGATAGATATTGGAATTTCCTTTCAAATTTGGCTGTTTGTAAAAGTAACCAATACTAATTATTTCCGAAGTTACGAATTATCTGAAAGAACGAATGCCGCATCTAAACGAATGGAACGTAACAAATGAATAGTAATAAATAATAATAATAACAAAAAATTTTTATTATTATTATTTATTATTATTTTGTTACATTTTATTCATTTAAATGCGGCATTCGTTATTTGGGATAACTCGTAACTTCGGAAAAATTCATATTTGTTACGTTCACTAACAGCCAAAGGAAATTCCAATACCTATATTTTAATAGGTAATAACTAACTAATAATAATAACTATTACAGTTTCAGATTTTCACTTTTTTGAGTTTACGAATTTACGGAAAAATTCGTTAAATGGGTTTTTGTTAATTCTAATAATTCAGACTTAACGAATTTGTTAAATTTCATAGAAAAACGAATTCGGAACGAAACAAATTGCACATGTCTAGTGTGTTCAGAATGCCTGTGCATACCCAGATATTACCTTGTAAAAGTAGCAGTGACATCATCACTGTGCAGTATATAGCCTGTGCAGAGAACAGAGTTGTGGGAGGGGCCCAGTAGGCTCCACCTACTACAAAAACCTACAGGAGGGGGTGGAGACAAGACCAGTCACTCTGCACAAGGAGAGAGATCAGCAGTGAGCGGTCTTTATTACAGGAAGTCTCACACTGGATTACTGCACAGATCTGGAGGAAATACACAAAGCACCGAGATTGAAGAAGAATACACATGACCAATGGATTTAGACAATATGGGCGAGATTCACTATACCTGTGCATGGTAGCCAATCAACTTCTAAATTCAGCTTGTTCAGTTAAACTTTGCCAATAGAATTTAAAAGCTGATTGGTTAGGATGCACAACTGTACCGGATTCTGTGTGCTCAAGTTTTAGTAAATCCCCCACTATTCAATTTATCCCAGAGTTTTGTACCGGTAGAAAACGGAATTGGATTTCACGATTGCGCACTGGATTTCAGGGGACCTCTGATGTGATTGAGGGACCTCTGATGTGAGGGGGGGACCTCTGATGTGATCGGGGGACCTCTGATGTGATGGGGGACCTCTGATGTGATGGGGGGGACCTCTGATGTGAGGGGGGACCTCTGATGTGATGGGGGGACCTCTGATGTGATGGGGGGACCTCTGATGTGATGGGGGGGACCTCTGATGTGATGGGGGGACCTCTGATGTGATGGGGGGACCTCTGATGTGATGGGGGACCTCTGATGTGATGGGGGGGACCTCTGATGTGATGGGGGGACCTCTGATGTGATGGGGGACCTTTGATGTGATTGGGGTACCTCTGATGTGAGGGGGGGACCTCTGATGTGAGGGGAGATCTCTGATGTGATGGGGGACCTCTGATGTGATGGGGGGGACCTCTGATGTGATGGGGGGGACCTCTGATGTGATGGGGGGACCTCTGATGTGATGGGGGACCTCAGATGTGATTGGGGTACCTCTGATGTGAGGGGGGACCTCTGATGTGAGGGGGGACCTCTGATGTGAGGGGGGGACCTCTGATGTGAGGGGGGGACCTCTGATGTGATCGGGGAACCTCTAATGTGATGGGGGACGTCTGATGTGATCAGGGGGACCTATGATGTGATGGGGGACCTCTAATGTGATGAGGGGGGGACCTCTGATGTGAAGTTAATTTCATCATGGTTGTGTGCATTGTCCCAGGCTCAGGTTCCCCATTGGTAAGTAACATTCTGATGGGATGGGGAGGGGGAACTCTAATGTGATGGAGGAAACCTCTGACATGATGGGAGACCTCTGATGTGAAGGGGGCTTCTGATGAGATAGGGGGCTCCAATGCAGTGTTGCCAACCGCCCATAGATTTAAAGGCAGCCCGTAAATTTAAGCCCATTTTCGGGCAGCCCGTAAAGGCCCGTTACAGGCAGCTGTGCCTGTAAGATATATGGCTGCGCCATTCTGAAGCCCGCCGGGCTCGTACACACTCTGCCCTTTTTTGGCCGTGTGGGCACATGTGCAGTGATTATGTGACATAATGGCACCGCCTGGCGCCATTTTTGACTGGATGGCGCATCTCAGCATTTCATCAGTGGAGCAGGCAGAAGACCGAACCCCAGCCCGCTGTTGCGCCGCACTATGGCTGGACTCTGGAGGAGCTTGTTCGGAGTCAGGGATTCCCACCACCACCACAGCAATGTGTCCTGCCTGCACCATCCATCCTTGGCTGCTGGAGTGGACTCTGGAGACTCCCATCACTGGACCCCTGGCCTGCATCCATCAATCCATTGCTTGGCTGGCTGCCATCTATTGTGATGCCTACAGGCAGCAGTTATCAGGAAAGAATGGCAGTGGTGAGACGTTCACAATCTATCTTGCTATCTCCTGTATCATGTGCGCCTCTTCTGACCATCTCTGTACCATGTCCACATCCTCTGACCACCTCTGTACCATGTGTGCATCCCCTGACCACCTCCTCTGTATTGTCCGCATCCTCTGACCACTTCTGTACCATGTCTACATCCTCTGACCATCTCTGTATCATGTCCGCATCCTCTGACCACCTCTGTATTGCTGGCAATTGGGTGCGGCTTGTCAATGCGATTTGAGCTGTCAGATCTCTCCAATGTGAACTGAACCTTAAGTGCATAGCTCCCAACTGTCCCAGATCTCGAGGGACTGTTCCTGATTTGGAGCAATGTCCCTCTGTCCCTCTTTCCTCCTCATTTGTCCCTCATTTAGGTCTGATCTATATAGTTGTATAGAAAATGCACTATTTAAGTATCAAAAAGTGTTTTCCAGCGCTAAACCTTTCATCTGATTTCTAAATTGCTGCATTTGTAAATTCCAAAAGACAATATAAAGGAATTGTAGTGATAAGAAAAAGCACTTGTGGGTTTAACCAATCTTGGGTTTTTTTTGTACAATTCTCCTTTAACGGGGCGTGGCAAGGGGCGTGTCCTATGCCTGCATACTTTTTCTGATAGGTGTCCCACATTACCATCTCAAAAAGTTGGGAGATATGTAAGTGTCACACGTATTTGTGTCACCAACTGTTGTTGGTGGGGGAGGGAAATGTAGCAACCTCTGCCCTTGTAGAATCGCTGATGTATGAACATTTCTTATCAGCTGATAAAGTCACCAAAAAGTGTCTGAACTGCAACATGTGACTCCACCAAGACACCGCTGACCATCTCCAGAGAAATAAACAGGAGTTTGCCTCATTTAAATGACTGAACTGCCTATACGTCCCATCCCGATACAGCAGTGGTTCTCAACTCCAGTCCTCAGGACCCACCAACAGGCCAGGTTTGCAAGATAGCTGAAATACATCACAGGTGATATCACTTGCTGCTCAGTGATTGCAGTATTCTAGTCTGCAACTCCCCAAGGTAATACTTAAAATCTGACCTGTTGGTGGGTCCCGAGGACTGGAGTTGAGAACCACTGCGATACAGATTAAAGAACAAGATTCCTCAGAAAGTGGGACTTTGAATGGACACAAGGCAGTGATAATATAAAATTTACAACATTTATTGTGCAATCGATAAATTACAACATGAAAACACATATAGCTATGATAAGAACATATGTAATGGGAAAAGCAGCTGGAGAAAGGGAAGGGGGCTTGCAAATGATTGTCCGACGCGTTTCAATTGCACATATAGTGCAGATCTTTCTCAGGGAACTTTGCGATTTGCACCACTCCAAATTCAGAATATATTCCCTCCCAGTTTCTGAATGTCAATCTCTGTCTGTATTGTCATATTTAGTTGGACACGACTTTTCTAGTAAAACACCCCCTAATGACCACGAGCAACTGCGGGAGCATGGGTGGGTCTAGGGCTATCTCTGGGTGATGTTCCCGGTCTGGCCCGGACAGAGACTTCATTCTCAGTACTTGAGTGTCTTTTTCTTCAGCTGCTGGTGAAATCATTCTGTTTGGGGTCAGTATTTCTAGCTATTGAAAGGAAATATTTTTGAAATTGCTGTTCAGACAATATGTTTCTATTGACTGTACAATTATATTCTGTGCATTATTTTGATGGTATACATTTTGTTATTCTTGTAGAATTACAGCATTTGGAATGGTGCAAATCACAAAGGTCCCTGATGAAGATCTGCACTATATGTGCAACTGAAACGCGTCGGACAATCACTTGCGACCCCCCTTCCCTTTCTCCAGCTGGTTTTCCCATTACATATGTTTTTATCATAGCTATATGTGTCTTCATGTTGTAATTTATCGATTGCACAATAAATTTTGTAAATTTTTTATTATCACTGCCTTGTGTCCATTCAAAGTCCCACTTTCTGAGGAATCTTGTTCTTTAATCTGTATCGGGATGGGACGTATAGGCAGTTCAGTCATTTAAATGAGGCAAACTCCTGTTATTTTCTCTGGAGATGGTCAGCGATGTCTTGGTGGAGTCACATGTTGCAGTTCAGACACTTTTTGGTGACTTTATCAGCTGATAAGAAATGTTCATACATCAGCGATTCTACAAGGGCAGAGGTTGCTACATTTCCCTCCCCCACCAACAACAGTTGGTGACACAAATACGTGTGACACTTACATACCTCCCAACTTTTTGAGATGGGAATGGGGGACACCTATCAGCAAAAAGTATGCAGGCATAGGACACGCCCCTTGCCACGCCCCGTTAAAGGAGAATTGTACAAAAAAAATTAAAAATTGGTTAAACCCACAAGTGCTTTTTTTTTACCACTACAATTCCTTTATATTGGCTTTTGGAATTTACAAGTTCAGCATCCATTCAAAGTCCCACTTTCTGAGGAATCTTGTTCTTTTCATCCATTCTTCAATAGTCACAAAGAATACAAACCCCACATTGTGTGTTCTAGACATGTGCACTGCCGAAAAATCTGTTCGTTTTCATTTTCATTTCATTCGTTTTTTTTTTTTTTTTCGGGTCATTTGTTATGATCGAAATTTCGGAAATTTTAAAATTCGGAGATTCAGAAACCCAATAATTCAAAAATATTAAATTTGAAAATTCGAAAGAACGAAAGTTCGAAAATCGGAAATAATAACTAACTAATAATAACTACTAAATTATAGGTGTTGGAATTTCCTTTCAAATTTGGCTGTTTGTGAAAGTGACAATTACGAACTTAACCAAAGTTACGAATTATCTGAAATAACGAATGGCGCATCTAAACGAATGGAACGTAACAAATTAATAGTAATAAATAATAATAATAATAATAAAAAGTATTTATTATTATTATTATATATTATTATTCATTTGTTACGTTTCATTCATAGATGCGGCATTCGTTCCAATACCTATAATTTAATAGTTATTATTATTAGTTAGTTATTTTGGATTTTCAAATTATCGGGTTTACGAACTTACGAATTTTCAGAAAAATTTCGCTAAACGGGTTTTTGTTAATCCTAATGCCCCGTACACACGATCGGACATTCCGACAACAAAATCCATGGATTTTTTCTGACGGATGTTGGCTCAAACTTGTCTTGCATACACACGGGTCACACAAATCTTGTCGAAAATTCCGAACGTCAAGAACGCGGTGACGTACAAGACGTACAGCGAGCTGAGAAAATAAAGTTCTATAGCCAGTGCGGCTCTTCTGCTTGATTCCGAGCAGAGGCGGCTCTCTAATTAGGCAAATTAGGCGGTCGCCTAAGGCCTCGCACTCACAGGGGACTCGCGGCCGCCTAATTTGCCTGTTCTCAATCACTGAAGTTGACGCCGGCGGCTCCGCCTACCCCCACTGGGACTCTGTGGCTTAGGAGCTGACGGACAAAACAGATACTGCCCGCAGCCTGAGGAATAGCGGCCTCATCACGGAGCGTTCCAGTCCGTGGGGCCTCATGTGTAAGTTTTGCCTAAGGCCTCACAAAGCCTAGAGCCGCCTCTGATTCCGAGCATTCGTGGAATTTTGTGCGTTGGAATTGTGTACACACGATCGGAAATTACGAGACCGGATTTTGTTGTCGGAAAATTTAAGATCCAGCTCTCAAATTTTGTGTGTCGGAAATTCCGCTGGAAAATGTCCGATGGAGCCTACACACGGTCAGAATTTCCGACAAAAAGCTCCCATGCAACATTCTCCGTCAGAAAATCCGACCGTGTGTACGGGGCATAATAATTCCGAATTAACGAATTTGTTGAATTTCGTAGAAAAACTAATTTGGAACGAAACAAATTGCACATGTCTAGTGTGTTCAGAATGCCTGTGCATACCCAGATATTACCTTGTAAAAGTAGCAGTGACATCATCACTGTGCTGTACATAGCCTGTGCAGAGAACAGAGCTGTGGGAGGGGCCCAGAAGGCTCCACCTACTACAAAAAAACTACAGGAGGGGGGGGCGGAGACAATACCAGTCCCCCTGCACAAGGAGAGAGATCAGCAGTGAGCGGTCTTTATTACAGGAAGTCTCACACTGGATTACTGCACAGATCTGGAGGAAATACACAAAGATCACCGAGATTCAAGAAGAAGTCACATGACCAATGGATTCAGACAATATGGGTGAGATTCACTATAATTGTGCATGGTAGCCAATCAGCTTCTAAATTCAGCTTGTTCAGTTAAACTTTGCCAATAAAATCTAGAAGCTGATTGGTTAGGATGCACAGCTGTACCGGATTCTGTGTGCTCCAGTTTTAGTAAATCGCCCACTATTCATTTTATCCCGGAGTTTTGTACCGGTAGGAAACGGAATTGGATTTCACAATTTCACATTGGATTTCAGGGGATCTCTGATGTGATCAGGGGGACCTCTAAAGTGATGAGGGGGGACCTCTGATGAGATGGGGGGGGACCTCTGATGTGATGAGGGGGGGACCTCTGATGTGATGAGGGGGGGACCTCTGATGTTATGGGGGGACCTCTGATGTAAAGGGGGGACCTCTGATGAGGGGGGGACCTCTGATGTGATGGGGAGACCTGCGATGTGATTGGGGAGGACCACTTACATGATGAAGGAGGACCTCTGATGTGATGGGAGGACCTCTGATGTGAAGTTAATTTCATCATGGTTGTGTGCATTGTCGCAGGCTCAGGTTCCCCATTGGTAAGTAACATTCTGATGGGATGGGGAAGGGGAGCTCCAATGTGATGGAGGAAACTTCTGACATGATGGGAGACCTCTGATGTGAAGGGGGCTTCTGATGAGATAGGAGGCTCTCAAGCGCCCGTAGATTTGAAGGCAGGACATAAGTTTCAGCCTTCTTTTTTTTGGGGGGGGCTGCCCGCAAAGGCCTAAAGGAGACTGAACCCCAGCCCCCAACCACCACCACAGCACTGTGTCCCTGCCTGCACCATCCATCCTTGGCTGCTGGAGTGGACTCTGGAGACTCCCATTACTGGACCCCTGGCCTGCATCCATCAATCCATTGCTTGGCTGGCTGCCATCTATTGTGATGCCCACAGGCAGCACATATCAGGAAAGAATGGCAGTGGTGAGATGTTCACAATCTGTCTTGCTATCTCCTGTATCATGTGCGCATCCTCTGACCACCTCTGTATCGTGCGCCTCTTCTGACCACCTCTGTGTCAAGTCTGCATCCTCTGACCACTTCTGTATCATGTCCACATCCTCGGACCACATCTGTATAATGTCTGCATCCTCTGACCACCTCTGTACCATGTCCGTATCCTCTGACCACCTCTGTACCATGTCTGTGTCCTCTGACCACGTCTGTACCATGTCCACATCCTCTGACCACCTCTGTACCATGTCCGCATCTTCTGACCACCTCTGTACCATGTCCACATCTTCTGACTACCTCTGTATCATATGTGCATCCCCTGACCACCTCTGCATCATGTGCGCATCCCCTGACCACCTCTGTATCATGTGCGCATCCTCTGACCACCTCTGTATCATGTGCGCATCCTCTGACTACCTCTGTTTCATGTGCGCATCCACTGACCACCTCTGTACCATGTCTGTGTCCTCTGACCACGTCTGTACCATGTCCACATCCTCTGACCACCTCTGTACCATGTCCACATCTTCTGACCACCTCTGTACCATGTCCACATCTTCTGACCACCTCTGTACCATGTCCGCATCCTCTGACCACCTCCACTGTACCATGTCCACATCCTCTGACCACCTCTTCTGTATCCTGTCCGCATCCTCTGACCACCTCCTCTGTACCATGTTTGTGTCCTCTGACCACCTCTGTACCATGTCCACATCTTCTGACCACCTCTGTACCATGTCCACATCCTCTGACCACCTCTGTACCATGTCCGCATCCTCTGACCACCTCCTCTGTACCATGTCCGCATCCTCTGACCATCTCCTCTGTACCATGTCCACATCCTCTGACCACCTCTGTACCATGTTCACATCCTCTGACCACCTCTGTACCGTGTCTGTGTCCTCTGACCACCCCTTCTGTATCCTATCCGCATCCTCTGACCACCTTTTTACCATCTCCACATCCTCTGACCACCTCTGTATCATGTCTGTATCCTCTGACCACCTCTTCTGTATCCTGTCTGCATCCTCTGACCACCTCTGTATCATGTTCACATCCTCTGACCACCTCTGTACCATGTCCACATCCTCTGACCACCTCCTCTGTACCATGTTCACATCCTCTGACCACCTCTGTATCATGTCTGCATCCTCTGACCACCTCTGTACCATGTTCACATCCTTTTGACCACCTCTGTATCCTTTCCGCATCCTCTGACCACCTCTGTATCCTATCCGCATCCTCTGACCACCTCTGTACCATGTCCGTATTCTCTGACCACCTCTGTATCATGTCCGTATTCTCTGACCACCTCTGTATCATGTCCGTATTCTCTGACCACCTCTGTATCATGTCCGTATTCTCTGACCACCTCTGTATCATGTCCGTATTCTCTGACCACCTCTGTATCATGTCCGTATTCTCTGACCACCTCTGTATCATGTCCGTATTCTCTGACCACCTCTTCTGTATCATGTCTGCATCCTCTGACCTCTTCTGTATCCTGTCTGCATCCCCTGACCACCTCTGTATTATGTGTGCATCCTCTGACCACCTCTGCATCATGAGAAACAAAGAAAGGAGGCGCCTCTGGGTGCAGACTTAAAAACAATTTTAATAAAAAGTGCAGCAACAAAGATTGCACCCACATTTAAGTTCAGTTAAAAAGGCATATGAGACTTAAATGTGAGTGCAATCTCTGTCCAAACCTCTGACCACCTCTGTACCATGTCCACATCCTCTGACCACCTCTGTACCATGTCTGCAGCTTCTAACCTTCTCATGTATCATGTCCGCAATCTCTGACCACCTCTTGCCTTGTATCATATCTGCAGTCTTTTAGGGGGGAGCCTTGAGAGGCATTGAAATTTAGAGCACCACTGGGATGGGGATCACGGGAGGAGACGGGAGGAGACGGGAGGAGTCTGATGTGTGTGGAGTGGACTGTGGAGAGGAGACTACAGGATAAAACCAGAGCCACCGACTGGGAGCCGCCAGACTGAGCCCTGCTCGGTGCACCTGAGAGGAGGTCATTGACTGCGCCGCCAGGCCAGTCTGAAGGGGGGGTCACTAGTGTAAGGGGGGGGGAGTGAATTCAATAATGTAAGGGGGCACTGATATAAAGGTTCCCCCTTATATCAGTGACCCCCCCCCTTACGTTAGTGTATTCACTCTGCGGAAGGTGGTCTCTGGTCACCAGTGTGCCCCCCACATCAGAGTTCCAGGTGTTCCCCTTTACATCAGTCTGCAGGATCCCCCCTTACAGTGCAAGAGGGAATTCTGCAGACCCTGATGTAAAGGGGATCTTTGATGTAAAGGGCAATGCTGCAGACCCTAATGTAGGTGGGAACTCTGATGTAAAGGGGAATGCAGTGGACTCTGATAAACGGTGGCCTCTGGTGACCAGAGCCCCCCCCCCTTACATCAGAGTTCCCCCTTAGATCATGATCTGCAGAATTCCCCTTTATGTCAGAATCCCCTTGCACTGTAAGGGGGAATCCCGCACACTCTGATGTAAGGGAGAACTCTGTGCTGCCGGGGTTATATTAATCTGACCTTCATGTAATTAGAGAAATATGTTTTTTGACTTTTGTTTAACTTAAACACATTACTAATAGCACTAGCTACATGCTTATAGTGTAAAAATAGTTATTTGCACTGTTTAGCACTGAAAACTGACATTTTAGCTACTTTTGCAGTGGCATTAAAAAAATTGTCTCTGTCAGTAAATTTCATGATTTCCGCCAGTAAAAAAAATTGGTGTTGTTTGTAAATGTTGGCATCCTGTCAGTAAATTGCACTTTGGGGGGCTGGCAACACTGCTCTGATGTAAAGTTAATTTACCCTACGTTCACACCTATGTGTTTTTTTAGTGCGTTTTGCAGTTTGCAGAAACGCACTATAGTCCATTTAAGTCTAGGTTCACATCTATGCGGCTGCGCTTGATGCGTTTTTTAGGCACGTTTTGCAGTGCATTTTCCTTTTTAGCATTCAGTTTTCATGCATTCTGCACTTCACGTTTTTTTTTTCTCTTTAAACGCACTGTAAAACACACTTTATATAGCTGGTTGCTAAGGAGGGGTCCAGGAAGCTGGCTGCCGCGTCCTTAGCAACCGATGAGTCATCAGCTGTCAAGAGGGTTTCCCGCTGAAAGTAAAATTTAAAATAAATAATTTGCCGGCAAACAAAATTTGCAAAAAAAACGGCTTGGTGTCCCCCCCAGGTCCATACCAGGCTCTTCAGGTCTAGTATTTTTTTAAAAATGGCGTTTGGGTCCTCCCCAAAATCCATACCAGACCCTTATCCGAGCATGTCGCCCGGCGGGTCAGGAAAGGGAGGGGACAAGCGAGCGCATGTTCTCAACATGGCGCCCCCCACCCCAAAGCACCTTGTCCCCATGTTGATGAGGACAAGGGCCTCTTCCCGACAACCCTAGCTGGTGGTTGTCAGGGTCTTTAAGAAGGGGGCCCCCACCCCAGATCCCGGCCCCCCCATATGTGAATAGGTATCCGGTACTAAAGCACCCCCCCCATGTTGAGAGCATGTGGCTTGGTATGGTTCAGGAGGGCGGGGGGGGTCGCTCGCTCGTCCCCTCCCTTTCCTGACTTCCTGGGTGGCATGCTCGGATAAGGGTCTGGTATGGATTTTGGGGGGGACCCCACTCCATTTTTTTTTTTTTTACATTTTGGCGTTGGATCTCCTCCGAATCCATGGTAGACCTGAAAGGCCTGGTATGGACCATGGAGGGGGAATCCCACGCCGTTTTTTTCACCATTTTTTTTTAAACATTCAGCTTTCAGCAGGCAACCCCGCTGACAGCTGATGACTCATCGATTGCTAAGGACGTGGCGGCCGGCTTCCAGGCCCCCCCCTTAGCAATCAGCTATATACAGTGTGTTTTACAGTGCGTTTAAAGAGAAAAAAAAAGGAAAACGCAAAATGCATGAAAACTGCATGCAAAAACACATAAAAAAACGCTGGATTAAAAATGTTAAATGCAATGAAAAACGTGCCTGAAAAACACATCGAGCGCAGCCGCATAGATGTGAACCTAGACTGAATCAAGGAGGTTGTGTGCATCGTCCCGGACTCAGGTTTCCCAATGACAAGTAAAGCCTCATACACACGACCGGACTTACCGACGGGAAATGTTCGATGACAGGCTGTTGGCGGAAAATCCGGCCATTTGTACGTTCCATTGTCGGATTTTCCGTGGACAAATGTTGGATGGCAGGTTTTAGAATTTTCCGCGGACAAATGTCTGTTGTCGGATTTTCCGAGCGTGTGTACACAAGTCCGTCGGACAAAAGTCCAAAGTACAAACACGCACGCTCGGAGGCAAGGACGAGCTGGAAGCGGTCGGTCTTGTAAACTAGCGCTCATAATGCATTCGTGACGCGGCAAATTATGAAATCGAAATGCAGCGCACAATTCTCTTCTTCTTTAATGGGATAATAATGAAGCTGCGATGCTGGTGATACTGATGGAGTTATTGCAAACGAATTTTCAAAGGCTTTTTTTTGTCTAGTGATATCAAGAATAATATTATTATGCTTTTTTTTTTTTTTTATTTGGGCAAGTTACCACAACACCATTATCCCGGAGTTTTTAATATCAAAGATACAACTATGTTGGTGTCCCTTGTCAATTAACAATTGTATTTATTACATTGTATTTTTTTTTAAATGTAACTTCCGACTCCCAAACTGTCATTTGAAGTAAAACACATAGCCAAGTATTATTCTACACAATTTTTTTTATTGTGCATTAAAAAAAGAAAACAAATAAAATTAGACATGTTATCTGCCAATCAGGGGCGGACTGATAACTCATGGGGCCCCCGGGCAATAGGAGATTATGGGGCCCCCAGGCAATCAGAGATTATGGGGCCACACAGTATACAATCACACAGTATACACAGACAGATGTAAAAAAAACAAAGATTTATACATACTGTCCCTGGTTTTACTGAGGCTGGCAACCCTGATGGGGCCCCCTAGTGGCCCAGGGCCCTCAGGCAGTGCCCGAGTGGCTCAATGGTCAGTCCGCCCCTGCTGCCAATAGAACTTCACCAAAAAGTACATTCTATGCATCCAAAAATATAAAAAATATAACAAATCAAATCATTATTATTCAACCAAAAAAATAATATCAAAGCAATAACTCCAAGGCCAATAATAAATAACACGTTATCTCCTCCAATTTCGCAAAATGGCTGGTTGAAGAACGGCCGTACTGAAACGAAACTGAAACGAACTGAAAAGCGCGAAATGAAAAGCGCAAATCAACACTCACCAAACTTCTACTAACACGAAATTAGCAGAAGGAGCCCAAAGGGTGGCGCTAAAGAGCTGAAAAACAACGTAGTACGTCACTACGTCCGTGTTTGTTGGCCGACAATTCCTTGCCGTGTGTATGCAAGACAAGTTTGGGCCAACGCCCTTCGGACAAAAGTCCGCGGTTTTGTTGGCCAACAATCCGATCGTGTGTACGAAGGCTTAACATTTACATTTTATACATTGTGGACTGGGGGTGCCTCAAGATTTTCCATATTCTTAAAATGCGCCGTGACTGAAAAGAGGATGAGAAATGTTGAGCTTGATGACTGCAGGGAAGGTGGAATGTATAGGGGGTATGTTTTAAACAAACACCAGGGGGGGGGGGGAGTTGGAGGGATAGACACTAGTATTAAAAAACCTGTTTTCTTGCTCAACACACTCAGCAGACCAGGCCCTGAAGACAAAGTTATGTATGTGTTTCTAAGGAGGAGGGGGCAATTAAAGCATTAAAACAAACTATGGAGGACAGCCCTGGTTTACATTGAATGGACACGCTACTCACGTGTAACATGATTTATTATCTGGAAATACTTGAGGTGATTGTAGCCGTATTAGTGCAATTGTGAAAGAGAAAATTGAGTACCGTCCGTGATACTTTTTTCTATTTGCACTAACATATCATTTTTCAGTACTGCTTGGACCTTGAAGAAGGGGACACACCCCAAACGCTCGTCCATGAAAAATTATGTGTTAGTGCAAATTTAAAAAAAAGTATCACGGACAGTACTCAATTTTCTTTATCTGGAAATAAAATCGAACATTTCAGTTTAAATATTTGAGAAAGAAGCTTTAAAATTCCGATCTCACATCACCACAATAAGAAGTAAAACCTATTCCAAGCTAAAAGCTACACCAGAAAATAATCACACTTATTGAATAATCTCATTTTATTATTACAGGTGGCATTCCATGAAACAAAATTAGAAGAGGTGTTTTGCTGCCCCCTTGTGACTGAAAAAGAGTACAACATGTTACAAATAGAAATCCACAACAGACAAACTGTGGTAGGCAAACAGTGCTGATGACCCATAGATAGTCCTTTATTTCCAAGTTTTTGTCCCTGGTTATCAAAACTGATCAAATACACCATCATGTCTTCTCCTAAAGAGGTTGTAAATGCAATTAAGAAGAAGAAAAAAAAACAAAACAACCTGTAAGACAAAGGCATGATGAGCGAGTATGCATCGCATACTAGCTCATTATGACATACTTAAGAACGAAGCCCCCGCAGCAGGGCCCACACACTGCTGAGATGGCTGACATCTTCCCCGGTGTTTTTTCTCGGCCGGCTGCGGCGCTGTGATTGACCGGAGCCGCAATGATGTCACGGGCGGACGTTTGTTCAGAGTGCATGCGCCGATGACGTCTCCGGTAGCGTATATAGTAAATATCTCCTGAACGGTGCAAGTTTACGTGATATTTACAGTACCTACAGGTAAGCCTTATTATAGGCTTACCTGTAGGTACAATTACAAAGGAAAACTTGACTTCCTCTTTAATGTTTACTGCATAACATTTAACATGAAACAATAGGATCCATATTCTAATTTAAAAAAACGTATCATACATATCATAGTTGGTTACATATGGTCCTACTGAGATTTTAGCTTTTCATCTGCATTGAGAAAATAAAACACATGCTGTCTTTTTGCATCCGTTGAGGAACACAGTAATCCTATACTCTTGGGTTTTACTGCCACCTACAGGAGGATTGAACTACTTATATTGGCATGGGGAGGGGTCACTGGGTGACATCATCCGGAGGCCCCGCCCCCTTGTGACGTCATCGTCCCATCATGCTCCGGGCAATGAGGTCATAAGGATGACGTCACCCGGTGACCCCGCCCCATGCCAATATAAGTAGTGGCACACCGCGCACCTGGCATTAGAGCGGGAAAAAGAGCGTCGAGTCAACATCGGAGAAAGAACACAGGGAGAAGACAGCGGAGAAGACCCGGTAAAAGAGCGAGAAGACGGTGGAGAAGACCTCGCAAAAGAGCGAGAAGACAGCAAAAAAGACCTGGCAAAAGAGCGAGAAGACAGCGGAGAAGACCCGGCAAAAGAGCGAGAAGACGGCGGAGAAGACCTGGCAAAAGAGCGAGAAGACAGCAGAGAAGACCCGGCAAAAGAGCGAGAAGACGGCGGAGAAGACCTGGCAAAAGAGCGAGAAGACAGCAGAGAAGACCTGGCAAAAGAGCGAGAAGACAGCAGAAAAGACCTGGCAAAAGAGCGAGAAGACAGCGGAGAAGACCCGGCAAAAGAGTGAGAAGACAGCGGAGAAGACACGGCAAAAGAGCTAGAAGACAGCGGAGAAGACCTGGCAAAAGAGTGAGAAGACAGCGGAGAAGACACGGCAAAAGAGCGAGAAGACAGCGGAGAAGACCCGGCAAAAGAGTGAGAAGACAGCGGAGAAGACACGGCAAAAGAGCTAGAAGACAGCGGAGAAGACCTGACAAAAGAGTGAGAAGACAGCGGAGAAGACACGGCAAAAGAGCGAGAAGACAGCGGAGAAGACCCGGCAAAAGAGCGAGAAGACAGCGGAGAAGACCTGGCAAAAGAGCTAGAAGACAGCGGAGAAGACCCGGCAAAAGAGCGAGAAGACAGCAGAGAAGGCCCGGCTAAAGAGTGAGAAAACAGCGGAGAAGGCCCGGCAAAAGAGCGAGAAGACAGAGGAGAAGACCTGGCAAAAGAGCGAGAAGACAGCAGAGAAGACCCGGCAAAAGAGCGAGAAGACGGCGGAGAAGACCTGGCAAAAGAGCGAGAAGACAGCGGAGAAGACCCGGCAAAAGAGAGAGAAGACAGCGGAGAAGACCTGGCAAAAGAGCTAGAAGACAGCGGAGAAGACCTGGCAAAAGAGTGAGAAAACAGCGGAGAAGGCCCGGCAAAAGAGAGAGAAGACAGAGGAGAAGACCCGGCAAAAGAGCGAGAAGACAGCGGAGTAGACCTGGCAAGAGAGCGAGAAGACAGCAGGGAAGACCCGGCAAAAGAGCTAGAAGACAGGGTAGAAGACCTGGCAAAAGAGCGAGAAGACGGCGGAGAAGACCTGGCAAAAGAGCGAGAAGACGGGGGAGAAGACCTGGCAAAAGAGCGAGAAGACGGCAGAGAAGACCCGGCAAAAGAGCGAGAAGACGGCGGAGAAGACCTGGCAAAAGAGCGAGAAGACAGCAGAGAAGACCTGGCAAAAGAGCGAGAAGACAGCAGAAAAGACCTGGCAAAAGAGCGAGAAGACAGCGGAGAAAACCCGGCAAAAGAGTGAGAAGACAGCGGAGAAGACACGGCAAAAGAGCGAGAAGACAGCGGAGAAGACCTGACAAAAGAGCGAGAAGACAGCGGAGAAGACCTGGCAAAAGAGCTAGAAGACAGCGGAGAAGACCCGGCAAAAGAATGAGAAGACAGCGGAGAAGACACGGCAAAAGAGCGAGAAGACAGCGGAGAAGACCCGGCAAAAGAGCGAGAAGACAGCGGAGAAGACCTGGCAAAAGAGCTAGAAGACAGCGGAGAAGACCCGGCAAAAGAGCGAGAAGACAGCAGAGAAGGCCCGGCAAAAGAGTGAGAAGACAGCGGAGAAGGCCCGGCAAAAGAGAGAGAAGACAGAGGAGAAGACCCGGCAAAAGAGCGAGAAGACAGCGGAGTAGACCTGGCAAGAGAGCCAGAAGACAGCAGGGAAGACCCGGCAAAAGAGTGAGAAGACAGCGGAGAAGACACGGCAAAAGAGCGAGAAGACAGCGGAGAAGACCCGGCAAAAGAGCGAGAAGACAGCGGAGAAGACCTGGCAAAAGAGCTAGAAGACAGCGGAGAAGACCCGGCAAAAGAGAGAGAAGACAGAGGAGAAGACCCGGCAAAAGAGCGAGAAGACAGCGGAGTAGACCTGGCAAGAGAGCGAGAAGACAGCAGGGAAGACCCGGCAAAAGAGCTAGAAGACAGCGGAGAAGACCTGGCAAAAGAGTGAGAAGACAGCGGAGAAGGCCTGGCAAAAGAGAGAGAAGACAGAGGAGAAGACCTGGCAAAAGAGCGAGAAGACAGCGGAGTAGACCTGGCAAGAGAGCGAGAAGACAGCAGGGAAGACCCGGCAAAAGAGCTAGAAGACAGCTGAGAAGACCTGGCAAAAGAGCGAGAAGACGGCGGAGAAGACCTGGAAACAGAGCGAGAAGATGGCAGAGAAGACCCGGCAAAAGAGCGAGAAGACGGCGGAGAAGACCTGGCAAAAGAGCGAGAAGACGGCGGAGAAGACCTGGCAAAAGAGCGAGAAGACATCGGAGAAGACCCGGCAAAAGAGTGAGAAGACAGCGGAGAAGACAGGGCAAAAGAGCGAGAAGACAGCGGAGAAAACCCGGCAAAAGAGCGAGAAGACAGCGGAGAAGACCTGGCAAAAGAGCTAGAAGACAGCGGAGAAGACCCGGCAAAAGAGCGAGAAGACAGCAGAGAAGGCCCAGCAAAAGAGTGAGAAGACAGCGGAGAAGGCCTGGCAAAATAGAGAGAAGACAGAGGAGAAGACCTGGCAAAAGAGCGAGAAGACAGCGGAGTAGACCTGGCAAGAGAGCGAGAAGACAGCAGGGAAGACCCGGCAAAAGAGCTAGAAGACAGCGGAGAAGACCTGGCAAAAGAGCGAGAAGACGGCGGAGAAGACCCGGCAAAAGAGCGAGAAGACGGCGGAGAAGACCTGGCAAAAGAGCGAGAAGACGGCGGAGAAGACCTGGCAAAAGAGCGAGAAGACAGCAGAGAAGACCCGGCAAAAGAGCGAGAAGATGGCGGAGAAGACCTGGCAAAAGAGCGAGAAGACATCGAAGAAGACCCGGCAAAAGAGTGAGAAGACAGCGGAGAAGACACGGCAAAAGAGCGAGAAGACAGCAGAGAAGACCCGGCAAAAGAGCGAGAAGACAGCGGAGAAGACCTGGCAAAAGAGCTAGAAGACAGCGGAGAAGACCCAGAAAAAGAGCGAGAAGACAGCAGAGTGGCCCAGCAAAAAAGCGAGAAGACAGCGGAGAAGGCCCGGCAAAAGAGAGAGAAGACAGAGGAGAAGACCCGGCAAAAGAGCGAGAAGACAGCGGAGTAGACCTGACAAGAGAGCGAGAAGACAGCAGGGAAGACCCGGCAAAAGAGCTAGAAGACAGCGGAGAAGACCTGGCAAAAGAGCGAGAAGACGGCAGAGAAGACCTGGAAAAAGAGCGAGAAGATGGCTGAGAAGACCCGGCAAAAGAGCGAGAAGACGGCGGAGAAGACCTGGCAAAAGAGCGAGAAGACGGCGGAGAAGACCTGGCAAAAGAGCGAGAAGACATCGGAGAAGACCCGGCAAAAGAGTGAGAAGACAGCGGAGAAGACAGGGCAAAAGAGCGAGAAGACAGCGGAGAAAACCCGGCAAAAGAGCGAGAAGACAGCGGAGAAGACCTGGCAAAAGAGCTAGAAGACAGCGGAGAAGACCCGGCAAAAGAGCGAGAAGACAGCAGAGAAGGCCCAGCAAAAGAGTGAGAAGACAGCGGAGAAGGCCTGGCAAAATAGAGAGAAGACAGAGGAGAAGACCTGGCAAAAGAGCGAGAAGACAGCGGAGTAGACCTGGCAAGAGAGCGAGAAGACAGCAGGGAAGACCCGGCAAAAGAGCTAGAAGACAGCGGAGAAGACCTGGCAAAAGAGCGAGAAGACGGCGGAGAAGACCCGGCAAAAGAGCGAGAAGACGGCGGAGAAGACCTGGCAAAAGAGCGAGAAGACGGCGGAGAAGACCTGGCAAAAGAGCGAGAAGACAGCAGAGAAGACCCGGCAAAAGAGCGAGAAGATGGCGGAGAAGACCTGGCAAAAGAGCGAGAAGACATCGAAGAAGACCCGGCAAAAGAGTGAGAAGACAGCGGAGAAGACACGGCAAAAGAGCGAGAAGACAGCAGAGAAGACCCGGCAAAAGAGCGAGAAGACAGCGGAGAAGACCTGGCAAAAGAGCTAGAAGACAGCGGAGAAGACCCAGAAAAAGAGCGAGAAGACAGCAGAGTGGCCCAGCAAAAAAGCGAGAAGACAGCGGAGAAGGCCCGGCAAAAGAGAGAGAAGACAGAGGAGAAGACCCGGCAAAAGAGCGAGAAGACAGCGGAGTAGACCTGACAAGAGAGCGAGAAGACAGCAGGGAAGACCCGGCAAAAGAGCTAGAAGACAGCGGAGAAGACCTGGCAAAAGAGCGAGAAGACGGCAGAGAAGACCTGGAAAAAGAGCGAGAAGATGGCTGAGAAGACCCGGCAAAAGAGCGAGAAGACGGCGGAGAAGACCCTGAAAAAGAGTGAGAAGACGGCAGAGAAGACCTGGCAAAAGAGCGAGAAGACGGCGGAGAAGACCCGGCAAAAGAGTGAGAAGACAGCGGAGAAGATCTGGCAAAAGAGCGAGAAGACAGCGAAGAAGACCTGGCAAAAGAGCGAGAAGACAGCGGAGAAGACCTGGCAAAAGAGCGAGAAGACGGCGGAGAAGACCCGGCAAAAGAGCGAGAAGACAGCAGAGAAGATCTGGCAAAAGAGCGAGAAGACAGCAGAGAAGATCCGGCAAAAGAGCGAGAAGACAGCGAAGAAGACCTGGCAAAAGAGCGAGAAGACAGCGGAGAAGACCTGGCAAAAGAGCGAGAAGACAGCGGAGAAGACCTGGCAAAAAAGCGAGAAGACGGCGGAGAAGACCTGGAAGAAGAGCGGGAAGACGGCGGAGAAGACCCAGCAAAAGAGCGAGAAGACAGCGGAGAAGACCTGGCAAAAGAGCTAGAAGACAGCGGAGAAGACCCGGCAAAAGAGCGAGAAGACAGCAGAGAAGGCCCGGCAAAAGAGTGAGAAGACAGCGGAGAAGGCCCGGCAAAAGAGAGAGAAGACAGAGGAGAAGACCCGGCAAAAGAGCGAGAAGACAGCGGAGTAGACCTGGCAAGAGAGCCAGAAGACAGCAGGGAAGACCCGGCAAAAGAGTGAGAAGACAGCGGAGAAGACACGGCAAAAGAGCGAGAAGACAGCAGAGAAGACCCGGCAAAAGAGCGAGAAGACAGCGGAGAAGACCTGGCAAAAGAGCTAGAAGACAGCGGAGAAGACCCGGCAAAAGAGAGAGAAGACAGAGGAGAAGACCCGGCAAAAGAGCGAGAAGACAGCGGAGTAGACCTGGCAAGAGAGCGAGAAGACAGCAGGGAAGACCCGGCAAAAGAGCTAGAAGACAGCGGAGAAGACCTGGCAAAAGAGTGAGAAGACAGCGGAGAAGGCCTGGCAAAAGAGAGAGAAGACAGAGGAGAAGACCCGGCAAAAGAGCGAGAAGACAGCGGAGTAGACCTGGCAAGAGAGCGAGAAGACAGCAGGGAAGACCCGGCAAAAGAGCTAGAAGACAGCTGAGAAGACCTGGCAAAAGAGCGAGAAGACGGCGGAGAAGACCTGGAAACAGAGCGAGAAGATGGCAGAGAAGACCCGGCAAAAGAGCGAGAAGACGGCGGAGAAGACCTGGCAAAAGAGCGAGAAGACGGCGGAGAATACCTGGCAAAAGAGCGAGAAGACAGCAGAGAAGACCCGGCAAAAGAGCGAGAAGACGGCGGAGAAGACCTGGCAAAAGAGCGAGAAGACATCGGAGAAGACCCGGCAAAAGAGTGAGAAGACAGCGGAGAAGACAGGGCAAAAGAGCGAGAAGACATCGGAGAAGATCTGGCAAAAGAGCGAGAAGACAGCGAAGAAGACCTGGCAAAAGAGCGAGAAGACAGCGGAGAAAACCCGGCAAAAGAGCGAGAAGACAGCGGAGAAGACCTGGCAAAAGAGCTAGAAGACAGCGGAGAAGACCCGGCAAAAGAGCGAGAAGACAGCAGAGAAGGCCCAGCAAAAGAGTGAGAAGACAGCGGAGAAGGCCCGGCAAAATAGAGAGAAGACAGAGGAGAAGACCTGGCAAAAGAGCGAGAAGACAGCAGGGAAGACCCGGCAAAAGAGCTAGAAGACAGCGGAGAAGACCTGGCAAAAGAGCGAGAAGACGGCGGAGAAGACCCGGCAAAAGAGCGAGAAGACGGCGGAGAAGACCTGGCAAAAGAGCGAGAAGACGGCGGAGAAGACCCGGCAAAAGAGCGAGAAGACGGCGGAGAAGACCTGGCAAAAGAGCGAGAAGACGGCGGAGAAGACCTGGCAAAAGAGCGAGAAGACAGCAGAGAAGACCCGGCAAAAGAGCGAGAAGATGGCGGAGAAGACCTGGCAAAAGAGCGAGAAGACATCGAAGAAGACCCGGCAAAAGAGTGAGAAGACAGCGGAGAAGACACGGCAAAAGAGCGAGAAGACAGCAGAGAAGACCCGGCAAAAGAGCGAGAAGACAGCGGAGAAGACCTGGCAAAAGAGCTAGAAGACAGCGGAGAAGACCCAGAAAAAGAGCGAGAAGACAGCAGAGTGGCCCAGCAAAAAAGCGAGAAGACAGCGGAGAAGGCCCGGCAAAAGAGAGAGAAGACAGAGGAGAAGACCCGGCAAAAGAGCGAGAAGACAGCGGAGTAGACCTGACAAGAGAGCGAGAAGACAGCAGGGAAGACCCGGCAAAAGAGCTAGAAGACAGCGGAGAAGACCTGGCAAAAGAGCGAGAAGACGGCAGAGAAGACCTGGAAAAAGAGCGAGAAGATGGCTGAGAAGACCCGGCAAAAGAGCGAGAAGACGGCGGAGAAGACCCTGAAAAAGAGTGAGAAGACGGCAGAGAAGACCTGGCAAAAGAGCGAGAAGACGGCGGAGAAGACCCGGCAAAAGAGTGAGAAGACAGCGGAGAAGATCTGGCAAAAGAGCGAGAAGACAGCGAAGAAGACCTGGCAAAAGAGCGAGAAGACAGCGGAGAAGACCTGGCAAAAGAGCGAGAAGACGGCGGAGAAGACCCGGCAAAAGAGCGAGAAGACAGCAGAGAAGATCTGGCAAAAGAGCGAGAAGACAGCAGAGAAGATCTGGCAAAAGAGCGAGAAGACAGCGAAGAAGACCTGGCAAAAGAGCGAGAAGACAGCGGAGAAGACCTGGCAAAAGAGCGAGAAGACAGCGGAGAAGACCTGGAAAAAGAGCGGGAAGAGGGCGGAGAAGACCTGGCAAAAAAGCGAGAAGACGGCGGAGAAGACCTGGAAGAAGAGCGGGAAGACGGCGGAGAAGACCCAGCAAAAGAGCGAGAAGACAGCGGAGAAGACCTGGCAAAAGAGCTAGAAGACAGCGGAGAAGACCCGGCAAAAGAGCGAGAAGACAGCAGAGAAGGCCCGGCAAAAGAGTGAGAAGACAGCGGAGAAGGCCCGGCAAAAGAGAGAGAAGACAGAGGAGAAGACCCGGCAAAAGAGCGAGAAGACAGCGGAGTAGACCTGGCAAGAGAGCGAGAAGACAGCAGGGAAGACCCGGCAAAAGAGTGAGAAGACAGCGGAGAAGACACGGCAAAAGAGCGAGAAGACAGCGGAGAAGACCCGGCAAAAGAGCGAGAAGACAGCGGAGAAGACCTGGCAAAAGAGCTAGAAGACAGCGGAGAAGACCCGGCAAAAGAGAGAGAAGACAGAGGAGAAGACCCGGCAAAAGAGCGAGAAGACAGCGGAGTAGACCTGGCAAGAGAGCGAGAAGACAGCAGGGAAGACCCGGCAAAAGAGCTAGAAGACAGCGGAGAAGACCTGGCAAAAGAGTGAGAAGACAGCGGAGAAGGCCTTGCAAAAGAGAGAGAAGACAGAGGAGAAGACCCGGCAAAAGAGCGAGAAGACAGCGGAGTAGACCTGGCAAGAGAGCGAGAAGACAGCAGGGAAGACCCGGCAAAAGAGCTAGAAGACAGCTGAGAAGACCTGGCAAAAGAGCGAGAAGACGGCGGAGAAGACCTGGAAACAGAGCGAGAAGATGGCAGAGAAGACCCGGCAAAAGAGCGAGAAGACGGCGGAGAAGACCTGGCAAAAGAGCGAGAAGACGGCGGAGAATACCTGGCAAAAGAGCGAGAAGACAGCAGAGAAGACCCGGCAAAAGAGCGAGAAGACGGCGGAGAAGACCTGGCAAAAGAGCGAGAAGACATCGGAGAAGACCCGGCAAAAGAGTGAGAAGACAGCGGAGAAGACAGGGCAAAAGAGCGAGAAGACAGCGGAGAAAACCCGGCAAAAGAGCGAGAAGACAGCGGAGAAGACCTGGCAAAAGAGCTAGAAGACAGCGGAGAAGACCCGGCAAAAGAGCGAGAAGACAGCAGAGAAGGCCCAGCAAAAGAGTGAGAAGACAGCGGAGAAGGCCCGGCAAAATAGAGAGAAGACAGAGGAGAAGACCTGGCAAAAGAGCGAGAAGACAGCGGAGTAGACCTGGCAAGAGAGCGAGAAGACAGCAGGGAAGACCCGGCAAAAGAGCTAGAAGACAGCGGAGAAGACCTGGCAAAAGAGCGAGAAGACGGCAGAGAAGACCTGGAAAAAGAGCGAGAAGATGGCTGAGAAGACCCGGCAAAAGAGCGAGAAGACGGCGGAGAAGACCTGGCAAAAGAGCGAGAAGACGGCGGAGAATACCTGGCAAAAGAGCGAGAAGACAGCAGAGAAGACCCGGCAAAAGAGCGAGAAGACGGCGGAGAAGACCTGGCAAAAGAGCGAGAAGACATCGGAGAAGACCCGGCAAAAGAGTGAGAAGACAGCGGAGAAGACAGGGCAAAAGAGCGAGAAGACAGCGGAGAAAACCCGGCAAAAGAGCGAGAAGACAGCGGAGAAGACCTGGCAAAAGAGCTAGAAGACAGCGGAGAAGACCCGGCAAAAGAGCGAGAAGACAGCAGAGAAGGCCCAGCAAAAGAGTGAGAAGACAGCGGAGAAGGCCCGGCAAAATAGAGAGAAGACAGAGGAGAAGACCTGGCAAAAGAGCGAGAAGACGGCGGAGTAGACCTGGCAAGAGAGCGAGAAGACAGCAGGGAAGACCCGGCAAAAGAGCTAGAAGACAGCGGAGAAGACCTGGCAAAAGAGCGAGAAGACGGCGGAGAAGACCCGGCAAAAGAGCGAGAAGACGGCGGAGAAGACCTGGCAAAAGAGCGAGAAGACGGCGGAGAAGACCTGGCAAAAGAGCGAGAAGACAGCAGAGAAGACCCGGCAAAAGAGCGAGAAGATGGCGGAGAAGACCTGGCAAAAGAGCGAGAAGACATCGAAGAAGACCCGGCAAAAGAGTGAGAAGACAGCGGAGAAGACACGGCAAAAGAGCGAGAAGACAGCAGAGAAGACCCGGCAAAAGAGCGAGAAGACAGCGGAGAAGACCTGGCAAAAGAGCTAGAAGACAGCGGAGAAGACCCAGAAAAAGAGCGAGAAGACAGCAGAGTGGCCCAGCAAAAAAGCGAGAAGACAGCGGAGAAGGCCCGGCAAAAGAGAGAGAAGACAGAGGAGAAGACCCGGCAAAAGAGCGAGAAGACAGCGGAGTAGACCTGACAAGAGAGCGAGAAGACAGCAGGGAAGACCCGGCAAAAGAGCTAGAAGACAGCGGAGAAGACCTGGCAAAAGAGCGAGAAGACGGCAGAGAAGACCTGGAAAAAGAGCGAGAAGATGGCTGAGAAGACCCGGCAAAAGAGCGAGAAGACGGCGGAGAAGACCCTGAAAAAGAGTGAGAAGACGGCAGAGAAGACCTGGCAAAAGAGCGAGAAGACGGCGGAGAAGACCCGGCAAAAGAGTGAGAAGACAGCGGAGAAGATCTGGCAAAAGAGCGAGAAGACAGCGAAGAAGACCTGGCAAAAGAGCGAGAAGACAGCGGAGAAGACCTGGCAAAAGAGCGAGAAGACGGCGGAGAAGATCTGGCAAAAGAGCGAGAAGACAGCAGAGAAGATCTGGCAAAAGAGCGAGAAGACAGCGAAGAAGACCTGGCAAAAGAGCGAGAAGACAGCGGAGAAGACCCGGCAAAAGAGCGAGAAGACAGCAGAGAAGATCTGGCAAAAGAGCGAGAAGACAGCAGAGAAGATCTGGCAAAAGAGCGAGAAGACAGCGAAGAAGACCTGGCAAAAGAGCGAGAAGACAGCGGAGAAGACCTGGCAAAAGAGCGAGAAGACAGCGGAGAAGACCTGGAAAAAGAGCGGGAAGAGGGCGGAGAAGACCTGGCAAAAAAGCGAGAAGACGGCGGAGAAGACCTGGAAGAAGAGCGGGAAGACGGCGGAGAAGACCTTGCAAAAAAGCGAGAAGACGGCGGAGAAGACCTGGAAAAAGAGCGAGAAGACGGCGGAGAAGACCCAGCAGAGGCAGAAGACAGCAGACAGGGGGAGAAGAACTGGAGAGGGCTAGAAGACATCAGCGGAGAGCGGAGAAGACTGGGAGAGGGAGAAGAAAACGCTGCATAGCAAGTCCTCTTGCTGCTGATTGGCCGGGGTCTGCTGCTGCCCGGAGGGAAGGGTCCATGACCAGGCGGGGGGATGACACACAACCCACTCTGCTCAGAGCAGCATTGTTACAAAGCCAGCTGAAGGGCACAGAGCCCGGTCGGGCAGAGAATTCAGACAGCAGAAGGGCACCTGGCTATATACTCACCATGAAATCCTTATTTGGAGCCCATTGAGAGACATAAGATTCAAATACCCAACAGGAGATATTATTCTTCATAAAGGCCTAAAACTGGTCCCTTAGTGCTTAGTTCCCAACCTTTTTTGTACCAGGGACTGGTTTCATGGGGGGGGGGGGTTTGATGGACGGGTCAGAAATGGGATATTCAAGGAGTCTGTCCTCAGCCCCCCCTTTACAACACAGTCCCTCCTTTATATTAGTGTCCTCAGTTCCCCTTCACATCACAGCCCCCTTTACAGTACGGTGCCCCTTTACGGCGCAGTGCTCTGTAAAGAGGCACTGTAAATGTAAAGGGGGGCTGTGTTGTGAAGGGGACTACACTGTAACAGGGGCACTGTAATGTAAAGGGGACACTGTGATGTAAAGGGGGCACTTTGATGTAAAGGGGGCACTGTGATGTAAAGAGAGGGCTGTGGTGTAAAGAGGAGTGCCCTGTAAAGTGGGGGCACTGTAATGTAAGGGGGGCTGTGGTGTAAAGAGGACTGCACTGTAAAGGGGGCACTGTGATATAAAGGGGACATTGTGATGTAAGGGGGGCACTGTAATGTAAAGGGAAGGGGGGGCTGTGGTGTAAAGAGGAGTGCCCTGTAAAGTGCGGGCACTGAAATGTAAGGGAGGGCTGTGGTGTAAAGAGGAGTGCCCTGTAAAGTGCGGGCACTGAAATGTAAGGGGGGCTGTGGTGTAAAGAGGACTGCACTGTAAAGGGGGCACTGTGATATAAAGAGGACACTGTGATGTAAGGGGGGCACTGTAATGTAAAGGGGGGGCTGTGGTCTAAAGAGGAATGCCCTGTAAAGTGGGGGCACTGTAATGTAAGGGGGGCTGTGGTGTAAAGAGGACTGCACTGTAAAGGGGGCACTGTGATATAAAGAGGACACTGTGATGTAAGGGGGGCACTGTAATGTAAAGGGGGGGCTGTGGTGTAAAGAGGAGTGCCCTGTAAAGTGGGGGCACTGTAATGTAAGGGGGGCTGTGGTGTAAAGAGGACTGCACTTTAAAGGGGGCACTGTGGGGGACAGTGCAGTCCCCTTTATATTACAGTGCCCCTAGCAATTACAGCCTCCTCCATCACAGTGCCCCTGCAGTCCCCCCCCCTTTTCCTCTCTCCCCATTCTAATCTCTGCCTCTCCTGCTTAGAACTCCTACCTTTGGCAGGGCAGAGGCTGTGATCAGTCCCTTTGTCCTCTCTCGGCTCTCCATTCCCGATCTTTAGCTCCTCCTGCTCCTGCCCTGCTAATAGGATGACATCGTCGGCTGGGCGGGCAGAGGAGCCGGAAGAGGACACACGGGCATTGGCTGCACAGCAGGTGGTGAGCGGTGACCACAATTTGTGATAGCTCTGTGCAGACCGTGGTCACCGCTCAGCTCCCGATGTGCGGCCCGGTTATCAACAGGCTCCGGTCCAAGGCCTGGCGGTTGGGGACTCTTGCATTCTGCTGTGATTTTATTAACATAGACTGTTCAAGCCCTGAAGAAGGGGAGGACTTTTTCCTTTTTTTTTTTTACTGAAACGCGTCGGGTGAAGCAGCAGCTCTTACCCTTTAAATGTTTCAAAAAGTCCTTCAAGTGAGAATAACTTTTGTACCAGGCTTTCCTCCGTACACATCAAAGAGTTTACTGTGTGGTGAGCACCCCCTCTGTCACTTTCAAAAAGGAAGCAGCCTAGGACTGGAACCGGGTCCACCCACTATATATTTTTTATCAGGGATCTGCTTCTTTGGAGAAAAATCACCTTACGGTAAATCCATCGGAACCAATTTTTTAGTTCTATTGGTGCAGCGCTATCACACACATCGGGCACCAATCCATGGCAGTATACATGTGGTAGTAGCCCCACCCACTACATGTATGCCACCATGTTGGCACCAGGAAAAAATGTACAGTAGTACCTTGGATTACGAGCATAATCCATTCCAGAAGGATGCTTGTAATCCAAAGCACTCGTATATCAAAGCGAGTTTTCCCATAGGAATCTGTTACAGTACTCACCAAGGCAGAGATGCTGAGAGCGGCTCCCCTTGCAGCTGAGCGGAAGTGGTACAGAGGGTATAGGGCACAAAGAGGCACGAGTCAGCAGGTAGATGGGACTTGAGTGAGAATCTCTAGTAGAGCTGGTACACCATGCAGTGGTAGGCTTGGCACCAATCTAGAGTAAGAAGCCTGGCTGGGACTTTAATCCAACAGATCCGGAAGTAGAGACTGGGGATGAGTCCTTGGGGTCAAACACAGGAAGTCCAGCAGAAGCAAGTCCTTAATACAAGCCGGGGTCATACACAGGAAGTCCGGAAGGTGAGGCGGGAGAGAGAGAGTCCTTAAACAAGCCGAGGTCAAACACAGGAGGCAGGTAGAGTAGAGGAGTCCTTTAGGCAAGCCGGGGTCAAAGTACTGGAGAAGATCAGAGCAGGTCAGGGTCAATCTGGGTCACAACAGGTAAACACAGGATAGCAGAACTTGAGACAGGAACACAGGAATCTGAGAGACAAACCAGCAATTAGACAGGGGGCTGGGCAGCCTTTTATAGGCCAGCAAGGGGGGTTTCACGTTATGCGCGCTTCAATGCGCACGCTGTATTGCGCACCCAAATGCGCCAGAGTGCCATTCTACCACGCATGCGCAAGGGAAATTGCAGATACTGGCAAGTCCGGCTTCTGCTATTTCTCTGACAGAATCAATGGAAACTCAGATAATTTGTTCCACAGTGACTGCCGGTGTATGCAGTACTGTATGTGGCCAGAGGTGCGGGGGCGCCGGTGTATGCAGTACTGTATGTGGCCAGAGGTGCGGGGGCGCCGGTGTATGCAGTACTTTATGTGGCCAGAGGTGCGGGGGCGCCGGTGTATGCAGTACTTTATGTGGCCAGAGGTGCGGGGGCGCCGGTGTAAGCAGTACTTTATGTGGCCAGAGGTGCGGGGGCGCCGGTGTAAGCAGTACTGTATGTGGCCAGAGGTGCGGGGGCACCGGTGTATGCAGTACTGTATGTGGCCAGAGGTGCGGGGGCGCCGGTGTATGCAGTACTTTATGTGGCCAGAGGTGCGGGGGCGCCGGTGTATGCAGTACTTTATGTGGCCAGAGGTGCGGGGGCGCCGGTGTACGCAGTACTGTATGTGGCCAGAGGTGCGGGGGCGCCGGTGTATGCAGTACTGTATGTGGCCAGAGGTGAGGGGGCGCCGGTGTACGCAGTACTGTATGTGGCCAGAGGTGCGGGGGCGCCAGTGTATGCAGTACTGTATGTGGCCAGAGGTGCGGGGGCGCCGGTGTATGCAGTACTGTATGTGGCCAGAGGTGCGGAGGCGCCGGTGTATGCAGTACTGTATGTGGCCAGAGGTGCGGGGGCGCCGGTGTATGCAGCACTGTATGTGGCCAGAGGTGCGGGGGCGCCGGTGTAAGCAGTACTGTATGTGGCCAGAGGTGTGGGGGCGCCGGTGTACGCAGTACTGTATGTGGCCAGAGGTGCGGGGGCGCCGGTGTATGCAGTACTGTATGTGGCCAGAGGTGCGGGGGCACCGGTGTATGCAGTACTGTATGTGGCCAGAGGTGCGGGGGCGCCGGTGTACGCAGCACTGTTTGTGGCCAGAGGTGCGGGGGCACCGGTGTACGCAGTACTGTATGTGGCCAGAGGTGCGGGGGCGCCGGTCTATGCAGTACTGTATGTGGCCAGAGGTGCGGGGGCGCCGGTGTATGCAGTACTGTATGTGGCCAGAGGTGCGGGGGTACCAGAGGCACACGGAGACGTTCGGAGACACTCGGGAGCGTCATCGGCGCCCCCGCACCTCTAGCCAAATTCGGTACTGCACACCCCACCGGCTTGAATCCTGCTTGTCTGGCGAGGAAACGTTCTGTCCCTGAAGGGAACCATGTCCGGCGAGCGGCGAATTTTCCTTTTTTTCTGGGTCAGGGTTTTTTTTTTTTTAATGATCTTATCAAAAACTGTTGTGTTTTGATTTATTTATTTTTGACATGTTTTTTTTTGTGAATGAATAGGGATACAATGTACCTCTACTCATTCATATGGGGGGGGGGGGGGTGGGATCTGGGGGTCCCCTTGTTAAAGGGGGCTTCCAGACTCCAATAAGCCCCCCACCCGCAGACCCCCACAACCACCGGTCAGGGTTGTAGGGAAGAGGCCCATCAACATGGGGACAGGGTGCTTTGTAGGCGGGTGAACCCAAAATGTAACACTACCCCCACAAGGGCTGTTGCTAACTGTCTCCCCTGTATGCCCCCATGTTGTAAAGCGCTTTGCAAACTGTTGGCATGATATAAATCCTGTACAATAATAATGATGATGATGATGCTGCTGCTGCTGGAGCTGTTGCCATAGCAACTAGTTATGCTTTCATTTTCGACAGTGATTACTATCAGAGACCTCCAGCCGCTCTGCGCCGCTCTATCGGTCAGTGGCTATTGTGAGCCGCTCTACCCCTCCCAGGCGTCTCTATGGGAGGCCGCTCTGTCGCCTCGCTGGTATCTATGGCCGGCCGCTCTATCCTCCGGGACTCTATGGTGATGAGTTGCGGTCAGGCAGCGCCGCAGACAGCCTGTTTTGGGTCCTTCGGTGTGTAGGCAGTTCCGGGTCCACGTCTCCGGTACAGGATGGAGGGGAGAACGGAGCGCAGAGTGTGAGGAGAGCCGTGTCATCCTGTGTACAGCCCGGGAGAGGTGAGAGCACGGCCCCGGGGTACCTACCGCACCTGACCTGGGGGCGGGCCTTGTGTGGGGTCCACCTCTGGGGGAGGGGCTCCCCTCTGCCCTGATCCTGGGGGGGGCTCCCCACTGCCCTGATCCTGGGGGGGGCTCCCCACTGCCCTGATCCTGGGGGGGGCTCCCCACTGCCCTGATCCTGGGGGGGGCTCCCCTCTGCCCTGATCCTGGAGGGGGGGGCTCCCCTCTGCCCTGATCCTGGGGGGGGGGCTCCCCACTGCCCTGATCCTGGGGGGGGGGGGCTCCCCACTGCCCTGATCCTGGGGGGGGGGCTCCCCACTGCCCTGATCCTGGGGGGGGGGGGCTCCCCTCTGCCCTGATCCTCGGGGGGGGCTCCCCTCTGCCCTGATCCTGGGGGGGGCTCCCCACTGCCCTGATCCTGGGGGGGGCTCCCCTCTGCCCTGATCCTGGGGGGGGCTC
The DNA here is from genome assembly GCA_037952925.1 of Lithobates clamitans. Lineage (NCBI taxonomy): Eukaryota > Metazoa > Chordata > Amphibia > Anura > Ranidae > Lithobates > Lithobates clamitans. The sequence continues at coordinate 155,051 of JBBGZY010001747.1, read as the reverse complement.
CCCTCTGCCCTGATCCTGGGGGGGGGGCTCCCCTCTGCCCTGATCCTGGGGGGGGCTCCCCACTGCCCTGATCCTGGGGGGGGGCTCCCCACTGCCCTGATCCTGGGGGGGGGGGCTCCCCACTGCCCTGATCCTGGGGGGGGGGCTCCCCAGTGCCCTGATCCTGGGGGGGGGGCTCCCCAGTGCCCTGATCCTGGTGGGGGCTCCCCACTGCCCTGATCCTGGGGGGGGCTCCCCACTGCCCTGATCCTGGGGGGGGCTCCCCACTGCCCTGATCCTGGGGGGGGGCTCCCCACTGCCCTGATCCTGGGGGGGGCTCCCCACTGCCCTGATCCTGGGGGGGGCTCCCCTCTGCCCTGATCCTGGGGGGGGAGGCTCCCCTCTGCCCTGATCCTGGGGGGGGGCTCCCCACTGCCCTGATCCTGGAGGGGGGGGGGCTCCCCTCTGCCCTGATCCTGGAGGGGGGGGGGCTCCCCTCTGCCCTGATCCTGGAGGGGGGGGGCTCCCCTCTGCCCTGATCCTCGGGGGGGGGGGGCTCCCCACTGCCCTGATCCTGGGGGGGGGCTCCCCACTGCCCCTGATCCTGGAGGGGGGGGCTCCCCTCTGCCCTGATCCTGGAGGGGGGGGGGGGGCTCCCCTCTGCCCTGATCCTGGAGGGGGGGGCGGGCTCCCCTCTGCCCTGATCCTGGAGGGGGGGGGGGCTCCCCTCTGCCCTGATCCTGGAGGGGGGGGGGGCGGGCTCCCCTCTGCCCTGATCCTGGAGGGGGGGGCTCCCCTCTGCCCTGATTCTGGAGGGGGGGGGGCTCCCCTCTGCCCTGATCCTGGAGGGGGGGGCTCCCCACTGCCCTGATCCTGGGGGGGGGGCTCCCCTCTGCCCTGATCCTGGAGGGGGGGGCGGGCTCCCCTCTGCCCTGATCCTGGAGGGGGGGGGGCTCCCCTCTGCCCTGATCCTGGAGGGGGGGGGGCGGGCTCCCCTCTGCCCTGATCCTGGAGGGGGGGGCTCCCCTCTGCTCTGATTCTGGAGGGGGGGGGCTCCCCTCTGCCCTGATCCTGGAGGGGGGGCTCCCCACTGCCCTGATCCTGGGGGGGGGGGGCTCCCCTCTGCCCTGATCCTGGGGGGGGGCTCCCCTCTGCCTTGATCCTGGGGGGGGGCTCCCCTCTGCCCTGATCCTGGAGGGGGGGCTCCCCTCTGCCCTGATCCTGGAGGGGGGGCTCCCCTCTGCCCTGATCCTGGGGGGGGGGCTCCCCTCTGCCCTGATCCTGGGGGGGGGCTCCCCTCTGCCCTGATCCTGGGGGGGGGGCTCCCCTCTGCCCTGATCCTGGGGGGGGCTCCCCTCTGCCCTGATCCTGGGGGGGGCTCCCCTCTGCCCTGATCCTGGAGGGGGGGCTCCCCACTGCCCTGATCCTGGAGGGGGGGCTCCCCACTGCCCTGATCCTGGAGGGGGGGCTCCCCACTGCCCTGATCCTGGAGGGGGGGCTCCCCACTGCCCTGATCCTGGAGGGGGGGCTCCCCTCTGCCCTGATCCTGGAGGGGGGCTCCTCTCTGCCCTGATCCTGGAGGGGGGGGCTCCCCACTGCCCTGGGCGCCCCCTGCGGGGCGGTGGTCGAGGTGGGCGCCCCCTGTGGGGTGGTGGTACAGTTCCCATGTACAGTACCTGTGCATGGTAGCAGTCAGGCCGGGCACGTGGTGCAGGCTTCCCCTCCTCCCTCTGGACACTTAATCTATTGAGGTGTTCAGAGTGATTTTAAACATAGAAGAGGTATGACAGGTCCTCTTGGCCGGTTGGTGGTGGTGGTGGTGGTGGGGGGGGGGGGTTGGGTGAGGGGTGATGTATCCAGAAATGATGTGTAATTTATATTCTCGGCTCTCCCACGGCCAGGAAATAAGAAAGAGACAATTTTCAGTAATATTATAATTGTGTCCCGACTCTTTTCTTGCAGTGATTGGTCAGTTCATCATTCAGGGCGGAGCCTGATCATTCTGTATCTCAGTGTATGACTCCAGTAACCCCCCTTCTATGTTCCTCATTACAGGTGATGAGTGAGGAGCTGTGAGTGACTGCTGACCCCGGAGATCCCCCACAATGTCCTGGTTGGTGGACCTGGCCGTGAAGGCGGAGGATCTGCTGAATTTGGTGGATCAGGGAGCGGCCACTGCCCTAAGCAAGGGCAAAGAGGGCGAGGTCATCCTGGACAGCGCCGCCGACTACATCGGACACGATCCGCCGGAGAAACGAAGGAGAAACAATCCGGCTACACCAAGTCCGCCTTCATCTCCTCCGCCGCCGGCAATATAAAGAACCAGAAGGGCGACTCTTCTCGCCGGCACAGCCAACGTCAAGTCCATCAGCAGGAAGACTACAGAGACCGCCCACAGCACCCCCATCGACTCCTCCCGCAGCGCCCCCATCGCCCCCTCCCACAGCGCCCCCTCCCTCAGGACCTCCAGCCACTTCGTACGGCGGAAAAAGTCCGAACCGGACGATGAGCAGCTCTTCGATTTCCTTAATAGTTCGGAGAAAGTGCACAACGGCGCCCTGGAGTCCAGGAGAGAATCCAGCAGGGAGGCGAGCGGGCAGTCCGCACCCAGCAACCCCAACAGTGCCAACACCACCCAGAGCGCCGCCACGAAGACTGAGCGGAAAACTCCAGGTAAATGGTTTCTCCTGTTTATCCTCCTGGCTCCCCCAAAATATCCTACTTGCCTGCTTCACCCTCCAGCTCCGTCCCCGGCTTCCTCCTTGGTCCGGCAATGGTAGAATGACACTCTGTCCATTTCCTGTGAGCCCAGCCTGTCCTTTCTTTTTTTTTTTTTTTTTTTTTTACATTTACCACTAGCGGGCACATCATCTTATAGGCTGGGCTCGCGTGTATAACAGTCCACAGGTGGCAAACACAAGGCCCGCGGGCCAAATCCGGCCTGCCAGGCCTTGTCATGTGGCCCGTGCAGCAGCCGCCACCTCCCGATCTCACTGCTGTCTGTTCTTTCCGCTGTCACGCCAGGTCTCCTAGGCAACGAGAGTGAAAATTTCTGGCTCTAACCCCTTCAGTCCTGCAAGCGGCGCCGGCTTTGTGTGAACTGAGTGCATGCGCGGCTAGTCAGTCTCCTAGGCAACAAGGGTAAACATTTTCCGCTTTCTCACCTCCTCAATCACTGCAGCGGCGCCGGCTTTGTGAGCGTAGCGCGCCCCTGCACTCTGCTCGCGGCGCGCCCCTGCACTCTGCTCGCGGCGCCGCCCCTGCACTCTGCTCTCGGCGCGCCCCTGCACTCTGCTCGCGGCGCGCCCCTGCACTCTGCTCGCGGCGCGCCCCTGCACTCTGCTCGCGGGCGCGCCCCTGCACTCTGCTCGCGGCGCGCCCCTGCACTCTGCTCGCGGCGCGCCCCTGCACTCTGCTCGCGGCGCGCCCCTGCACTCTGCTCTCGGCGCGCCCCCTGCACTCTGCTCTCGGCGCGCCCCTGCACTCTGCACTCGGCGCGCCCCCTGCACTCTGCTCTGCGCGCCCCTGCACCCTGCACTCTGCGCGCCCCTGCACTCTGCGCGCCCCTGCACTCGGCGCGCCCCTGCACTCTGCTCTCGACGCGCCCCTGCACTCTGCTCTCGACGCGCTCCAGCAATCTGCGTGCCCCCGCACTCTGCTCTCGGCGCGCCCCTGCACTCGGCGCGCCCCTGCACTCTGCTCTCGGCGCGCCCCTGCACTCTGCTCTCGGCGCACCCCTGCACGCTGTACAAAACGCAACCCAGATACAAGCGGCCCATTGAGGGCAGCCATATTGCCGATGCGGCCCGCAATAAAATTTAGTTGGACATCCCTGCATTAGTAATTAACTTTTTATTTTTTCTCTTATCGCAGATTGCTTATCTTTTCCCAGATTCTTAACCACTTTGAAGACCCGCCCTTTTCTGGCACTTTTTGTTTACGAGTCTAAATCAGTATTTTTTGCTAGAAAATTAATTATACCATCCAAATCTATCTATCTATCTATCTATCTATCTATCTATCTATCTATCTATCTATCTATCTATCTATCTATCTATCTATCTATCTATCTATATCTATGTGTGTGTGTATATATTATATTCTATATTTTTAGCAGAGTCCCCATAAAATGGCGATCGTTTTAACTTTTATGTTGTGCGACATTTACACAGCGATTTTTTTTTTTTTTTTTTTTTTTTTCAAACGAATTTTTGGGAACAAATATAACTTTAATGAATAAAAACAAACACAATATATACCCCAATTTTTTGTATAAATGTTAAAAGATGATTTTACGCCAAGTAAATAGATACCAAACATGTCATGCTTAAAAATTTCACCTGCTCATGGAATGGCAACAAATTATGATACCTCTTGCTGACCACCCGCCACAGTTATACTGCAGTTATACTGTGACAAGGTGGCTCGGCTGCGCGAAACGACTTACGGGTATGTCGTTTTGTGCACTAGCCTGTGTGGGTGCGCATGCACCTGATTGGCCAGCAAGGGAGCCAATCGGAAGATACGGTGGCCGCCCGCAATTGTTCCTCACAGAGACAGAACGGGGATCTGCCAATGTAAACGGTCAGATTTGCGTTCTGACGGGGTGACACAGGATCTTGTTTTCCCGCTATACAGGAATATGGATCTCTGTGTTGTCCCAGTCAGACCGTCCCCCATACAGTTAGAAAACACCCCCAGGGAACACAATTAACCCCTTGATCGTCCCTGGTGTTAACCCCTTCCCTGCCAGTGTCATTTATACAGTGATCAGTGTTGATTTTTAGCACTGATCAATATAATAATGTCACTGGTCACAAAAAAGTGTCAAAAGTGTGTGATCTGTCCGCCGCAATCCCACTAAAAATGGCTGATCAGCGCCATTATTAGTAAAAAAAAAAAAAAAAAAAAAAAATCTATCCTCTATTTTTTAGAGTGAAGGGAAAGATGATTAATGCGCTACCCAAAAAAACAAAAAACAGCTGCTACAAACCATGTGACAAAAAGGAAAACAAGTGTGAAATAAATTGTAGCGCTAAAAACACATATATTGGTAGTATATGTAAAGTTCAAAGTGCATATATGCGTAGTGTCCCAAGGAATAAAAGCAAATATGTAATCAAAGGGAACAAAAGTCCACAGTGGAAGAAATAATCCGTGTGAATAATCTTGTCTGCTTCCCAACCGTCAGCTTGTATATCATCAACTTAAAGTGGTGTTCCGGCCAAAATTATACTTTTTAAATAAAAACACCCCTATAATACACAAGCTTCATGTATTCTAGTAAAGTTAGTCTGTAAACTAAGGTCTGTTTTGTTAGTTTATAGCAGTAGTTTGTTATTTTATAAACTTACAGCAGGCCGCGGCCATCTTAAGTGTGGGCATCTGAAGCCAGACTGTATTTCTTCCTGGATCTCATCCTTGCAGATCTCGCACATGCTCAGTGCAGCACAAGCAGTGTAATAGGTTTCAGGTCAGGTTTCCATAGCAACGGCAGTTTCAGAGGAAGTTGCCGCCCCTTCCCAGAAGGCATTGCAAACAGGAAATGATGCGATGGGCCACGGCCAGGGAGGAGGAAGTGAAAAATGAATACAGCAGATATACAGTAGGTGCTGAGGAAAAAAATATCCAATTTGTTTACAGTGCACAGTTTAGTGAATGATGCTGAAGAGTTGTAAAAGTGGGTGGAACTCCACTTTAAGCGAATAGATGAAATACTCTTACCAGAGAAGTTGGATTCTACTGCCGTAAGCATAGAATCAATGGAGCTTAGTGCCACCCAGGGCGAAGTAGTGGAGTGTTGGAGGCAAGGGTAGAGCACATCCCCTCTTTATCCGCCAAAGCAGAGCCAAAGATGAATTCCAAAAAAACGAAGTGGTTCCTCAGTTCCCCAGTATATGTGGAAAAAAGAAGGGATGCTCCCACATAGTGTCATTCTGGGTATTTTTATTCATTAAAAAAAAAACCACAATACATATAAAAAAGTGATCACAGAATAAAATAAAAAGCAGTGTATAGGGTCTGTAAAAAGCCGCCCTACGCGTTTCGGTCCAATGACCTTCAACAGGGGCATATATTTTTAGATGCTATAACTTTTGTGCAAACCAATCAATGTAAGCTTATTGTCTATTTTTTTTTTTAACCTAAATATGTAGAAGAATACATATTGGTCCAAACTGATGAAGAAATTCGTTTTTTTTATTTTTATTTTTTTATTGGATATGTTTTATAGCAGAAAGTAATAAATATTGTTTTTTTTTTTTATTCAAACTTGTCGGTCTTTTTTTGTTTATAGCGCAAAATATAAAAACCGCAGAGGAGATCAAATACCACCAAAGGAAAGCTCTATTTGTGGGGAAAAAAGGACGTCAATTGTAGTTGGGTGCAACGTCGCACGACCGCGCAGTTGTCAGTTAAATTAACGCAGTGCCGTATCGCAAAAAATGGCCTGGTCATTAAAGAGAGTGTAAAGCTCGGGAAAAGAACTTCCAAAAAAAAAAAGGCAAAATGAGCTAGTATGCATCGCATACTAGCTCATTATGAAATGCTTACCTTAGAACAATGCCCTGCAGCGGCACCTGCTCACCGCTGACACGGCCGACATCTTTCCCGGAGTTACTTCCGGGTTTGCGGGCTCCGGTGCTGTGATTGGCCGGAGCCGCGATGACGTCACCCCCGCACATGGGCGCAGGTGCCGCCGGTCACGGCATGGGTCCTGAAGAAACGGCACGAGGGGGGCGTTCATTCAGTGCGCATGCGCCGATGATGTCGGCGCCAGAGTATATAGTAAATATCTCCTAAACGGTGCAAGTTTTGGAGATGTTTACAGTACCTACAGGTAAGCCTTACTATAGGTTTACCTGTAGGTATAATCAAAGAGGAAGACTTTACTTCCTCTTTTAAGGGGGTAAATCCTTCCGGTCCTTAAATGGTTAGAAATCTCCATAGGTGACGCTTGTTTACAGGTTACATGGTTTTGAGTTACAGAGGAGGTCATGTGCTAGAATTATTGCTCTCGCTCTAACAATCGTGGCGATTCCTCACGTGTGGTACAAACGCCCTTTACATATGTGTGCGTAACTTACGTATGCGTTCGCTTATGTGCGCAAGCTCAGAGGGGTGGGGCACTTTACATTTTATTTTTTTTCTTTCTTATTTATTTTACTTTTTTTTTTTTTTTTTAACACTATCCCTATTATTTAATTGTTATCGCTTTTATTTCTATTACAAGTAATTGTAACATCCCCTGTAATAGAAATAAGGATGACAGGTTCTCTTTATGGAGAGATCTGGGGTCAAAAAGACCCCAAATCTCTTCTTTACCTTTTTTAAAGGATAAGTCCACCCTAACACTAAAATCCCTTCATCTACAGACATCCACGATCTAACACTAACCTATCTAGTCCTGTAAAGAAGAAATCGGTCTACATTTTTAGGCTTTTTTTTTTAAGCCGATCCGACCCGATCCCACGCTGAGCTGTCAGCTGCGGCTTCGCTGTGGAAACGGTGCAGAGGACACAGCCGACAACGGAAGCCCCGTAGTAACTCTCTGGGTGACGTCACTTCCCATTCATTTCACAGCCGTTGTCAGCTGTGTCCTCTGCAGAGCTTCCGTCGTTGGAGATCGAGTCGGATCGCCTTCAAAAAAGGTATGTAGTCAGATTTCTTACAAATGTTTTTCCCGCACCAGTGCAGATCTGAACCAGGTATGGAATGGATGTTGCTGTCCAGAGATGAGGAGCCCCAGGTGCTGGCTAATGCTGATTGAAGCTGTGAGCAAACGAGAAAATCCGGACAGCCGCACACCAGGAGAATATAATCCAAAAAAGTTTCTTTATTGTAAAATCAGGAACATATCGTGTACAGGACACCATGGACAGAGTGTACAGGCAATCGGCAAACGCGTTTCGCACTTATGCCAAGTGCTTACTCATAGCACAGATTTCTTCTATATAGAGCTAGATAGGTTCTAGTGTTAGATTGTGGATGTCTGTAGATGCAGAGATTGTAGTGTTGGGGTGGACTTGATAGATCTTTTGCTTAAAAAAACAAAACTTCCAGCTTGGACCAGAAATGACGTCATGAGGTCGCTTAGATCCTCCAAGGTCATAGAGGCGATCAGAGCGGATCTACTCTATGATCACCTGTGTGACCAGCTGGTGGCACCATCGGACCATTTTTAAGGTGATCCGGTGTAAATGGTAAGCCTGATAAACACTAGTGAGCGTTGGGGGGTGGACCTCTAATCCCGGTAAACCACTTGCAAACTTAATACTGAACTCCAAGCTGATATATAAAAAATAATAATGAATCCGGTTATACTGTATATTATGACTTTGATCTGCAGATTGGTATTCTTAACCATAGTAACCAGAGGTAAACTAGCAGCACACAGCTGTGCACGGCTACTAGTTCAACAGACGCAGGTCTCAGACTAGAGATCCGGGACTGATCAGCACAGTTCCCAATCATCTTCATGACAGATAATCGCGGTGATCACACAGAGGCTGGAAATGTTTGTGCTAACCAACCTCTCCAGCCTGTAGGTGGCGCTGTGCCCCTCCCTGTGCAGAGAAATAGAGGTACAAACTATTGTGTGTGTGTGTATATATATATATATATATAATGTGTGTGTGTGTGTATATATATATATATATATATATATATATATATATATATATAATGTATGTGTGTGTGTGTATATGTATGTATATATATATATATATATATATATAAAATGTATAATGTATGTGTGTGTATGTGTGTGTGTATATATATATATATATATATATATATATATATATATATATATATATATATATATATATATATATATATATATATATATATATATATATATATATATATATATATCTCTATTATGTGTGTGTGTGTATGTATGTATATATAGTGTATGTGTGTATGTGTGTATATATATATATATATATATATATATATATATATATATATATATATATATATATATATATATATATATGAAATGGCTTTTATTGCTATGTGTGTATGAAATGGTTTTTCTATTTTCTGTTTAAATGCTATATAAATTCCAAGATAATAAATTGTATTTTATAATTCAGAGCTGTCTGTCGATTTGCCTCGCTCGGCCCCCAAACCTTTTGTTTGACTAAATGATTTAGGGATTGGAGGCACATTTGCCTCATTTAAAGTCCCACCAAACCCTTTTCCCCCTCACTATTAGTAGGGATTACTGTTTTAAAATCTAAACTCTTGTCATAAAATAACAAAAAATCTAAAAAATTAATTTTTTATTTATTTTTTTTTCCCCCAATTTTGTCTGCTTATAATAATGTGCTGGGTATTTACTAAAATAGAGAACTCTGTATACTTAAAGCGAACCTTCAGTCATTTTTTTTCATTTTTCCATCTATTAAATCTTCTGCCCTTTGTTGCACAACGTTGTAATGTTGCAATTTTTTTTTTTTATGTCACACGATATTTGGGCAGTCATTTTTGAAAAGCTATTTTTTTGGGGGAAAAAAAAATACACTTTAATGAATAAAACAAGAAATAAGTGGTTATAGTGGAAAGTCACCAAAAGGGGGAAGCTCCGCTTGTTTTCATCCTCCCCTCCTCCTCTGTAATGCCCCGTACACACGGTCGGATTTTCCGATGGACAATGTCCGATCGGAGCGTGTTGTCGGAAATTCCGACCGTGTGTGGGCTCCATCGGACATTTTCCATCGGATTTTCCGACACACAAAGTTGGAGAGCAGGAGATAAAATTTTCCGACAACAAAATCCGTTGTTGGAAAATTCCGATCGTGTGTACACAAATCCGATGGACAAAGTGCCACGCATGCTCAGAATAAATAAAGAGATGAAAGCTATTGGCCACTGCCCCGTTTATAGTCCCGACGTACGTGTTTTACGTCACCGCGTTCAAAACGATCGGATTGTCCGACAACTTTGTGTGACCGTGTGTATGCAAGACAAGTTTGAGCCAACATCTGTCGGAAAAAATCCTAGGATTTTGTTGTCGGAATGTCCGAACAAAGTCCGACCGTGTGTACGGGGCATTAGAGCGCCCCCACTCACTCTGGATGAAGGAGCACAGGGGCAATCTTTGGACAGCAGCATTGCCAGACTGGGGGGTGGGGGGTGGAGAGTGTTAGATGGACTAGCAGATTTAGACAAATTGAAGCCAAACTCCAGATCACACTTTATATATAATCAGTTACAGCTCAGTTGCTCTCCATTTTTTGGCACTAGTGAGAGGCCAATCTGCTGACAGCCTAAAGATTTTCTGCTGCTCAGGGGCTCTGGGCTTCGGCAAAATGGCAGCCTTTGGCAAGAAGTGGTGGCAGCCTCTTCCTTGCTATAGAACATTATTTTTTGTCAGGTAGTTATAGGCTTTAGTGTACAGGGCCACACTTAGACTGCCTGTCTAGCACATTATCCGAAGGAATTATGTGGATGTTCGCTGTGTGTACAGGAATGATGCCACGTAGACGGCTGGGGCTCTGTGCCCAGGAACTTCAAATTGCATCTCTCCAGGATCCCCGCTGGTAATGTCAGCGTAAGAAGATTTGTTGGACGTGTAAGCCGATGACCGGTCTAATTAAAGACATTAAATACTGACTAGTCTGCAGCACAATGAATCAGCTGGTTCAGCAAGAAGAGATTCCAGTACAGAGTCACTCCATATAGACACCGTGACTGGTTCCTCTTAAGGGCGGTGCTTTGAATTTAACCACTTCATTACTGGGCATTTTTACCCCCTTCCTGCCCAGTCCAATTTTCAGCTTTCAGCGGCTGTCACACTTTGAATGACAATTGCGCGGTCATGCTACACTGTACGCATATAAAACTGTTATTTTTTTTCACACAAATAGAGCTTTTTTTTTTTGTGGTATTTAATCACCACTGGGTTTTTTATTTTTTGCTAAAAAAATCAAAAAAGAACGTAAATTAAAAAAAAAAACAAAACTTTTTTTTCATAGTTTTGTTATAAAATTTTGCAAACTGGTAATGTTTCTTCACTGCTGTGCACTGATAGGCGGCACTGATGGGCACTTGTAGGCGGCACTGATGGGCACTTGTAGGCGGCACTGATGGGCACTTGTAGGCGGCACTGATGGGCAATTGTAGGCGGCACTGATGGGCACTTGTAGGCGGCACTGATGGGCACTTGTAGGCGGCACTGATGGGCACTTGTAGGCGGCACTGATGGGCACTTGTAGGCGGCACTGATGGGCACTTGTAGGCGGCACTGATGGGCACTTGTAGGCGGCACTGTTGGGCACTTGTAGGCGGCACTGATGGGCAATTGTAGGCGGCACTGATGGGCAATTGTAGGCGGCACTGATGGGCACTTGTAGGCGGCACTGATGGGCACTTGTAGGCGGCACTGATGGGCACTTGTAGGCGGCACTGATGGGCACTTGTAGGCGGCACTGATGGGCACTTGTAGGCGGCACTGATGGGCACTTGTAGGCGGCACTGATGGGCACTTGTAGGCGGCACTGATGGGCACTTGTAGGCGGCACTGATGGGCACTTGTAGGCGGCACTGATGGGCACTTGTAGGTGGCACTGATGGGCACTTGTAGGCGGCACTGATGGGCACTTGTAGGCGGCACTGATAGATGACACTGATGGGCACTTGTAGGCGGCACTGATGGGCACTTGTAGGCGGCACTGATGGGCACTTGTAGGCGGCACTGATGGGCACTTGTAGGCAGCACTGATAGATGACACTGATGGGCACTTGTAGGCGGCACTGATGGGCACTTGTAGGCGGCACTGATGGGCACTTGTAGGCGGCACTGATAGATGACACTGGGCACTTGTAGGTGGCACTGATGGGCACTTGTAGGTGGCACTGATGGGCACTTGTAGGTGGCACTGATGGGCACTTGTAGGTGGCACTGATGGGCACTTGTAGGCGGCACTGATAGATGACACTGGGCACTTGTAGGTGACACTGATGGGCAGTGGTAGGCTGCTCTGATAGATGACACTGATGGGCATTGATTGGCAGCACTGGTGGGCACTGTTGGGACTGCACTGATAATCGGATCACTGATAGTGCCTTGATTATCAGTGCCGATGTCCCTAACACAAGCCGGTCATCGGCGTGAGGAGAGAAAAGCCGATAACCGGCTTGTGTTTACATCCTGGGATCAGCTGTCATTGGCTGACCGCTAATCACATGGTAAAGGGCCGCTGTGATTGGCCCTGGACCCCAATCTGTGATCAGCTGAGTCCGGGCGAGCGGGCAGCAGGATCACAGGAGGACGTCCAAGGATGCCCACGCTGTTAGCCGTCTCTTGGCTATTGCGTGGGCGGCAAACGGTTAAAGTAAACTTTTCCTGCGCGAAATCTGGGAGCCGCCATTGGCAGACTTGGTCTAAAAATATGAATTGCTGGCTGAAATTAGTGGCAGCTTCCTTGGCTTCGCTCCATGTTTTTTTTTTTTTTTTAAATGGATGAGTACAAATCAGAAGGCTACCGTTGCGCTTACCTTCGGAAATCCTAGTTCTCTGGTCGTCATGTTGATCCACCGCTTCTCTGACTTGGAACAAGTGTACAGATTAGGAATGTTGTTTGCACTCTGATTGCTTGTTGCAGATCAGTGTTCTGGGATCATGTGACTCGTTCTTTATCCCCCCCATGTGACTGTACTGGTGCTCTATGAGTGCTCCAGCGCTCTCACATTGGGGGCAGGGAGAGAATTCTCAGCCCTGTGAAAGCTCCAAGCGGACCGCTTCCTAGGCTTTACCTGGAATGTTGATTCCTTCACCACATAGAACTGTGCATGAGAAGATTTATATACAGATTGTGGACTTCTGGGGTTACACACTGAAGGACCTAGAGGAGGGACTGTCTGTCTTCTGATCTGACAGTATTTATGCATGCAGTACTTTATCAGTAGGCACAGCATTGGTTAATAGACTCATGAGGCCACCACCAGATGGGAAAAGTACACTCTGTAGTGTGATCCCCCTCCCAATTAAAGTCAAATGTGCTTTCATTAGGGTACACAGCCCTGGATAGACAAATGGCAACTCCTCCAGCTTCCCCGCTAGTGGGTGGTAACATCTATTTCTTAGTCGGACATCGCCCCATATATGTAAATCTATACGACTATAAAAAGGAAAAAGATGCTCCGGAATACGTCACGGCTGACGAAACGTATAGGGCGGAGCGACTTGCTGACCTTATTGCGAGTTCCCGGAAGTGCAGGTGCTGTATATCTGCCCTGTGAGGATTTGTTACAAGCGCTTTTTATTCAGAATTGTAAGTGTAATTTTAATTGCTAATAAAGCTTTACACTATCGGAGCATCTTTTTCCTTTTTTATACTCGTATAGATTACATATATGGGGCGATGCCCAACTGAGAACCGGACGTTACCATCCGCTAGTGGGAGGAGCCGGAGGAGTTGCCATTTGGCTATCCAGGGCTGTGTACCCTAATAAAAGCACATATGACTTCTCTATAATTAGGGGGGTCACACTACAGCTACACTAAGTGTGTACTCGTCCCATTTGGGTGGCCTCACGAGTCTATTAACCCTTGCTGGTGGTGGAGATTTTGCAGGCATCTACATATACTTTGATATAGAAGAAGAGGGTTTCTATTTATTTTTCTCTATGGTGCACATTGAACTTTGTCCTCTCTTACACATTGGACTTTTGTGTTGCAGGAATTTTTTATACAGTATAAGATATTGTTTAATTTGTTCATTACGTTTTTTAATTTGCTATTTCTTTCTTTATGATATAATTGCTAGAGTTGCTGCTTTTTTTTTTTTTTTTTTTTTTTTTTTTCATAGAATTTTGTGCGGTTTCTTTTTTTTATTTATTTTTTTTTTTCCCGTAAGCACAGCATGGTTTGCATACCTAGTGTGATAAGATACCTCCTAGTTTAGATGGTTACTTCTAAAATTAGAAAAGAGTCGGTAGAGTGCTGGACCAAAAGGTTTAAAAATTAGATGAGGTTTCAAACCCAAAATCAGGAGCTCTCTGTTAACTGGAGTTTCCTTTAAAAGTCCTCAGGGCAGTCTGAGAAATCACAACTACCATCCAAATAATTGGCGTCCAAATCCCAACTAGAAAAAAGTGAAAAGCTGCCTGCGCAATATCCTGATACAAGATAACAAAAAAAGCTAAGCTAATCAAAAATAACGCACATAATACTCCTACATAAAGAAGACTTCATAAATGCATACATATAAAATGGATGCCAATTAGAGTGCATGAGATGCTGAAATGCGTCAGAGGCGTGGCCTGGAAGGAGCTAGGCTGAGGTTGCTTTCAACTGTATGACCATCGGGTTTTACTAGAGTGCGGCGATCAGGTCTTCCTTCCTCCAATATATACGAGATTCTTTCCCCCCGAGCTAGCACCCACATAGCGTGAGTCCACCGGATTTGGACACAGAGACCTGAGCGGCAATCCGTAACTTTCCATTCAGGTTTACTGTATCCATCCAGAAGTTCCGATCGAGCTGTTGGCGTGCGTAGTGGCGTCGGAGTCCTGCTCCTCCCAATGCGTTTCGTCACGTGAGACGTCAGAATCGAAAAAAAAAAAAAAAATGATAGTTCCACAAAACTAGTATGGGTCCAGCGGGTTTTTATTGTATAAGCCAAAGAAAGTAGCCAAAGAGTTTCTGGGAGCTTGGGGCTGGGAAATTTAAATATGGAATAGTGAAAAATCTCTAAAATTGTCTAAAAGAAAGGAAGGGGACATTTTTAGGACTAATTAGCTTTAGGCTGGAATTCTGCTTTACCTTTTTTTTTTTTTTTAAAGGGATTTATGTTTCATTTGGTCTCATTGCATTATGTTGTTGGGATTTGTATCATTCACAGATTTTCAGCCTGCAGACAACACTCTGGAAGATAAAGTCCCGGACAGCAAAGCCTCAGACACGTCCTCCACCTCCAGCCATGGCAATGGAGACCAGAAATCCCACGAACTGTCCAATCTCCGCCTGGAGAACCAGCTGCTCAGAAATGAGGTTCAGTCCCTGAACCAGGAGATGGCGACACTCATCCAGAGATCCAAGGAGACCCAGGAAGGTAACAAGGG
>JBBGZY010001747.1:0-135000 GCA_037952925.1 Lithobates clamitans | reverse complement strand
TGACAGCAGCGGGAGCCAATGTCGCCCAACACTGTGTCTCAGCCAAATAGGAGGTAAGCTGATTTAGTATATGACATTTTTGGCTTTGGATTTAAGTCCACAAAGCGATAACAGGTTGGAAATAGTTTTGCTTGTAATAAAGCCATCTTGGTGGATTTATCCATAGAATGAATTTTCCACTCGTCTGAGCAAGATGGAAGCAGAGCGTCAGAACCTGGTGGACTCGGTGGTGAGCGCTGAGAAGAAACACATGGAGGAGAAGAGGAGGTGCGACGATCTGCAGCAGCAGCTGAAGGTGGCAAAGGCCGCAGCAGAGTCTGTAAAACAGGAAATGATGGATTATAAGCAAAAGGCAACTCGCATTCTGCAGGTGCGGAGTAATGGCTGGAGAGGTGCGCCCTCTGCAGGGGATAGCTTTTTGTACCCAGAATCGTTAGATGGAGATATAGATAGAGATATATATACCGTATATACTCGAGTATAAGTCGTTCCGAGTATAAGTCGAGGCCCTAATTTACCACAAAAAAAATGGGAAAAACTTATTGACCCGAGTATAAGACGAGGGTGAGAAATGCACAGTTACTGTAAGTGGAAAAGAGGGTCAACAATGCCCATTTGCAGCATCACTGTGCCCATTTGCAGCCATAGGTCCCCTGAACTTCAAACTCGGTAGTTAAGGGTTCCTAGATGCCCCCTAGCTGCAGCCAAAATTTGGGGTCTCTGAACCCAAAGGGTCCCGAAATGACATTGCTGCAGATGGACACAGTTGACCGAATTTGGGGCCCCATATCTCGGGGCCACTTAGTGCTAAGAACCCCAAATTTAGTGTGCAAACCCAGTGGAACTAGCACCATAAAATTTCCAAAGCTGGGATTTCTAGCACCAAGTGGCCCCGAGATACAGGGCCCCAAAAATCAGTTCAGAAAATGTCAAGCACTTTTCTGCAGCAGAGAATGATATTTTCTGAACCGGTTTTGGGGCCCCGTATCTCAGGGGCACTTGGTGCTAGGAACCCCAGCTTTGGATATGTTATGGTACCAGTTCAACTGGGTTTGCACACCAAATATGGGGTTCCTAGCACCAAGTGGCCCTGAGATATGGGGCCCCAAATTCGGTTCAGAAAATGTTAAGCACTTTTCTGCAGCAGAGAATGACATTTTCCGAACCGATTTTGGGGCCCCGTATCTCGGGGCCACTTAGAGCTAGGAACCCCAAATTTAGTGTGCAAACCCAGTGGAACTAGCACCATAAAATTTCCAAAGCTGGGATTTCTAGCACCAAGTGGCCCCGAGATACAGGGCCCCAAAAATCAGTTCAGAAAATGTCAAGCACTTTTCTGCAGCAGAGAATGATATTTTCTGAACCGGTTTTGGGGCCCCGTATCTCAGGGGCACTTGGTGCTAGGAACCCCAGCTTTGGATATGTTATGGTACCAGTTCAACTGGGTTTGCACACCAAATATGGGGTTCCTAGCACCAAGTGGCCCTGAGATATGGGGCCCCAAATTCGGTTCAGAAAATGTTAAGCACTTTTCTGCAGCAGAGAATGACATTTTCCGAACCAATTTTGGGGCCCCGTATCTCGGGGCCACTTAGTACTAGGAACTGGATATGTTGTGGTACCAGTTCCACTGAGTTTGCACACTAAATTTGGGGTTCCTAGTACTAAGTGGCCCTGAGATACGGGGCCCCAAAGTCGGTTCGGAAAATGAATTTTTTTGCTGCAGAAAAGTGCTTGACTCGAGTATAAGTCGAGGGGGGCACTTTCAGTACAAAAAAATGTGCTGAAAAATTCGACTTATACTCGAGTATATATATATATATATATATATATATATATATATATATATATATATATATATATATATATATATATATATATATATATATATAATAATTATTATACACACAGTGGGGACGTAAAGTATTCAGACCCCCTTCAATTTTTCTTTCTCTCTTTGTTATATTGCAGCCATTTGCTAAAATCTTTTAAGTTCATTTTTTCCTCATTAATGTACACACAGCACCCCATATTGTACACACAGCCCCCCATATTGTACACACAGCACCCCATATTGACAGAAAAACACAGAATTGTTGACATTTTTGCAGATTTATTAAAAAAAAAAACCTGAAATATCACATGGTCCTAAGTATTCAGACCCTTTGCTGTGACCCTCATATATATAACTCAGGTGCTGTCCATTTCTTCTGATCATCCTTGAGATGGTTCTACACCTTCATTTGAGTCCAGCTGTGTTTGATTATACTGATTGGACGTGATGTTTTTGCAGATTTATGAAAAAAAAAAAACTAAAATATCACATGGTCCTAAGTATTCAGACCCTTTGCTCAGTATTTAGTAGAAGAACCCTTTTGATCTAATACAGCCATGAGTCTTTTTGGGAAAGATGTAATTTGTGTACAGCGTTGCATGACCGCGCAATTGGCAATTAAAGCAGCGGAGCGCTGAATAGCAAAAAAATGCTCTGGTTGTGAAGGGGGTAAAACCTTCCAGAGGTGAAGTAGTTATCTCTGTTTTCTTGCACCTTATAGTCCAAAGAGAAACTGATCAGCAGCCTGAAGGAGGGCTCAGGTCTGGATGGGTTGGACAGCCATGTAGGCAGCACCATGGAGCTGGAAGAGACGAGACATGAGAGAGACATGCAGAGAGAAGACATACAGAAACTTCTGGCTCAGATCCAGCAGCTGAAAGCCGAGTTACAGGTAAGAGGATATTCTCTGATGCTCTGCTTCTATCTATCTCTCTCTCTCTCTCTCTCTATATATATATATATATATATATATATATATATATATATATATATATATATATATATATATATATATATATATACATACTGCCCCAAATGTTACCCACTGCAATTTAAGATAGAGAGAGAGCTTTGGTGTAGATGTGCTCTGTTATCCGAGAGAATAGAATACGTGTATATGTTGTCTATGGCAGCCATTTTTTTTTCATTCACCAGAAAAATGACATCCGATTGGAATGAAAAATGGAATCCACTGCTCAATTCTTGCCATTTTTAAAAAATGGAGTGCGTGCCCTAAGATTTCAACTATCAGAGAAAGCAGCCTATCCGTTCACTAGAGACCAGTGACATCACTGAGAATGCAGCCTATCCATTCACTAGGGACTGGTGACCTCACTGAGAATGCAGCCTATCCAATCACTAGAGAGCGGTGACATCACTGAGAATGCAGCCTATCCGTTCACTAGGGACTGGTGACCTCACTGAGAATGCAGCCTATCCAATCACTAGAGAGCGGTGACATCACTGAGAATGCAGCCTATCCATTCACTGAAGACCAGTGACATCACTGAGAATGCAGCCTATCCATTCACTAGAGAGTGGTGACATCACTGAGAATGCAGCCTATCCATTCACTAGAGACCAGTGACATCACTGAGAATGCAGCCTATCCATTCACTGAAGACCAGTGACATCACTGAGAATGCAGCCTATTCATTCTCTAGAGAGCGGTGACATAATTGAGAATGCAGCCTATCCATTCACTAGAGAGCGGTGACATCACTGAGAATGCAGCCTATCCATTCACTAGAGAGCGGTGACATCACTGAGAATGCAGCCTATCCATTCACTAAAGACCAGTGACATCACTGAGAATGCAGCCTATCCATTCACTAGAGACCAGTGACATCACTGAGAATGCAGCCTATCCATTCACTAGAGAGCGGTGACATCACTGAGAATGCAGCCCATCCATTCACTAGAGAGCAGTGACATCACTGAGAATGCAGCCTATCCATTCACTAGAGAGCGGTGACATCACTGAGAATGCAGCCCATCCATTCACTAGAGAGCGGTGACATCACTGAGAATGCAGCCTATCCATTCACTAGAGAGCAGTGACATCACTGAGAATGCAGCTTTAATTTTTTTAGTCTTTTCTTTCCCGGGTGTGTGGAATTAGCTGTATTTTTTGCTTTCTATAATACTCTTCATTAGTATGTACTACCCTTAGAGAATGCACACACGGTTATGCTTCATATCTTCCCCCATTGTAGGATCTGGAGACTCAGCAAGTGAGTGAAGCAGAAACTGCCAGAGAACAAATGAATGATCTGCAGGAGCAGATGGCGGAGCAGAGGAGGGGGAAGCAGGAGCTGGAGGCTGAACTGGAGCGCCAGAAACAGGTAATGCCCGAACCTTTTCTCCTTTTAACGGTGTGTGTGTGTGTTTTATGAGCAACCTTATGTATGTGATATAATTAATATGTATTCATTGGTGGATAACTTTATGAATCTTCTGTAAAAGTTTGCGAACCCAACAAACCTTTGTACCCCCTTCTTACCTACGGGAGCGAGCCAGTCCAGGATAGCTTTGACTTTTTGTGGTTCCATTGCGACTCCTATCCGAATACGGATCAGGTTGTGGGCACCTCGCAGATCTAACTTCGTGAAGACTCGGGCATTATGGAAACTCTGAAAGAGCTCTGGAATAAGAGGGAGCGGGTAGTGATTTTTTAATAGTGATTTTGTTTAGCCCCCTGTAATCTTCACATGGTCTGAGGGTCTTATCTTTTTTTCTCCACAAAGAATATGCCGGCCCCGGCAGGAGAGGAAGATTGATGGACTTGTGTCTTTGTTCAACCTCACCTACTATGTAACTAAGATGGGCAGATGAATCCCTTCTTCAAGTTCTCATCAAAGTATGCCCGTAGTGTCTCGAGCTCCTTTTCAGGGAGAGGGAATATGCGACCAAAGGGCATTTCTGATCCTGGGAGGAGCTCAATTGGGCAATCATATGGCCGATGAGGTGGAGGGACATCAGCATTCTTCTTGTCAAAGACATCCAGGAACCCTTGGTAGGCTGCAGGCACATCCTTGTGGGTGCTGGACACTGGTTGGTCAGCCAAGCAATTGGCAGACTTATTCTGCACAGGAGTGAGACAGTGCTGTTGACAATATGAAGAGGGAAATAGAACTTCTCCTTTTGACCAGTAAATCTGCGGGTTGTGCGCCTGCAGCCAAGGGATGCCTAGAATGACCGGGAACATGGGTGAGCTCAGAACGTCAAAGCGCAGAAATTCCTGGTACCAAGATTCAGTCATGATGAAAAGAGAGGTGCAGTCTCTTGGGTAACAGGCCCAGAACTAGGCATGGAGCCATCAGCTAGATGAACTGTCAGTTGTTGCTTTTTACTGAAGAGGGGAATGCCAAGTTTCTTTGCCAAAGTCAAGTCCAGAAAGCAGCTGCAGGCTGCAAGCCGAACCTCCTCTTCCGCTACCTGCAGGGAGACGGGAAGGACAAGATGAGAGGGGGAAGGTCCTGCCATCTAGAAATATACAGGCACACGTGGAAGAAACTTACGGGGTCTTATGGGGCAGTTGCGTATGAAATTTCCCGTTCCCCCACAGTAAAGGCATGAGCTTGCTGATGACAAAGTCTCTATTCTGGGGTCAGAGCTGAACGGACTAGGCCAATCTACATAGGTTAAACTTCTGATATGGATGCAGAGGGAGGCATGGTTGCTAGAGGCAAAGGAACCTTGGGTAACATCCAAGTGGGTCTGAAGGCTTGGGCTCTTTCGGAGCGTCGCTCCCGCAGGCGCCGTGAGTTGAATAGTCAACTGAATAAGGCCTTCCAGGGTGGCAGGAGACTCTACTCTGGCCAGCTCATCCTTGAGGGATTCTGACAAGCCCTGACAATATTGATATTTTAAGGCAGCTTCATTCCATCCCGTGTCAGAGGACCATTTACGAAAGTCTACTATGTAGTCTTCCACTGGGTGCCTTCCTTGTGTCAGAGTATGTAGAGCAGTTTCAGCTGTCGCTTCCCACTGCGGTTCATAATATACTTGTGCGATAGCCACAGAATTGACGACCGTGTTTTTTTGTTCTAATAGGCTGTCTGCCCAAGCCTGGGGTTCCTCTGATAGCAATGAGACAATGGACCCTACTTTTAATAGTCTCAAGGGAGAACGTCCGTGGTTGTAAGGCCAAGTACGGCAGGCAGGCATTCTTGAATGATCTAAACTTTTTCCGATTCCCGTTCAGGAGTTGGCACCCGAGGTTCAGGTGAAGGGACCACCACTGTATGGGTAGTGGTGGTACGTTCTTGAACCGGTGTAACAGTTGCAGAGCTAGTGGAGGGTAGAGCTTTATCTCCCTGGGCAGGTGTCCCTGTCAGATGTTGCAGACATCCTTCCAGCTGAAAGTAGCCTTCCTGCAATCTTTGTACTGCTTGAGTGAGAGCAGTGACCTGTTGGCACAGAACCTCCAGAGGGGAAGCACCTCCGTCAGCCTCTGACGTTATGGCTGGATTATACTGTCACGTACCAGGTGCGAGTCTGAGATGCTGAGAGAGGTCTCCCCTTGCAGGTAAGTGCAGTGCTTCCCTGGAAGTGGTACAGGGAGAGCAGTGCCCAGAAAAGCACAGTTTGCCAGGTACTGTGATGAGGTGAGCTGGTCACCGAAATGTAGCGGAAGCAGGCTGGATAGCTGTTGAGCTGGTGTGCTTGGAAAGTACCAGGTAACTTGACAGAGTAGCAAACTGGAAACAGGAGCCAGGCCAGGGGTCGTACATGGTGAGATCAATTCAGGTAAGGAGACTGGATAAAGGAATGTGTGTGTATATCGCGCTGTCTTCTGTAAATAAATAAAATAAGTAAGCAGCTAACACAACAAGTGATCAGATCTTGCAAGAAACATAACATATAGAAAAGTGTAGCGCTAATAAACATTTAGATGGTCCAAAGGGCCACTTGATGTGATTCTACTGGTAATTTTACAGTATAGCACACAGCACAGTACCCCAGATGACGTCTTAGAGGACGAAATGCGTCGGGACGAACTACTGATACCACTGGCACTGGCGATTACTTTATTTACAAGCGCTTTTTATATCGTCAGAAATGTGAGAGTTTTATACAGTATCGCGCTATGCGCTCTCATATTTCCTTCACATATATCATTGATGCCTGATTGGACCTATCCTTAATAAACACACCATTGCAAGCACCCGGGCCACCAGGAATTGTGTCCTCTGTGGTAGCTGTCACCAAGGATCCCCACTTTACAAGCTAGATTGACCCAGTGGGTATATGCCCATCTGTGTCCAATCTCTCTGGTAAGCCTTCACTAAGAGCGGTGGTGGATCTTCTATCAACTCCTTCACTATTTTCATTTTTTATTATTTCATTTTTTATTATTTCATTTTTTTATTACTTCATTTTATTTTTGGTGTCACCAGTATATGGACTGAGTTTATATGACGAAGACCAGTACTTATGCTTTTTTTTATGTACTTTATATATGGTATCACTTTCTTCACAGACTGTGTTCGCTGATTTTGTTGCGATATTACCAGCAGAATCACATCAAGTGGCCCTATGGACCATCTAAATGTTTATTAGCGCTACACTTTTCTGTATGTTAAGGAGACTGGATAAGCCGGGGTCATACACGGTGAGGTGAATCTGTAGCAGAGTCGGTAAGTCAAGCCAAGGTCAGACACGGTGGAGCATAGACAAGAACCTCATATAAATGGGACTTTACAGGCAACAAAGAAGAAAATTAAAAAAATATAAATTTTATTTTTACAAAAATTTAAAAAACAATTTATACGAACAACAAATATACAATTAAAGAAAATGAAAAAATTGTGTGATACAATACAGAAGTGGCAAAAAGATATTGAATCCGACGCGTTTCAAAATAATTAATTTTTACAATCTTCTTCAGGGACAAATTTTTGCCATTATCTGAAAGGCACAAATGTAGTATAAGTATACATAAATCTTATATACTTCAAACCATATATATATAGGAGTAGAAGTAGAAAATATGTACAAAAAAGACAACTTACAAAAGTCATGATCGACATAACGGATTTTCAGCGAATCACTGTTGTAAGTTGTCTTTTTTGTACATATTTTCTACTTGTACTCATATATATATATATATATATAGTTTGAAGTATATAAGATTTATGTATACTTATACTACATTTGTGCCTTTCAGATAATGGCAAAAATTTGTCCCTGAAGAAGATTGTAAAAATTAATTATTTCGAAAGGCGTCGGATTCAATATCTTTTTGCCACTTCTGTATTGTATCACACAATTTTTTCATTTTCTTTAATTGTATATTTGTTGTTCGTATAAATTGTTTTTTAATTTTTGTAAAAATTTAAATTTTTACAATTTTTTTTCTTTGTTGCCTGTAAAGTCCCATTTTTATATGAGGTTCTTGTCTATACTTGTTAGGGATGATGGCAATTTTTCACACTAATCTTGGAGAGTCTACTTTTCCTATAAACACGGTGGACCAAGCAGGAGAGAAGTCAGAAGTACAAGCCCAGGGTAAATCAGGATCACAGGTCAGAGCAAACCGGGTCCAGAACAGGAGTTCAATCAGGATACACAGGAACATGGGGATGCTGATGATGATCCAGCAATGCACCATTGTCAGCAGCAGGTTTAAATAGTCCAGAAGGTGCCAGCATCTGTCACGTTACACGCGTCTGCGTACGCTATTCGCGCCAGTACGCACAGGAGCACGTCTGATGCGGCCATGATGGCTATTGCTAAGATTACCAGGTCTTTGCCTGTTTCCCTGACAGACTGGCAGGATCATCGAGTATTTCACAGTAAATGTGTAAATTAAAAGAGCACAGGCTAGTTTTACAAAACAACTAAATGAAAAGACAAGTGTGAAATATTACATTTTATGAAATAATATGAAATATGACATTTTGTGACATCCTACACTTTTAGTCCCAGGACTCTTTTTCGTAGTTTTCTTTTAAGTTGGATCATTTTATTCTCCCCCCAGGAACTTCAATATACACAGGAGGATTTTCACAGGACCAAGAATACACTTCAAGGGAGAATCCGAGACCGAGAGGATGAGATCCAGAAACTGAGAAATCAGGTAATTTATATAGTGTGATCTAATACTGATATCTAATATTTATGTTCTTTGTGTCCATCCAATGATCTCCTGGTGGGCCGCTGTGCCAGGGGAAAGCGTGGTTGGTAAGAACTTGCATGGTTGCACTTTTGTTGGCATCAGAACTTCTTCCCAGTGCACTGAAGTCAATGGGAACTCCAGAGCAGCTGGATGTAGCTTTAAAATACCAAACATGTTATGCTTGCCTGCTCTGTGAAATGCTTTTGCACAGAGCAGCTCCGATCCTCTTTTAGGGTCTCCTGCTGGCGCTCCTGGCTCCTCCTCTTTGGCGAGTGCCCCCACGAAAAACCCGCTCTCCATGGGGGCACCCTGGGCTTAATGGTTTACTGGGTGAGCCTTCCTTCTGTTGCAAAGCTGACAGCAGCAGTGATTGTGACAAAAAGGTGACTGCTGGGTATAGGATCCCCCTAAACTTGCACATCAGTGGGGGGGCACAGTTTGAAATCTTAGCCCCTGGACGCTGGGTGACCTTGTCCCAGCATTTCTCCCGAGCTGCCCTGTCTGCATCTATTGACACAGAGTGGGTGGATTGGCCCCTCCCCCCGCCTCTTTGTTACAACAGTTGATTGACAGCAGTGGGAGCCAATGGCTCAATGAGGAGGGAGACAGCAGCGAGAGCCGCTCCTCTCGTGCACATCGCTGGATTGGATCGGTCTCAGGTAAGAAAAAGGGGAGGCTGGCGGGATCCTGCAGCACAGGTTTTTTTTTTTTACCCTAATGCAGTGAATGCATTAAGGTAAAAAACCTTAAAGACGAAGTAAACCTTGATGGGTTTTACTTCTTTTTTCCCTGCAAAGTAAAAGCATAATCTGCTAGTATGTGCCACTTACCTGCAAACGAAGCTCGCACTGTCCCCGCTGGAGGCCGCATCCATCTTTGCCCCTCTTCCTCCCAGTGCCGCGGACTCCGGCTCTGTGACTGGCTGGAGTTGCGTGACGTCACTCCCACGCATGCGCGCGGGAGCCACCAATCACGGCAGTCGCTAGTGAAGAAACGCCACGGAGGGCCATTTCTTCACAGCGCACGCGCCGATCGTCATCGGCGCACTGCAAGGTAGATATCTCCTAAAATGGCGCACATTTAGGAGATATTTACTGTACCTATAGGTAAGCCTTATTATAGGCTTACCTATAGGTACAACTTCCGCATTGGGGGTTTACAACCACTTTAAGGCTTTAGAACCACTTTAGATGTTTCTATCAGTGAACTCTGGCTGATCTCTGAGGCATCTCATATTCAAGCTGACTGAATGCAAGCTTCCTGTACCCATTGGAAAGAAGGAAGTCGTGATCGCCGCACTCCGGACAAACCTGATGGTCATACATGTAAAAGCAGCCTCAGCCGAGCTCCATCCAGGCCAGTGCCCTCCAACGTGTTTTGTTGGAGGTCATGACTCGGCCCCAGGGGTGGGGCAAAACGTGTAAATGCGCCTTACCCTGAGCCAGCACCTACAGCGTGAGTCCGCGCATCTTGACACAGGGACCTGAGCGACAATCCAGAACTTTGCATTTGGGCTCAATTGCCTTTTATCCATCACCCATCCAACCCTTTTATGAGTATTGAGTGTTATTACTTCTGAGTGCTGCATGCCACCATTGTTTTGATGAAGCGAACTCCAAGCTTAAAGATTGTGAGCGGTAAGGCGTTCTGATTGCTTCTGTTTACAGGCCGGTGTTTGGAGGAACTGAGTGGGAATAGCGAATAAAATGTCCACTCGTATGTGTGTGTATATATAAATATAAATATAAAAAAAAAATATATATATATATATATATATATATAAAACACTATATTACCAAAAGTATTGGGACGCCTGCCTTTACACACACATGAACTTAATTAACATCCCAGTCTTAGTCCGTAGGGTTCAATATTGAGTTGGTCCACCCTTTGCAGCTTCAACTCCTCTGGGAAGGCCGTCCACAAGGTTTAGGAGTGTGTCTATGGGAATATTTGACCATTCTTCCAGAATTGCATTTGTGAGGTCAGGCACTGATGTTGGACGAGAAGGCCTGGCTCACAGTCTCCGCTCTAATTCATCCCAAAGGTGTTCTATCGGGTTGAGGTCAGGACTCTGTGCAGGCCAGTCAAGTTCCTCCACCTCAAACTCGCTCATCCATGTCTTTTTGGACCTTGCTTTCTGCATTGGTCCAAATCATTTGGTAGAGGGGGGATAATGATGTGGGGTTATTTTTCAGGGGTTGGGCTTGGCTCCCTTAGTTCCGGTGAAGGATGACATTTTAGACAATTTCATGTTCCCAACTTTGTGGGAACAGTTTGAGATTGGCCCCTGTGACGGAACGTCCCACATTCCTCTTGAATGCTTCCGTCAATATATCGCTTCCTAAGTCCTGGAACAGGAGACCAATGGATCTGGCTATAGTAACCTCCAAGAACCAGACAACACCAGTCTTGGAGTAAATCAGAAATAGCTTGCTTTATTTGCGATCTCACACAAATATATACACAAGGATGACAATACAAACTGTAATCAGAAACATGATTAACATGAGCTAATTAACCACTTAAGGACCAGCCTCGTTTTTGGATTTTAGGTGTTTACATGTTTAAAACTGTTTTTTTTGCTAGAAAATTACTTAGAACCCCCAAACATTATATATTGTTTTTTTTCTAACACCCTAGAGAATAAAATGGCGATCATTGCAATACTTTTTTTTGCAGCGGTCTTATAAGCGCACTTTTTTGGAAAAAATTCACTTTTTTGAATAAAAAAATAAGACAACAGTAAAGTTAGCCCCATTTTTTTTTTTATATTGTAAAACACAATGTTACGCCAAGTAAATTGATACCCAACATGTCACGCTTCAAAATTGCGCCCACACGTGGAATGGCGTCAAACTTTTACCCTTAAAAATCTCCATAGGCGACGTTTAAAAAATTCTACAGGTTGCATATTTTGCGCTACAGAGGAGGTCTAGGGCTAGATTTCTTGCTCTCGCTCTACCAATCGCGGTGATACCTCACATGTGTGGTTTGACCACCGTTTTCAAATGCGGGCGCTGCTCACGTATGCGTTCGCTTCTGCGCGCGAGCTCGTCGGGACAGGGCGCTTTAAAGAAATTTCTTTATTTTATTTTCTTATTAATTTTACTTTATTATATTTATTTTTGCACGGTTTTTAAAAAAAAAAAAAAAATTTGGATCACAACATCCCTTGTAATAAAAAAAGCATGACAGGTCCTCTTAAATATGAGATCTGGGGTCAAAAAGTCCTCAAATCTCATATTTGGACTAAAATGCAAAAAAAAAGCCGTTCGAAAATATGCCTTTAAGACATATGGGCGGAGCTGACGTCATGACGTCCCTTCCGCCCTCCTATGGTATGGAGACGGGTGGCGGCCATCTTAGCCTCACTCGTCTCCATACCTAAGCAGTGAGAGGTCCTGATCTCCTCCGCTGCTACCGACAGCTCCGGTAAGCGACAGAGGGCGCGGGAGAGCGGCGGGAGGGGGGGCGGCACCTCTGCCACCACCGATAACGGTGATCTCGCGGCGAACCCGCTGCAGAGACCACCATTATCGTACACAGAACCGGCTCCTGTAAAGATGGATAGCTCGGTGGTGGCAGCAGCTGCTACCGTTACCGAGATATCCATCTTCAAAGTGCCGACGTGTATGTACAGGAGCCGGTCGGTAAGTGGTTAACTAACTAATCCTTTAACCAGACGAGGTGACTCAGAGATATGACCTTTCAGGGCAGCCTTGACGTCTCCTAGCTCACTGACTATACAATACACATTATCATAAATATTAACACACAATAGCAGAGTTAATTAGCACACACAACAATGGGTGAAAGACTCTTAGAAGCCATCCTAGACTTATTTACAATAAACACATTATAGCAGACAACAGACAGGTGGTTGGAGTTGATGACATCAGCATCTGCTATGTGTCCCAACAGTATGAATTAGTCACTATTTCTAATATGACATATACAGGGTTCCCAGAGCCTGTGTGTCTTGGGGGGCATGGACCTGAATCCAAAGTAACACCACCTCAAGGATCCCCAGGCGTACACCTCACAAAGAGCACCGTTCCCCCAAAATCCAGGGCCCATAATCAGTAGGCAAGAGGCCAGCATTAAGTCCCCTCCAAAAGCCTCTGTCCCGGGTGAGTCTATCACAGCCCCTTCCTGTTCCAACATGACTGCGCTCCAGTGCACAAAGCACGGTCCATAAAGACATGGATGACCGAGTTTGGGGTGGAGGAACTTGCCTGGATGTCCTCTGTCCAGGCTGCGCACACCTAAGAGCATTCTGCTTTACTTTCTGCTTCAAAATAAGCCGTGGCACTACTTCCGGCTATGGACACGTGTCCCAGTAGTCCTGCCCAATGTATTTTGTCATATAGACTTCATCAAAGTATTTTTTAGTTTAGAATAGAGGAGGGAAGGATCAGACTCCCGGTCAGGTTGGAAATTCTGAATTTTTTATTTGTCACAAGAAAAGGAGGCCAGGGGAAATATTCCAGTGGGGACACTTGCTCTATCCTCACATTGGAGATACTACTTCTCACTCCTGTTGTGTCTGCAGGACAGGAAATGAAGGCAAATCTCCTTAATGGGAATCAGATGGCAAAAAGTAGATTTTATAGCTGAACTCCAGCTTTTCATACACTTTACAAGCTGGCCCAATTGAACTAAGTCCCTCACTAACATGTGAGGAGCTGGATGTGTGTTATAAAGTGTATGTAGCTGAGGCCACCTACAGCAGGGGTAGGCAACCTGGGGCGCAACAGCTGTTGTGGAACTACATTTCCCATGAGGCATTGCAAGGCTGGCAGTTACAATTACTCCCAGAGGCATGATGGGACTTGTAGTTCTGCAACAGCTGGAGGGCCCCCCAGGTTGCCTACCCCTGACCTACAGCATACCGCACTGTGTTCCGGATTGGAGCCGAGACCTCCTGTCCCATACCTGGAACACAGAGTATATCTGATTGGCTCTCCACAACAGCTGCTGTGGAACTACATTTCCCATGAGGCATTGCAAGGCTGGAAGTTACAATTACTCCCAGAGGCATGATGGGACTTGTAATTCTGCAACAGCTGGAGGGCCCCCCGGGTTGCCTACCCCTGACCTACAGCATACCGCACTGTGTTCCGGATTGGAGCCGAGACCTCCTGTCCCATACCCGGAACACAGAGTATATCTGATCGGCGCTCATCCATTCTGAGCAAGCAATGTATTACAGCAATGAATATAAAGGTTCCTCTGAGTCCGATAGGTGGGCTGATGATGTCACAACCTCTGACTCAGCCAATCAGAGGAAGCTTTGTATTCATTGATGGAATACACCGCTTTCTCTGGCTGAGCGCCGTTGTGATAGACCCTATTGTGTTCTGGATATGAGACTGGAGGTCTCGTCTCGAACCCGGACCACCGTGCGGTATGCTGTACTATTCCCACAATCCTCACCCATGTCGTTTCCTAATGACTGGCTTCCTCTAACATGCACAGAGCTTGATGTCACATTACAGCCAGCCAGTTTGAAAACAATGAAAAGTCTGCGTCCCTTTCAAGACCAAACCATGCAGTCCTTACCGTGCCGTCCACCCTAGGTGGCACCGTTCTAAGAGTAAAAGAGAGGTCACGGCCATCTTGCTTTCTGGCCCTAACACTGGAGTCCTTAGGGGTTGGAAGAACATGCACTGGATGCAGTTTGATGGAGGAACCTCCTCCTGATGTAATTCTGCTTTTTTATTTTCCAGCTTACTAACAAAGCGCTGAGCAGCAGCAGTCAGACGGAGCTGGAGAACAGGCTGCACCAACTGACTGAGACCCTGATCCAGAAACAGACCATGCTGGAGAGCCTGAGCACCGAGAAGAACTCGCTGGTCTACCAGCTGGAGAGGCTGGAAAACCAGATGAAGAGCGTACAGGGAAGTGGAGGGGGCGGCTCCACCATCAACATGGCCGCCGTGGATAGCGGAGATGGTACGTTCATGAGCCTAATATGAGCATTAAAGCCCAACTCCAACCAAAGGTTATTGTTCTGTGTGGAAGGAGCAGGAAAGGAGAAGAGCCTCTGATGTCAGGTTTTTATTGCTTTCTGTCTCTATTGCAGAAGATTTGGAAGATATTTGTAGTAAAGTGGGGATGGGAAGGGAACTTCTGACAATGGTTTTTGTTGCTGTCTGTTCCTTCTTGCCCCAGAGACAATGGCCTCCCTTGTTTTCTTTTCTTGGTGTCACCAGAAAAGGAAGTGGGGGGGAAATCTCCCCAATAATAGGCAAGTGGGGGGGAAATCTCCCCAATAATAGGCAAGTGGGGGGGAAAATCTCCCCAATAATAGGCAAGTGGGGGGGGGATCTCCCCAATAATAGGCAAGTGGGGGGGGGTCTCCCCAATATTGGGGAAGTGGGCGGGAAAATCTTCCCATTAATAGGGAAGTGGGGGGGAAATCTTCCCAATATTAGGGAAGTGGAGGGGGGAAATTTCCCCAATATTAGGGAAGTGGGCGGGAAAATCTTCCCATTAATAGGGAAGTGGGGGGGAAATCTTCCTAATATTAGGGAAGTGGGCGGGAAAATCTCACACTGCATGTAATAGCAATATGTGGCCTATTTTCTGTCTGTGACCCAATATTAGGGAAGTTGGGGTAGGGGATCGCCCCAATAAGGGTCGCAAACAGAAAATAGGCCACATATCTTAACCACTTCAATACCAAGGACGTCATATGACGTCCTTGGCTTTGAGCAGGTATATCTGAATGATGCCCGTAGTTACAGACATCATTCAGATATTGCTGGTTTCAGCTGGCGAATCTCTACACCATAGGAACGATCATAGCGGCCGTTCCACCGCTTGATCATTCCTATGGGAGGCGGAGGGGACGTCCCCCCCCTCCCGCCGCCCTCCGGTGCCTGCTCCGACTCACCGTTACGATCGGTGAGGCGGAGAGTGGATCCGCCGGCGCCGGATGTAGATCATAAGAGATTTCCGGCGGACCAGATGGTCCCCGGAGTCTCTATGATCGTCGGAGGCCGGGCGCGATGTTATGACGTCACGCCCGGCCTCTCCATTCAAAAAAACGGCGCCGCTTCAGCTTGGAAGCGGCGATCGTTTTATTTTATTTTTTTATTTCAGGCTTCCCAGCCTAGTGGTGAGATATGGGGTCTTATTACTATATCACGTACCTGGAGTAGTTGTATTGGGATGATATGCAGCTGCAGGCATCACCCCCGTACCGTTTCTTAGGGCCAACTGTCGGCTCTCTTTTAATGGCAATCAGAATGGCTAACTAGCCTCTCGATTGCTATTACAAGCAGTGGAAAGGGACACCCCTCCCCCGCTACCTTCCGCGGCTCTCTTGTGCTCTCTGCACTACTGGGAGACCCGAGCTACCAGCCGGAATGTCCTTCGGCTGGCCGGAGACCCATAGAAAGCCGGAATCGGCTTTGATCAGGTCTTCTCTATGGTAACCCGGAAGCAATGACATGACATCCCTTCCGGATTACCTGGCTGTCAACTGCGCCATTTTTCCTAATATCGAAAGTATTCAAAAATGCAGATCTTGGCGTTTTGAATGCTTTCAAGTGCTAAGGAGGGATTTGGGGTCTTATAGACTCCAGATCCCTCCATAAAGAGTACCTGTCATGTGCCTATTACTGTCACGAGGATGTTTACATTCCTTGTGACAGCAATAAATGTGATAAAAAAAAAAATGAAAGCAACAGTGTAAAAATTAATCAAATAAATTAATAATTAAAAAAAAAAAAATGAAGTGCCCCTGTCCCCCAGTGTTAGCGTGCAAAGTTGAACACGTGAGTTGGTCCCGCACTCACACAACCGGCGATCATCCCACACACGAGGTATCTCCACGAACGTCAGATCATCGGCAGTAATTCTAGCACCAGACCTCCTCTGTAAAGTGATAACCTGTACAGGCTTTTAAAGCGCCCCCTATGGATAGTAAAATAGACATTTGTTGCTGCTGCGTGGGCGTGTGCAATTTTAAACACGTGACATGTTTGGTATCTATTTACTTGGTGTGACATCATCTTTTTCGATTTTACAAAAAAATTGGGTTATGTATTGTGTTTTTTTTTTTTTTTTTTTTTTACATTAAAATGATAAAAAAATGTATTTTTTCCCAAAAATTGCATTTGAAAAATCGCTGCGCAAATACCGTGCAACATCAAAAAATTGCAAAACACACCAATTTATTCTCTAGGGCTTCTGCTTTAATAAAAAATATGTTTGGGGGTTCTAAGTAATTTTCTAGCAGAAAAAAAAAAAAAGATTGTTACACATAAACAAAAAAAGTGCCAGAAAAAGGCTGGTCTTCAAGGGGTTAATAAACTCTCAATAACAAATTGATTATTATTATTACTATTGTACAGGATTTTTGTGTTGCCAAAAGTGTGCGCAGTGCTTTCCAATATAAAGGGTGACAGTACGATTACAACATAATTCAATATAGAAGGAATAGGAGGGACCTGCTTGTGGAGCTTACAATCTAAAGGGAGGGGCAAGCGCTACAAAAGGTAATGGCTGCGGTAGGGGGGTGATCTGATGGAGGTGACTCGGGTACAGTTTTTAGGTGGAGGTGGGGTAGGCTTCCCTGAATAATTTTGAGTTTTTAAGGATCTTGTAAAGAAGGACAGGGTAGGAGCTGACCAGACATGCTGGGGTAGGGAGTTCCAGAGAATGGGAAAGGTTCTGAAAAAGTCCTGGAGGCGAGCATGGGAGGAGCCAAGTAGCATGTTCTCTCATGTACTTCTGTTTGATACTATCCCCTGTGTTTGCAGCACAGTCTTACACCAACATGTATGGCGCTGCTGTTTTCACCTATAGGGTGCCATACGGGATTTCCATTGTCAGCCACCCGCACATGTACTCTGCCAGCTGGGACTACAAAGGTTTGAGAGGAGCAACCTGCATAGATTGCACTAGAGGGGCCACACATACACGTTATGGGTTGGGAGTGAGGAATCGTGGGACCTGTAGTCCTGACACAAGAGCTGACCTGATGCTATTAGAGTAGGCACGTGTATACATTATGAGCTGGGTGTGATGGATCCTGGGACATGTAGTCCCAACTCAAAAGGTCACCCAATGCTATTAGAGTGGGCATGCATGTGCATTATGGGCTGGCCAAGAGGAATGGTGGGATATGCAGTACTGACACAGGAGGTGACTTGATGCTATTAGAGTAAGTACATACGCACATTATGAGCTGGGAACGAGAAATCATGGGGTAAGGAAGTTCTAATGCGGAAGGTCACCTGATGCTAGTAAAGTAGGCACACATGGGCTGGAAGCAAGGAATCGTGAGACGTGTAGTCCAGACGCAGGCAGTCGCTAGATGTTATTGGAACAGGCACACATGGACACTATGCGCTGGGAGCAAGGAATCCTGGGATAATGAAGTCCTAATGCAGGAGGTCACCTGATGCTATTAGAACAGGCATACAGGATCGTTATGGTCTGGGAGCAAGGATTCATAGGACATATTTTGATGCAGGAGGCCCTTATGATGCCATTAGAGCAGGCACACATGGGCTAGGAGCAAAGAATTATGGGACATGTAGTCCACACGCAGGCAGTCACCAGATGCTGTTAGAGCAGGCACACATGGGCTAGGAGCAAAGAATTATGGGACATGTAGTCCACACGCAGGCAGTCACCAGATGCTGTTAGAGCAGGCACACATGGGCTAGGAGCAAGGAATTATGGGACATGTAGTCCAGACGCAGACAGTCACCAGATGCTGTTAGAGCAGGTAAACATGAGCTGGGAGCAAGGAATTATGGGACATGTAGTCCAGACGCAGACAGTCACCAGATGCTGTTAGAGCAGGTAAACATGAGCTGGGAGCAAGGAATCATGGGACATGTAGTCCTGACATAGGAAGCCACCTGATTGTTTTATTGAGTGAACAGTGACCATTCTCTGATATGAACATTCGGGCAAGGGCCACAAGGATGGCGCTGGCTGCACAAATTTTGAACAGGCAAATGCAAGCCTTTGGGGCAAAATACCAGTAAATTACCTGGCAACTGTTAATAGCAGCATGGAGTTAAAATGCATTGTACAGCGAGGGTTCAATAGCACTTTAAACCTTTTCCTCCAGCTTTTCCTACTGCACAGCATTGTGGGAAGTGTGACTCCATCTTGTCACACTATTTTCTAAACAGACTTCCAGAATCTAAGTTCTAGAATATCCTGCAGATGAGAACCAAGTGGTCCATTTCTTCTCAATCACAGCTCCATGTCTCGGATTGGCGTTGGTAATGAACTCTCTCTTCTGCTTTTCCTAGGTGCCCGTCTAAGGAGCGTCCCGGTTCTGTTCAGCGACTCCGACACAAACGTGGCCGGCATGTATGGCAGGGTCCGGAAAGCTGCGACCACCATAGACCAGTTTAGGTAATGATCGAGTATCAATTATTCAACTGTACTGCGGGGTTAGCTGTTTGGTTGGAGTGCCTCTTAAACTGGGCTTTTGTTTTTTTGCCTTTTTCAGTATCCGTCTCGGCATATTCCTGAGAAGATATCCTATTGCTCGATTATTTATTATTATTTATATGGTAAGTAGAAAATAGTCCTCAATTCGCTTAACCGCTTGCTGACCGTATAACATAGATATACTGAGGCAAGGCGGCTCTGCTGCACCAGATCACATACCTAGTACATGATCTGGTACTTCCGGGTAGGGGGGGATTTTTACACAGCAGATGCCAACCATCGGGTGTCGGCCAATAGATTACTGCTGGCACCCCGCCGATCGTCCGAAACACACACAAAGGACAGGGCTCTGCCTATGTAAACAAGGAAGAGCTCTGTCCTGTCAGTGAGGAAGTAATGGATTTACTTTCCCCGCAAAGCAGGGAATGAAATCGATTACTTCCTCTAATAAAAGCACCTCGCACAGTACACCAAAACACTGGCTAGGCACACATTTAACCCTTAGCTCGCCCTAGATGTTTAACCCCTTCCCAGCCAGTGTCATTAGTACAGTTACAGTGCATATTTTTAGCACCGATCACTGTATTCGTGTCACTGATTCCCAAAAAGTGTCAGTTAGGGTCAGAATGTCCGCCGTAATATCGCAGTCTCACTATAAGTCGCTGATCGTCGCCATTACTAGTAAATAAATAAATAAAAACATCCCATAGTTTGTAGACGCTATAACTTGGGTGCAAACCAATCAATATACGATTATTGGGATTTTTTTTGTAACCTAAAACATAGAAGAATTCATATTGACCTAAATTTATGAAGATATTAGATTTTTTTTTTTTAATTAATGGATTTGTTTTATAGCAGAAATTAATATATATGTGTGTGTGTGTATGTGTGTATATTTTCTTTATAGTGCAAAAAAAAAAAAAAAACCGCAGAGGTGATAAAATACCACTAAAGAAAACTCTATTTGTAGGGGAAAAAAAGCGTTGCACAACCGCGCAATTGGCAGTGCTGTATCGCAAAAAATGGCCTGGTCATGAAGGGGGTAAAACCTTCTGGAGGTCAAGTGGTTAAAGGATAATACATATTATGTATATATGTATATGTATGTATATATATATATATATATATATATATATATATATATATATATATATATATATATATATATATATATATATATATATATATAATATTCCACATCTTTTTACAGGTTGTGCATTTATTTTTTATTATTCAGCAGGGATGGCAGGAGTCTGATGCCAGGTCTGATTCGGGTACCTACACTTCTTGCTTTTAAACAAAAACATTTAGGGCTTGTTCACACACAGTGCAGTGACCTATGAGTCTCCACAGTGCATCAATGCAGGCCATTAGGACACACAGAAAACAATTCTTTACTATGTGCCCCTTCACACCACGCTGGTGTGATGTGCGGAGAAAGGAACTGCGGTAAAGTGCAGACAGTATTTTTCCTAGAGCACAGCAGATGGCACTGCATGTCACTGCAGCCCAATGTACTATGTGACACTTCAAATAAAGTAAAGAAAAAAAAAAAGTAAAAAAGCACCAACATGCATCACACCACTCCTTGCTGGGCCTCACACTGACAGCTGCCCACAAGGTAAAACACTGCTTTTTGCTGCGTGGGCTAGTGTGAACCAGCATTTTAATGCAGGGGTAGGCAACCTCGGCACTCCAGCTGTGGTGAAATTACAAATCCCATCATGCCTCTGCCTCTAGGAGTCATACCTGTGGTTGTCTGGGTCTTGCAATGTCTCATGGGACTTGTAGTTTCACCACATCTGGAGGGGCCTGAAGTTGCCTTCCCCTGCTCTAATGCATAAAGAGCTGAATTATTGTATCTTTTTTTATATCTACCTGGAGTTCAGCTTCACATATCTTTTTAATTATTGGGAGCTCACTCCTTCCTGCGCTCACACTTCTTTGCACTGTGCCTGCAGAGCTGAGTAACAAACACACCCCTGAGCACCAGTGTCCTCACACAGACTGTGACAGTGCTAGGCCCTACCACTGGGGGAGGATAGGCAGGAGGCACATAGGA
The DNA here is from genome assembly GCA_037952925.1 of Lithobates clamitans. Taxonomy (NCBI): domain Eukaryota; kingdom Metazoa; phylum Chordata; class Amphibia; order Anura; family Ranidae; genus Lithobates; species Lithobates clamitans. The sequence continues at coordinate 113,547 of JBBGZY010001747.1, read as the reverse complement.
TTCACACTAATGCAGAATACAAAGCTCCAGAATATTGTTTCTGGGTAGAGAAGACCGGCTTGCCAATATTTACTGGGTTTGGTAATCCCAGATCAGGGTCTGGAGCTTGGAGACTTTAACCACTTGACGACCAGCAACGTACCAGTATGTCACTAGACTTCAATTTTATACCAAGATGATACCTATAGTACGTTTTTGTTTTTTTTTTTCTAATTATATATATATATATATATATATATATATATATATATATATATATATATATATAATTACTTTTTTTTTACTTTTTTTTTAATAGTATATACTTTTATTTATTTATAGATAGATATCTATATATATATATATATAGATATATAGATATATATATATATATATATATATAGATATATATATATAGATATCTATTTATTTATTTTTTTGTATAGTACGGTTTTTTATTTTTAGAGCCAACGGTCTCTTGTAAAAGCACTGGATTGCTTTTACAAGGAGGGGACGTGTTATCCGCTTCAATTTCTGTTACAAGACAGCTGACCGCCGTCTCTAAAAAAAAAAACAATATTGGGGCGATGCCTGCGGCTGCTATAACTACCGAGACTCCAGCGACATACTGGTGTGTCACTGGATGGGAAGTGGTTAAAGTGTTTGTGAAGCCAATATTATTTTTTTTTTCTATGGTTCCCTCTGATATATAGAAGTAAGCTCCCCAGTGCATGTCATTTCTAAAAATATGCATAATAATCGCTTACTTCAGAGCGCTGTTCGGCGCCCAGCTGACTTGCCCGCTGGTCTCCTCGCCTGATGCGATGGCTGCAGGGGGAGGTGCTGGGAGACCCCCCGCTGGCGTCAGCCGAGGAGAGGAGGAGACCGTTGGGCAGTCACGTGAGCGCCGAACGGCGCTCTGAAGTAAACTAGTATACTGCATATTTTTTAGAAATGACATGCACTGGGGAGCTTATTTCTATATATCAGAGGGAACTATAGAAGGAAAACGCTGTTATATTTAGTGCACGAGGGGGGGATCGGGGGAAATGACAGGCAGAGAGGGGAGTGGAGCACATAGGAGGACAGGAGGGCTGCAGCTGACAGAGGCATGTACTCTGACCACGGTGTCAGGGCTCAGCAGCCGTGATGATCGTGGTCAGTTTACAGAGGGGAGGGTGTAGCCAGACAGGATCAGCTAGGTATTACAGGTGATAAATGGGGCCAAATGACACAGCACAAGCACTGTGCTGTATAACATGCTTTAAGGGAACAGGATCAATTTGTTTTTTGGGGGTTAACAAATGCTTTAACCGCTTCACCCCTGGAAGATTTTACCCCCTTCCTGACCAGAGCACTTTTTGCAATTCGGCACTGCGTCGCTTTAACTGATAATTGCGCGGTTGTGCGACGTTGCACCCAAACAAAATTGACGTCCTTTTTTTCCCACAAATAGAGCTTTCTTTTGGTGGCATTTGATCACCTCTGTGGTTTTTATTTGTTGCGCTATAAACAAAAAAAACGACATTTTTGAAAAAAAAACGCTATTTTTTTTACTTTTTGCTATAATAAATATCCCCCAAAAATATATAAAAAAGCTAAATTTCTTCCTTAGTTTAGGCCGATATGTATTCTTCTACATTTTGTAAAAAAAAAAAACGCAATAAGCATATATTGATTGGTTTGCATAAAAGTTATAGTGTCTACAAAATAGGGGGATAGATTTCTGGCATTTTTATTGTTGGTTTTTTTTTTTACTAGTAATGGCGGCGATCTGCGATTTTTATCAGAACTGCGACATTATGGCGGACACATTGGACACTTTTGACACATTTTTGGGACGATTGACAATTATACAGCGATCAGTTCTATAAAAAATACACTGATTACTGTATAAATGTCACTGGCAGGGAAGGGGTTAACACTAGGGGAGCGATCAAGGGGTGTGTTCTAACTGAAGGGGGAGGGGACTGACCTAGAAGAAGTGACAGATCGTGGTTCCTAGCTATTAGGAACTCTGGATCTGTCTCTCCTCTCAGGACAGAACAGAGATTTGTGTGTTTACACACACACGTCCCTGTTCTGCCTCTCGTGCCCGCGATCGCTCGTGGCCGGTGGTCATCGCGACCGTCGGCCATGAGCTTCAGCACCCCTGCAGTGCAGCGGGCGCATGCGTGCGCCTGCTATCTGACACAGGCAAGGAAGGGGTTAAACACTAGGGGGCGATCAAGGGGTTAAGTGTGTCCTAGGGAGTGATTCTAACGGGGGGGGGCTGGGCTACCTAGGACATGACAGGGAGCGGTAGCTGTCTGTCATGTCACTAGGCAGAATGGGGAAATGCCTTGTTTACATCTCCCCGTTCTGCTGCTCTGTGACACGACCGCAGTCCCCCCGGCGGACATCGAGCCAGCGGGCACGGTCACGGAGTTCGTGGCGGGCGCACGCGCCCACAATGCCGTGATTTAAAGGGGACGTAACTGTACGCCCATTTGCCCTGCCGTGCCGTTGTGCCGACGTACATCGTTGTGCGCTGGTCGGCATGTGGTTAACCATAGGTTCAGACTGGTGTGGGCGCACTACAAACGCATCGACCACTAAGCTGCTCTCCCCATATCGGAAGGCGTATTGCAGAGATAGGAAAGGGGTCTGACAAAAAAAAAAAGGAGGAAATCTCTAATTTTATTTTTATATTTTTTATTTCAGGCGCTCCTGCACCTCTGGGTGATGATTGTACTTCTGACCTACACCCCAGAAATGCACCACGATCACCCCTCCGGGAAATAGGCGTGGGACTCCTTCACTCAGCATCGCTGCCGATATTCAGCTGTTCTAAGACTGATCTCTATATCATTCTTCTGGCTAGCCTAGGAAAACGCATCACTTTCCACTGAACCCGCCCACTACGATCTGTACACCGTCGTTTTCTCTACATCCACTACAGGAATAGATTCCATTACTGACAAGGTTTTCTCATACAGTGGGGGGGAGGGGAGGGGGGGGGATTTACTAAAACTGGAAAGTGCAAAATCTGTTGCCGCTCTGCAGGGGAGCCAATCAGCTTCTAACTTCACCTTGTCCAATTAAGCTTTGACAATAAAACCTGGAAGCTGATTGGTTGCTATGCACAGCTGCTCCAGATTTTGCACTCAAAAAAAATAACTCAACCCCAGTGTGTGTTCCCTTAATGAGCATTGAAAAAGGTTTATTGAAAACATAAAAACTAACATTATAAGGTTCTGCTCACACGGGGTTTTATCTTGTATAAGAGCAGCGAGTACAGCAACGCCTTAGGAAAGATTTCAGCAAGCAGCCTCATTGAAGCCTTAAAGTGTTTTTTAAGAGTAAAGGGGTTTTTTTTCTTTACCCTGATACATTCTTTGCATTAAATTAAAGGCATACTTTTTTTTTTTTTAATCTTAATGCATTCTAAAAACCTGTGTTCAGATCCCCCCCCTAATACTTACCTGAGCCCCATCTCGATCCAGCGATGTTGCATGGGAGACTCAGCTGTCTGGGGCTCCCCCCTTTTCATTGGCTGAGACAGCAGCAAGCGCCATTGGCTGTCAAAGTCTGTGGAGCCAATGAGAGGAGAGAGAGAGGATGAGGCCGAGCCCAGTCTGAATGGATCGGCTCAGTTGCCCCCCTGAAGCAAGCTGCTTGCTCTGGGGGGGGGGGGGCTCTCTGCGGGAGGGGGAGGGGCCAGGAGCGGTGGCGAGGAACCCGAGAAGAGGAGGATCTGGGCTGCTGTGTGCAAAGCAGGTAAGTGTAACATTATTCACTTTATGTGAATGTATATTGCTTTAAGATAAAAAAAACCTTCTGTGATCGGACCCCACTCCCCTTATACTTTACCTGAGCAAAAAAAACCTTCTGTCCCAGTATCAGCATTTTAAGCACAGTGTGTGTTGTTCTTATTTTGCCTTTCCAGGTTGCTCCTCCTCCACAACACCATGCTAACGACATTTTTAGATTTAACCTTTTAATGACATGCCTTATTTTACACAGTGACATCACTGCAATTCTATAGGCAATGCAGGAAGATTATGGCTGTCTGGAGGAGTGGGCAGTCCTGGTGTAGGCTGTGTTTGCAATTGGACCACCCCTAGGTATCGCCCACATGTAATGCTAAGCCTGCATGCAATCCAGTGGATGGAAGGGGGTAGGTAGGTAGGTGGAGGACTGTCTGGTTGTAGAGAAAAGCACTAAATGATGCTAGACGTCCTCCAGCCAGGAAACGGGGCAGGATCTATCCGATGAGCTGCAGCTTCTCGTGCACATTGTGAGGAGCTCACAGTTTGCAGTAAAATCAGAGTCAACAGTCTAGGAGAGGAGTCAGTACAACAAAGTGGCTGGAGGTCAGATTTAAAGGCAAAATATTTTATCTGCATTCTGTGCATGAAACTGCAGTCTGCTGACATAATTTGTAATAAAAACATCTTTGCCATTCTGAAGCTTCCCTCCAACCACTTTGCGTTTTATTTTATATATACTGGGATTCTGTACTTTGCCAAATATGCTGCAGAAATCTCCCTCCACTAAGTTTGGCTGCAACCATTTTAACTGTGGGCAGCTGAAGCTGCTGCCTGTTCACTTCCTGGATTTACACAGAGGCACACCTCCAGCTCTGACTCATCCCCCCTCCCTTCCTGGCAAACACGCATGAGAGAGGGAGCTGTACATGATGTCATAAGCCTAGGCCAGTGATGGAGAACCTTGGCACCCCAGATGTTTTGGAACTACATTTCCCATGATGCTCAACTACACTACACTGCAGTGTAGCTGAGCACCATGGGAAATGTAGTTCCAAAACATCTGGGGTGCCAAGGTTCTCCATCACTGCTCTAGGCTAATGACCAGAGAAGAAACAGGAAGTGGGCTGTATAGGGGATTTACTGGCAGAAAAAAATGTTTTACTATCCAAAGTTAAAACAACAACAAAGGCAGAAGATTTAATAGATAGAAAAATGACCGAGGGTCCGCTTAAAAAAAAAAGTCTTGAGTACAACTTCCCCCCTAGCCCCCCTTCCACCCTTATACTTACCTGAGCCCCATCTCGATCCAGCGCCATTGGCCCCTGCGGGTGTTGATCACAGCCAGTGAGGAGGGGGGGGCGGAGCCAAGCCGTGCTCTGTGTGTCAATGGACCCGGGAGCGAGCCCCATAGCAAGCGGTTTGCTATAGTGGGCACTTGGCAGGGGGGGAGAGGAGCCATGGCGGGGGGACCCGAGAAGAGGGGGATCCTCTGTGCAAAACCAACTGTACAGGGGAGGGAAGTATGACATGTTTGTTATTTAAAAAATAAATAAATAAATCCAACTTGTAGCAATCACTTTAAGGGGGTGCTGATGGTGACTTTAAACAAGTAACTAGCAGCCATTCAAGTAGTGCTGAAGTGCTGACCTGTGTTTAATGTCCCCAAACTGGAACTGAAGGGATCCACAATGCCGCTGGAAGCTTGCTGCTCTTATACAGGCTGGACCCCATGTGAACGGGGCGATGGCGGCACAGAACCCTCCGCCCGTCTGTTCCCGGGTCACACTGGACAAGCAGAGAGGGCTTTGTGTTCTGTTGCCTCCTACTGATTTCGTTTTTTTTATATTATTTCTTCATGACAGGTTCACTTTAAATACTGGGTTCAGTTTTCCCACTTTTATTAAAGTTCCTCTTTGGACTTTTTCTTAACGAAATGATACTGTGTTCTGTCAAATTTAGCCAACTCGTCAGAAACTCCAACCACCTCACTTCCGGTTTCTGTAAACCATCAGCAATTGGAGATTTCGACGAATTGCTGTTCGGACACAACACCGGCAACCGCTTACAGTCCGCTGCACGATAAAATGAGCAGGGATCGTTACGCGTTCCGATACTAACCAACAAAATGGCCGCCGACGAGCAGGCAACAACTTTGTCCTCGTTAGCCGCTGACAGCAAAATCTTCCGGTACCGGACTGTATTTGGCTGCCGGTGTTGTGTCCAAGCAGCACTTCATCGAAATCGGCAATTACTGATGGTTTATTGAAACTGGAAGTGAGGTGGTTGAAGTTTCTGACGAGTTTGGCTAATTTGACAGAACACCGGTTTCCTCTTTCTGCAGATGTAAGATTTTCTTGTTGTATCTTCAGAATAACTCAACTCTCAATTCTATTTTGTTTATATTCTTTCTGCATGTGAGGGGGCGGGCAGAATAAGCAAAACATTGTATTTTTTCTTTAACAGGAAACGCCCGCTGATCAGGTATTTACTCACAATGAGGCAATGATTCAATCTTATATGAAGAATAATTTCATAGCGTTAGAAATCACATATAGAGGAGTAGCTGGCTTAAAGTATTCATCCGCTTTTGTACATGTAAAGCAGTGGTCTCCAAACTGAGGCCCGGGGGCCGGATGTGGCCCTTTGCTAGCCTTTATCTGGCCCTTTGGGGCACTATTCCTCATGTAAAGCAGTGGTCTCCAAACTGAGGCCTGGGGGCTGGATGCGGCCCTTTGCTTGCCTTTATCTGGCCCTTTGGGGCACTATTCCTCATGTAAAGCAGTGGTCTCCAAACTGAGGCCCGGGGGCCGGATGTGGCCCTTTGCTTGCCTTTATCTGGCCCCTTGAGGCACTATTCCTCATGTAAAGCAGTGGTCTCCAAACTGAGGCCTGGGGGCTGGATGTGGCCCTTTGCTTGCCTTTATCTGGCCCCTTGGGGCACTATTCCCACTATTCTGCCATCTGACACCAACAAAGGAGCGCCTTTTTTCCCATTGACACCTATAATTGGGCACTGTTCCCCCCTATGATGCAAACAATGGGGCACTATTCCTTCCCCCTAATTACAAATCTGGTGATGTCCCCCCCCCCCCACTCTGAAATTTCCACTCCCACCGGCCACCGTCTGGCCCTCCATGAAGTCTGAAGGACAATAAACTGGCCCTTTGTTTAGAAAGTTTGGAGACTCCTGATGTAAAACATGGGGTGCTCAACTTGTGGCCCTCCAGCTGTTGCGGAACTACAAATCCCACAAGGCATTTCAAGGCTGACAGGTACAAGCATAACTTCTAAAGGCAGAGGTATGATGGGGCTTGTAGTTTCGCAACAGCTGAAGGGCCACAGGTTGAGATCCCATGATGTAAAGCAGGGGTAGGCAACCTCGGCACTCCACCTGTTGTGGAACTACATTTCCCATGAGACATTGCAAGGCTGGCAGTTACAATTATTCCCAGAGGCATGATGGGACTTGTAGTTTCACAACAGCTAAAGGGCCCCGGGTTGAGCTCCCATGATTGTAAAGTAACCATGGGCAAACTTCTGCTGACCTCTCCAGCTGCACAAAGTCGCTTTCCCTTAACTCTCCCTTATTTCTTTTTGGCTATCGGGATCGGGGAAAAAATATCTGCGGCACTTTTTAAAATAGGTGGCCATGAAGCGCGAGGGCTTGACCGTTCAGACACCTGCTGCTTTGTAAACCTGATTGGGCACGGCACAGGTTCGCTTTAAAGTTTCATTTCCAGGCGTAAGGTCTTGCCCTTCCTCCAAGCGACCACCATGTGAGATTAAAAAAAAAAATCCTAATCTGTGGGCTCGGTCACACTAGCAGTTGACTTCCAAAGTGGCGCACTTTGCTTACTGTTATCGCATCTTGAGCCAGCAACATCTTAGACACTACACGCAGCCCACTCTTAATTAATCTATGGCCAGGAAAATCCAAGATAGCGCACGTCTACCACTTGACAATCCTTGGGCCAGCAACGTCCAAGATGGCATACCTTCACCCATACCAATTCTAGGGCCTACCATGCCCAAGATGGTATGTGCCTACCCCTTACCAGTCTTTGGACCAGCAACATCCAAGATGGCGCACGTTGCCTACCCTTACCGATCTTTGGGTCAGCAACGTATAAGATGGCGCACGTCTCCTACTCCTATTCTTGTCAAATCTTAATCCAGCAACATCTAAGACGGTGCATGCAGCCTTCTCCTACCAAATCTATGGCCAACAAAGTCCAAGATGGCGCACATCTGCCCCTTGCCAATCCTTGGGCCAGCAACATCCAAGATGGTGCACACCCACCCTTATTGATCCTTAGGCTAGCACTGTCCAAAACAGAGCACACCTACCCTAATCAACCCTTGAGCCAGCAACGTGCATGATGGTTCACACCTACCCTTACCAATCCTTGGGCCAGCAACGTCCATGATGGTGCACACCTACCCTTACCAATCCTTGGGCCAGCAACGTCCATGATGGTTCACACCTACCCTTACCAACCCTTGAGCCAGCAACATCCATGACCATTCGCACCTACCCTTACCAATCCTTGGGCCAGCAACGTCCATGATGGTTCACACCTACCCTTACCAACCCTTGAGCCAGAAACATCCATGATGGTTCACACCTACACTTACCAATCCTTGGTCCAGCAACATCCATGATGGTTCACACCTACCCTTACCAATCTTTGGGCCAGCAACATCCATGATGGTTCACACCTACACTTACCAATCCTTGGTCCAGCAACATCCATGATGGTTCACACCTACCCTTACCAATCTTTGGGCCAGCAACATCCATGATGGTTCACACCTAGCCCTTACCAATCTTTGGGCCAGCAACATCCATGATGGTTCACACCTACACTTACCAATCCTTGGTCCAGCAACATCCATGATGGTTCACACCTAGCCCTTACCAATCCTTGGTCCAGCAACATCCATGATGGTTCACACCTACCCTTACCAATCCTTGGTCCAGCAACATCCATGATGGTTCACACCTACCCTTACCAATCCTTGGTCCAGCAACATCCATGATGGTTCACACCTACACTTACCAATCCTTGGTCCAGCAACATCTATGATGGTTCACACCTACCCTTACCATTTCTTGGGCCAGCAACGTCCATGATGGTTCACACCTACCCTTACCATTTCTTGGTCCAGCAACATCCATGATGGTTCACACCTAGCCCTTACCAATTCTTGAGTCAACACTGTTTCAGTTCACATAGCCTATCCCTGCCGCTGCCAAGCTGACCAAAATATATTTCATTAAAAATTTTCAAGGGTTTGAAAAATAATCTGCAGCACCATTGTGGATATTCAGTACATATACTGTATTTATCAGAGACTGTATGTAAAAATCTAAAGAAAATATTAAGAAGTTCCTGAAAAAAATTTCAGACTCTTTGGCACTTGTAAGATTTTAAATGTAAATAGTTATTTTTTTTTTCTTTAATCTGTATAAGATTTGGGGCTGTCGAATGACTAGTGCAATCTTTTAGATAATACATTTAAATAATAAAATATCAATTCTTTTCCCCGCTCTGGATCTTGTATTTCTTTCTTTTTTTTTTTTGTTTCATTTTTTCTGTGACTAATTTCAGGTAACCCATGTTGGGGCCTCTTCATAGAGGTCTCAATGATGATGTTCTGACATAAGCGGAAGCGCGGTAGAGGAGACGTTGCGTGCGGTGGTAGTTGTAGTTGCTCCAAAGCAATAAAGCTTGTTTAACCAATTGCTGTCCAATCTTTCACATACATGCTAGAAAATTACTTGGAATCCCCAATCGTGATGTATTTTCCTAAAACCGAAGCAGAGAGAATAAAATGGTGGATGTTGCAGTTTTCTATGTTGCATCATATTTGTGCAGCCATTTATCAAATGCAAGTTTTCAGGAAAAAAAATAAACTTAAAGCGGAGTTCCACCCATAAAATGAACTTTACAGTATTAAACAGCAATAACTATCAGCAACAACATTTGGAATTTTTTTTTTTCCTTATTCGTTAAAATGGCGTTCCACCCAAAAAAAAAAAATTTGGAAAATTTTATTTTTTTTAACCCACCTCTAAATGTCTGTTGCTAGGGTGTCCCTTGTAGTCTGCCTCCTTCGGTGCCTGGGCTCTTGACATCACTTCCACTCGGCACAGGAAGGGCTCAGCTCTGCTCCCTCCCTCTTGTCAATCATTTGGGACACGTGACAGGTCCCAGATGATTGCGCGGCCAATCATGGTGCGCGGTGCCGCTCGTGCATGCGCAGTGGGTGCCCGGCTGTGGCTACAGTTACAATGCCAGCGCCGCCGAACGGAGGGGGAGACGAGCGGGGCTTCGATCCCCCGCATTGCTGGACTCCGGGACAGGTAAGTGTCCGATTTATTAAAAGTCAGCAGCTGCAGTATTTGTAGCTGCTGACTTTTAATTTTTTTTTTTTATAATGGGAACACCACTTTAAGGGCTGTTGCTATGGGGTCTCTTGTAATCTGCCACTTGGCCTCCATGGCGCCCTATGTCCTTTCCCTCGGTGCCTGTGCTCACTACTGTTCCTGGGAAGGTATGTGTCTTAATTTCCCAGGAGTCAGTGGGCAGCGCCAAGGGCTAGAATCGCAGTATTTCAAAACTGGAAGTGACACGGGCAAGGGTGGCTTAGCTTCGTTGCCATCACGACGGGGCCGGGCACTTCCGCCGCCCGTCGTGATGGCAACCTGTGAAGTTTCATGCACCGCTACGTGCTCTTACTGCGCATGCGCGAGAACGGGCGGTGCATGCTGGTAATACAGCAGCGCCGTATGCCGGAAGTTTATGCTTGTGGGAATTCCCTAGCTGCAAAAATATAAGGTAACTTATAAGTAACATAACAGTGGCGCTAATAACGAGACTATCCATTGCTAAATATATATAAGATGATAGTAAGAGATAGATTTTTTTTTTTTTTTGTAAATCATATATGTAGTTGGAACTCCGCTTTAAATGAATTTTAGAGCACACAAACACAATGACTTGCAAACGCCCTATTATTGGTAAAATATATAAACCTTTAACCTAAAAATATAACTATAAAAAAAAATTATAGAAAATATAATCTAAATTTAAAAAATATAATATAAAATAAACCTTGCAAGAAGATCTGAACAAAAATAATGGGGTGGGCAACTACATGGCAAATGAGGTTTAATGTGGAAAAATGTAAAATAATGCATTTGGGTGGCAAAAATATGAATGCAATTTATACACTGGGGGGAGAACCTCTGGGGTTATCTAGGATGGAAAAGGACCTGGGGGTCCTAGTAGATAGCAGCAGCTTGTCATTGCATGCCATTGCTGAGCCTAACAAAGCAAACAGAATATTGGAATTAAAAAAGGGGATCAACTTCAGAGATAAAACGATAATTCTCCCGCTCTACAAGACTCTGGTCCAGCCGCACCTGAAGTATGCTGTCCAGTTCTGGGCACCAGTCCTTGGGAAGGATGTAGAGTGGAACCTTGGTTAATGAGTAACGCGGTTAAGGAGCGTTTTGAAAGACGAGCAACCTTTTTTTTTAAAAAAAAAAAAAATCCTGACTTGGTTTGCAAGTGTCGTCTTGCAAAATGAGCAGAATTCAAGCAAATGGGTGGTGCAGTACCGCATTTGGCCAGAGGTGCGGAGGCACTGGTGACACTCGGAATGGTTCAGAGCCGTGCGGAAATACTCGGAATCACTCGGAAATACTCCGTTCCCGAGTGTTTCTGAGTTCAGCCGAGCTGTCCCCGAGTATTTCCAAGGCTCTCCGGCGCCCCCTCACCTTTGGCCACATGCGGAATTGCATGCAATAGAAGTCAATGCGGAACAAATTATCTTCGTTTCCATTGACTTCTATGGGGAAACTCGCTTTTGATATGCGAGTGCTTTGGATTATAATAAGCATTCTCCTGGAACAGATTATGCTCGTAATCCAAGGTTCCACTGTACTGGAAATGGAGAGAGTCCAGAGAAGGGCAACTAAACTAATAAAGGGTCTGGAGGATCTTAGTTATGAGGAAAGGTTGTGAGCTCTGAACTTATTCTCTCTGGAGAAGAGACGCTTGAGAGGGGATGTGATTTCAATATACAAATACTGGACTGGTGACCCCACAATAGGGATAAAACTTTTTTTCAGAAGAGAGTTTAATAAGACACATGGCCACCCATTAAAATTAGAAGAAAAGAGGTTTAACCTTAAACTACGTAGAGGGTTCTTTACTGTAAGAGCGGCAAAGATGTGGAATTCCCTTCCACAGGGGGTGGTCTTAGCGGGGGGCATTGATAGCTTCAAAAAACTATAAGATAAGCACCTGAACGACCGCAACATACAGGGATATGTAATGTAATACTGACATATAATCACACACATAGGTTGGACTTGTGTCTTTTTTCAACCTCACCTACTATGTATCTAAATATAAAATTATTGGTAAAACTTTAAAGATAATGTTGCAAAGAGTAAATTGATACCAAACATGTCAAGGTTTATACTTTGTGCATTCATGTGAAATGGTGGCAAACTACAGTACCTAATTATTGTCTATAGGTGATACTTTAAATGCCCCTACAGGTTATCAGTTTAGAGTTGGTTTTGAATTAGGGCCTCAGAATTATTGCTCTCACTCCGACATTTGCAGCGATACCTCACATGTGTGGTGCAATCAACATTCACATATGTGTACTGGACCTTTGTGTGCATTTGCATGGGGGATGCTATTACCTTTTATTTCATTTTGCCATTTAACTATTGCTGTCATAACGGGGTGAACAAGCCCCCTATGTGATGGCTTTAGGAAGGTGGCGGGTAATCTTTATGGAGAGGTCAAGGGTCTTTTAGACCCCCCCAAGTCTCTCCTGTTCTCCAAGGCAGCTGATCAAACACAGATCGTGTTTAATCAGCTGCTCCCCTGGCTTTTGACAGTTCTAAAACTGGAAGTGACAAAATCGTTGTCACTTCCAGGTTCTTTGGTCACAGAGGAGATCAGAGAATGGCTGTTCCTCCATCTCTTTTGCAGAAAGCCACCCTGACAGGTTACTGCGGCCCCAGGCACCCCGGAGGAATGGGAGGGTCCAGGAACCACCTTGGGCGGGATCCTGGTTGTTTGCCTTTTGTATAAGCTTTTGTTCTACAAGTTTTATATTACCATTTGTAATGTAATACTTTTACTTACCGTATATACTCGAGTATAAGCCGAGTTTTTCAGCACATTTTTTATTTGTGCTGAAAGTGCCCCCCTCGGCTTATCCTCGAGTCAAGCACTTTTCTGCAGCAGAGAATGACATTTTCCAAACCGACTTTGGGGCCCCGTATCTCAGGGGCCACTTGGTGCTAGGAACCCCAAATTTGGTGGGCAAAGCCAGTGGAACTAGCACCACAACATATCCAAAGCTGGGCTTCCTAGCACTAAGCTTTGGATATGTTATAGTGCTAGTTCCACTGGGTTTGCACACCAAATTTGGGGATCCTACCACCAAGTGGCCCAGAGATACGGGGCCCCAAAGTCGGTTCAGAAAATGTCATTCTCTGCTGCAGAAAAGTGCTTGATGTTTTCCGAACTGACTTTGGGGCCCCGTATCTCGGGACCACTTGGTGCTAGGAACTGCAGCTTTGGATATGTTATAGTGCTAGTTCCACTGGGTGTGCAACCAGAATTTGGGGTTCCTAGCACCAAGTGGCCCTGAGATACGGGGCCCCAAAGTCAGTCAACTGTGTCCATCTGCAGCAATGTCATTTCGGGACCCTTTGGGTTCAGAGACCCCAAATTTTGGCTGCAGCTAGGGGGGCATCTAGGAACCCTTAACTACCAAGTTTGAAGTTCAGGGGACCTATGGCTGCAAATGGGCACAGTGATGCTGCAAATGGGCACAGTGAGGCTGCAAATGGGCATTGTTGACCCTCTTTTCCACTTACAGTAGCTGCACATTTCTCACCCTAGGCTTATACTCGAGTCAATAAGTTTTCCCAGTTTTTTGTGGTAAAATGAGGTGTCTCGGCTTATATTCGGGTCGGCTTATACTCGAGTATATACGGTACTTTTAATAAAGATCTATTGTGAAAACAAAAAAATTGTTGTCCAGGACTTTATAATAAGTACGTCAGATGGCAAATGGTTAATTATTAATGCAACCTATCCTCTTATATTAAAGTCTCAAACTAGAACTGAAATTTGCTTTGCAAGGCTTCAAGTCAAGGCTCGCCGTGCACACTGCTGCTTTACATACTGAGGCCTTCGGCGTGTTACAGAACAATGGGGTATGATACGTGACCTTCCTCAAAGGCACTCCTGTTGGTTGTGCCTGCAATGTTCTCTCCTATGGAGCCAGGCTTTAGCAGAATATGTGCAGTATACAGTGCCTTGAAAAAGTATTCATACCCCTTGGACATTTTTCACATTTTGTCATGTTACAACCAAAAATGTAAATGTATTTTATTGGGATTTTATGTGATAGACTAACACAAAGTGACACATAATTGTGAAGTGGAAGGAAAATGATAAATGGTTTTCAACATTTTTTACAAATAAATATATGAAAAGTGTGGGGGGTACATTTGTATGGCGCCCCCCGGAGTCAATACTTTGTAGAACCGCCTTTTGCTGCAATTACAGCTGAAAGTCTTTTTGGGGATGTCTCTACCAGCTTTGCACATCTAGAGAGGACATTTTTGCCCATTCTTCTTCTTTGCAAAATATCTCAAGCTCTGTCAGATTGGATGGAGAGCGTCTGTGAACAGCAATTTTCAGGTCTTGCCACAGATTCTCAGTTGGATTTAGGTCTGGACTGTGACTGGGCCATTCTAACACATGAATATGCTTTGATCTAAACCATTCCATTGTAGCTCTGGCTGGATGTTTCGGGTCATTGTCCTGCTGGAAGGTGAACCTCCGCCCCAGTCTCAAGTCTTTTGCAGACTCTAACAGGTTTTCTTCTAAGATTGTCCTGTATTTGGCTCCATCCATCTTCCCATCAACTCTGACCAGCTTCCCTGTACCTGCTGAAGAAAAGCATCCCCACAACAGGATGCTGCCACCACCATGTTTCACGGTGGGGATGGTGTGTTCAGGGTGATGTGCAGTGTTAGTTTTCTGCCACACAAAACGCATTTTCCTTTTAGGCCAGAAAGTTAAATGTTGGTCTCATCTGACCAGATCACCTTCTTCCACATGTTTGCTGTGTCCTCCACATGGATTCTCACAAACAGGACTTCTTATGACTTTCTTTCTCCAATGTCTTTCTTTTTGTCACTCTTCCATAAAGGTCAGATTTGTGGAGAACACGACTAATAGTTGTCCTGTGGACAGATTCTCCCACCTGAGCTGTGGATATCTGCAGCTCCACCAGAGTTACCATGGACCTCTTGGCTCTTCTCTGATGAATGTTCTCCTTGCCCGGCCGGTCAGTTTAGGTGGACGGCCATGTCTTGGTAGGTTTGCAGTTGTGCCATACTCTTTCCATTTTCAGATGATGGATTGAACAGAGCTCCGTGAGATGTTCAAAGCTTGGGATATTTGTATTATAACCTAACCCTGCTTTATACTTCTCCACAACTTTATCCCTGACCTGTCTGGTGTGTTCCTTGGCCTTCATGATGCTGTTTGTTCATGAAGGTTCTCTAACAAACCTCTGAGGGCTTCACGGAACAGCTGTATTTATACTGAGATTAAATCACACACAGGTGGACTCTATTTACTAATTAGGTGACTTCTGAAGGCAGTTGGTTCCACTAGATTTTAATTAGGAGTATCAGAGTTAAGGGGACTGAATGCAAATCCACGCCACACTTTTCACATATTTATTTGAAAAAAAAAAAATTTAAAACCATTTATCGTTTTCCTTCCACTTCACAATTATGTGCCACTTTGTGTTGGTCTATCACATAAAATCCCAATAAAATACATTTACAGATGTAACATGACAAAATGTGGAAAATGTCAAGGGGTATGAATACTTTTCGAGGCACTGTAAAGAAAAAAATTAATTCTGCTAGAGAAAAGGAAGAACAGTTCCTCTTTCTCCTTGATTAGATGCCGTTGGTTGGAGCGGTGGTGGCGATGTGATTGAGGGGTTGTATAATCGCTTGAATCCCTTCTACAAAAAAAAAAAAAGAGAGAGAATCGTCCAGCTGAAAATTTTGATGCTGGGATAATGGCAGTAGCTGAAGGCATCATCCCGGTAAAACCACTTCAATCTGAGGAGGTCATGTGAGCAGCAAGTGGAGAAACCAGCACTGAAGACCATCCAGACCACCCCTGCCACGAATCATCAGGGAGTGGAACTCTCTTTTTTCAACCAGACTATGTAACCCATTCATGACAGGTGAAAGCATTGCTGGTACAATGATCTTCATTGATCTTATTTCTCACACACAGCAAATGCATACTTCCAATTACACCCCAATATACATTCTGCTACCCCTCCTGAGTATGGTGATACCACATGTGTGAGACTTTTTCACTGCCAGGACACATAGAGAGGCCCAACATCCAGGGAGCACCATCAGGCGTTCTATAAACGACCCATCTCATTTCATTGCTACCTATTACATTTTTGAAGGCCCTGGAGCACCAGGACAATGGAATTGCCCACGAAATGACCCCATTTTGGAAAGCAAACACCCAAACGTATATGCTATAAAGCGTAATGAGTCTTTTGAACTTGTCATTTTTTTCTAAAAGTTTTTGGAAAATGTGGAAAGAAAATGAAAACGTATTTTTACTTACACAAAGTTGTCTATTTATAAGATTTTTCTAACACATAGCATGTACATACCACAAATTACACCCCCAAAATATATTCTGCTACTCCTCCTGAGTATGGCGATACCACATGTGTGAGACTTTTCACAGCCTGGCCACATACAGAGGCCCAACATGCAGGGAGCACCAGAAGGTGTTCTAGGGGCATAAATTACACATCTAATGTTATGATGACCTATCACACTTTTGAAGGCTCTGGAGCACCAGGACAGTGGAAACGCCAACAAAATGACCCCATTTTGCAAAGAAAACACCCCAATGTATACGCTATGAGACATGGGCTGCAGATAGGTGCTCGGGTACTCTAGGCTGGAGACACTTACTCGGGTACTCTGATGGCCTGGTGACAGGTACTTTTTATTTAGGGGCAATCGGTGTGTATTGGTGTGTACTGTGTTTGGTAACTAACTACTTACCACGGTTTGTTCAAATTTGTGACTGGCTGTGATTGGACATAGCCGGTCACGTGGTAAAGAGCCATTTTCATTGGCTCTTTACCCTGATCAGGGATGGGCTGTGTCCCGAGGAGGCACACGAGGACAGGCGGGCGTCACATTTTCTGCCCGGTGTTCTATCAGATAGTGCCCTCTGTCGAGGAAAGCCCGAGCTGCTCTGTGCATGCGCAGTACGGAACAGGTCTCCAGCTGAATTCCCGATCAGCTGTTGTGAATGGCGTGACGGCGCATGCGCAGATAGTCTGAGTCACTATCCGACGGTCTGCTGAGCGCCGAGGGACAACTGAGCAGCGCCGTCAGTGCATTGTACAGTGCTCTGTCATAGGTGGAGGGAGGGGAGTCTGGCAATCCTTATAAGATCTAAAGAAAAGCGATTAGAGAGGGGCAGGGGAGTCCCAGAGGGACTACAACTCCCAGCATGTACTGTCACTGTGCCCTAGAGGGACTACAACTCCCAGCATGTCCTGCCACTGCCCCCTAGAGAGACTACAACTCCCAGCATGTCCATCCACTGCCTCCTAGAGGGACTACCACTCCCAGCATGTTCTGCCACTGTCCCCTAGAGGGACTACAACTCCCAGCATGTCCATCCACTGCCTCCTAGAGGGACTACCACTCCCAGCATGTTCTGCCACTGCCCCCTAGAGGGACAACTCCCAGCATGTTCTGCCACTGCCCCTAGAGGGACTACAACTCCCAGCATGTCCATTCACTGCCCCCTAGAGGGACTACAACTCCCAGCATGTCCATTCACTGCCCCCTAGAGGGACTACAACTCCCAGCATGTCCTGCCACTGCCCCCTAGAGGGACTACAACTCCCAGCATGTCCTGCCACTGCCCCCTAGAGGGACTACAGAGAATTCTCTGCTCAAGCTGACAGCTGTCGAAGAAAAAAAAAACAAGCAGTCTGCCAAGTATCACAACATTCCTCAGCCTCAGAGCTAACTATAAACATTGTAACGTTTTGTCCTTTGGATCAAAGGAATGTACTTTGGTCTGTAAAAGAGGAAGGTTTAACCTCCTAAAGACTAAACTTTTTTCTGACACTTGTTGGTTTCAAGTTAAAATAATTATTTTTTGCTAGAAAATTTCTTAGAACCCCCAAAACGTATATATATATATATTTTAGCTGAGACCCTAGAGGAAAAAAATGGAAAATGCAATATTTTATGTCACACTGTATTTGCGCAGCGGTCTTTCAAATGCATTTTTTGGGGGAAAAAAACAAAACACTTTAATGAATTAAAAAAAAATAAATAAACAGTAAAGTTAGCCCAATTTTTCTTTTTTATAATGCGAAAGAGAATGTTACGCCGTGACAATCGTGATCTTTATTCTAAGCAAAAAAAATCGTGATTCTCATTTTGGCCAGAATCGTGCAGCTCTAGGCATTAAAGTGGTGGGCCACTTTAATTAATTTTAATTTAATTAAAAATTAAAGGTCAGCAGCTACAAACACTGTAGCTGCTGACTTTTAATAAGCACACTTACATGTCCAGGGTGCCCGCGATGTCGCCCGGCACCGCCATTCGAACTAAGGGAAACAGGCAGTGGAGCCTTTGCGACTTCACTGCCCGTTTCCCACTGCGCATGCGCGAGTCGCGCAGCGCCTTGTAAATAGGGCGCGCTGTGTTGTGGGACACACACAGCTCCCAGAACACACCGCGCCCCATTCCCAAGAAGGCAACGCGAGGAGGCGAAGACCGAAGATCACCGCGGTGTAGGAAGTGGCAGATTAGGACGATCTGCCTAGCAACAGCCATTTCTGGTAAGTTAATTTTTTTTTTTCTCTCTCAAAATTTTTAGGAACGTTTTCATGTAATTTTTTTTTTTTTTTTAGGGTGGCCCTCCACTTTAAGCATACCTCCCAACATTTTGAGATGGGAATGAGGGACACCTACTAGCAAACGTATGTAGGCATAGGACACACCCCCTGCCACACCCCCTTAAAGGAGAATTAACCAAAAAAGGTTTAATTAAATCCACAAGGGCTTTTTTTTTTTCCACTACTATAGCACTGAGAAGCACCTTTTGAAAGATAAAAAGTGCATTTTATATACAACTATATGGATCAGACGAAAATGAGGAGGAATGAGGGACAGAGGGACATTGCCCCAAATCAGGGACAGTCCCTCCAAATCCGGGACAGTTGGGAGCTATGCTTTAAGTGGTTAATAGAAAAGTTAGGTCCTTTTTTGCATAACTTTCAGTAAAGCTTTCATAACCACAGCCAAGCCTGGCACAGTGTTTGCCCTGCCATCTCCAGTCACCAGAAGCCTTCATGTTGGAAGGTGGGTTGGAACGTGGCATCCCGCACTTGCCCAATACATCCTCTGAACATCATTTGTGCGACTAACTACACCTCCCCAGATGCAATTACCGTAAGTAAATGTTCTGTTTATGGAATCAGGATAAAGGAGCCTCCATTTATCTTGTTTTATCTGGAAATAATAAAGCCAGGTCCTCATTCTGCTCTTTCACATGCCCCGTCTGTAAACAGGCCACCTGCATACGTGCTTTTTTTTTTTTCTTTTTTTAATTATGTCCCCCGTGTTTGTCCACGATTAGGAGGCGAGGACGCTATTCACGGCCTCCTCTGCTTTGTCTGCAGGAACACATGGACTCGTTGCTCCTTTCACTGGCCTGTTTATCTCCTTTTTTCTTCCGAACATCACAACTTATGACTAATTGTGTAAAAAAAAAAAAAAAAAAAAAAGAGCTTGGCGCGTACATTTGTTCTCTTAATAAAAACCGCGCCCGGCCGTCTCTGTTTATCTTGCAGGAGTTATATATGGAGAAGGAAATAGACTAGGAAAATTAACATCTGTCGGTGCGCGGATTATCGGCGCAGGCAATCTGTAACGTTTTAACGACCGATGTTTAATTAAGAATAATCTTTACAAACCGCTTTTAATGGCATAATGACTAAACCACGGCCTTTTCTTTGCTGTGGATACAGAAGCAATGAAAAGGTAAAGGCGTGACTTAGCAGAATGGCAACACAAACAAACAAAAAAGTTGAGGGTGGGTGCAGAACAGGGTTTCTCAACCAGGGTTCCTTCAGAGGTTGCGAGGGGTTCCTTGAGCAATGAGCAATTTCTGCCTCTTCCATAAGTTCCCGATGACACCATTGATCATTGACTATTGATCTTTTTAGCCATACGTAAGGGGGTAACTCTTCCCAAAGACCACAAGTGTAAGCAGACCACAATGTGTTTCTCAACCAGGGTTCCTTCAGAGGTGGCGAGGGGTTCCTTGAGCAATGAGCAATTTCTGCCTCTTCCATAAGTTCCCGATGACACCATTGATCATTGACCATTGATCTTTTTAGCCATACGTAAGGGGGTAACTCTTCCCAAAGACCACAAGTGTAAGCAGACCACAATGTGTTTCTCAACCAGGGTTCCTTCAGAGGTGGCGAGGGGTTCCTTGAGCAATGAGCAATTTCTGCCTCTTCCATAGGTTCCCGATGACACCATTGATCATTGATTATTGATCTTTTTAGCCATACGTAAGGGGGTAACTCTTCCCAAAGACCACAAGTGTAAGCAGACCACAATGTTTTTCTCAACCAGGGTTCCTTCAGAGGTTGTGAGGGGTTCCTTGAGCAATGAGCAATTTCTGCCTCTTCCATAAGTTCCCAATGACACCATTGATCATTGACCATTGATCTTTTTAGCCATATGTAAGGGGGTAACTCTTCCCAAAGACCACAAGTGTAAGCAGACCACAATGTGTTTCTCAACCAGGGTTCCTTCAGAGGTTGCGAGGGGTTCCTTGAGCAATGAGCAATTTCTGCCTCTTCCATAAGTTCCCGATGACACCATTGATCATTGACCATTGATCTTTTTAGCCATACGTAAAGGGGTAACTCTTCCCAAAGACCACAAGTGTAAGCAGACCACAATGTGTTTCTCAACCAGGGTTCCTTCAGAGGTTGCAAGGGGTTCCTTGAGCAATGAGCAATTTCTGCCTCTTCCATAAGTTCCCGATGACACCATTGATCATTGACCATTGATCTTTTTAGCCATATGTAAGGGGGTAACTCTTCCCAAAGACCACAAGTGTAAGCAGACCACAATGTGTTTCTCAACCAGGGTTCCTTCAGAGGTTGGGAGGGGTTCCTTGAGCAATGAGCAATTTCTGCCTCTTCGATAAGTTCCCGATGACACCCTTGACCATTGATCCTTTTAGCCACATGTAAGGGGGTAACTCTTCCCAATGACAACAAGTGTAAGCAGCATTCTTCCCACAGACCGTCACACTAATTTATCACGAGTTGTAGATATAGTCATTTTCTATCAGGGGTTCTCTGAGACTGAAAAGTTAATTTAAGGGTTCCTCTGTGTTGAAAAGGTTGAGAAAGCCTGGTGTAGACCTTTTTATGTCAGCCAAAGGCTAGGCTTGTCTGAGCTGTGAGTGTATGAAGAATTATGGACAATGGGCGAAGGCTTGGGACTTTATACTGTAGTATGCCTCCATCCCTAAAGACAAGGCATAAGACAAACGTGGGACTTTATATGAGGCGTATATCCACTGATAGAAATATACATAGTAGTACATATGCAGTATCTCACAAACTTGAGTACACCCCTCACATTTTTGTAAATATCTTCTTTTCATGTGACAACACTGAAGAAATTACACTTTGCTACAATGTAAAGTAGTGAGTGTACAGCTTGTATAACAGTGTAAATTTGATGTCCCCTCAAAATAAACTCAACACACAGCCATTAATGTCTAAACTGCTGGCAACAAAAGTGAGTACACCCCTAAGTAAAAATGTCCAAATTGGACCCAATTAGCCATTTTCCCTCCCCGTTGCCATGTGACTCGTTAGTGTTACAAGGTCTCAGGTGTGAATGGGGAGCAGGTGTGTTAAATTTGGTGTTATCGCTCTCACTCTCTCATACTGGTCACTGGAAGTTCAACATGGCACCTCATGGCAAAGAACTCTCTGAGGATCTGAAAAAAAGAATTGCTGCTCTACATAAAGATGGCCTAGGCCAGTGATGGTGAACCTTGGCACCCCAGATGTTTTGGAACTACATTTCCCATGATGCTCAACTAGACTTAAGAGTGCATGAGCATCATGGGAAATGTAGTTCCAAAACATCTGGGCTGCCAAGGTTCGCCATCACTGGCCTAGGCTATAGGAAGATGGCCAAGACACTGAAAATGAGCTGCAGCATGGCGGCCAAGACCATACAGCGGTTTAACCGGACAGGTCCCACTCAGAACAGGCCTCGCCATGGTTGACCAAAGAAGTTGAGGTCACGTGCTCAGCGTCATATCCAGAGGTTGTCTTTGGGAAATAGATGTATGAGTGCTGCCAGCATTGCTCAGAGGTTGAAGGGGTGGGGGGTCAGCCTGTCAGTGCTCAGACCATACACCGCACACTGCATCAAATTGGTCTGCATGGCTGTCGTCCCAGGAGGAAGCCCCTTCTAAAGATGATGCACAAGAAAGACCGCAAACAGTTTGCTGAAGACAAGCAGACTAAGGACATGGATTACTGGAACCATGTCCTGTGGTCTGATGAGACAAGATAAACTTATTTGGTTCAGATGGTGACAAGCGTGTGTGGCGGCAACCAGGTGAGGAGGACAAAGACAAGTGTGTCTTGTCTACAGTCAAGCATGGTGGTGGAGTGTCATGGTCTGGGGCTGCATGAGTGCTGCCGGCACTGGGGAGCTACAGATCATTGAGGGAACCATGAATGCCAACATGTACGGTGACATACTGAAGCAGAGCATGATCCCCTCCCTTCAGAGACTGGGCCACAGGGCAGTATTCCAACATGATAACCACCCCAAACACACCTCCAAGACCACCACTGCCTTGCAAAAGAAGCTGAGGGTAAAGGTGATGGACTGGCCAAGCATGTCTCCAGACCTAAACCCTATTGAGCATCTGTGGAACATCCTCAAACGGAAGGTGGAGGAGCGCAAGGTCTCTAACATCCACCAGCTCCATGATGTCATCATGGAGGAGTAGAAGAGGACTCCAGTGACAACCTGTGAAGCTCTGGTGAACTCCATGCCCAAGAGGGTTAAGGCAGTGCTGGGAAATAATGGTGGCCACACATAATATTGACACTTTGGGCCCAATTTGGACATTTTCACTTAGGGGTGTACTCACTTCTGTTACCAGCGGTTTAGACATTAATGGCAATCCGTTGATCTATACACGGATTGCACCCGCTCCTGAGAAAGTGAATGGTTTCACGAAAGGCGAAGAGAATAAGGATGCAATCTCATTTGTTTTTATGAAAGGAATTAATTACCTACTACTATTGATCATCAATTTAAACATGTTCATTAGCTATTCCTATTTTTGTATTTTGGTTGGTTACAGTTTTTACCAGTTTACAACCTGTGATTACTTCAATGTATTACGGCTGTATGCAGCTATCTGACCAATGTTCTTAATCTGTACCATCCTTGGCTGGAATGTACTATTTAAATAAACATTTGTTTTTATGTATTTCTGTTACCTATGGATATATTTAATATATATGTACTATTTCTACTAGTGTATATACGCCTCATATAAAGTCCCACGTTTGTCCCCCTCTTTTTATTTATAAAGAATAACGACTCCAAATGGAGACTCCCAAGGACATTCGTCGAACTAGATAGAATGGTACCAACCTATGAAAGGAGGAGGGATTGTCTTCAATGCATTATGCATTCAGGTCAGGACCTGTAGGTTTGCCCCCATTGATGACTGCGGACAGGCAGGGATTAGGGCAGGCGGTGTTCCGGCAGAGTCGTAATGCAAGAGCGCTTAAACCAGAAAGGCAACAATTTGTCAACCCAGGACCAATTGGAACCTTTGAGTCCAGGCATTGTTCCGGTACACTGACCAGAATTGAGGTCAGCCCCTTTGACGTCATATAATTTCTCCATTTTCATTATCAGTTTTTAGATAATAATGATGTACTGTTAAGCACATGTGTTGTTTAATGATGTAGAACTCCAGCAACAAACCCTGAAAGAGTGAGAAATGCTTTCTGCCCTTAGGAGGTCAGTCAAATCTGATCATTTCTTATAGTACCCTATCCATTCATCAAAAAGTGGTGACATCACTGAGAATTCAGCCTATCCATTCACTAGAGGGCGGTGACATCACTGAGAATTCAGCCTATCCATTCACTAGAGGGTGGTGACATCACTGAGAATTCAGCCTATCCATTCACTAGAGGGTGGTGACATCACTGAGAATGCAGCCTATCCAATCACTAGAGGGCAGTGACATCACTGAGAATGCAGCCTATCCAATCACTAGAGGGCGGTGACATCACTGAGAATGCAGCCTACCCAATCACTAGAGGGCGGTGCCATCACTGAGAATGCAGCCTATCCAATCACTAGAGGGCGGTGACATCACTGAGAATGCAGCCTATCCAATCACTAGAGGGCGGTGACATCACTGAGAATGCAGCCTATCCAATCACTAGAGAGCGGTGACATCACTGAGAATGCAGCCTATCCAATCACTAGAGGGTGGTGACATCA
The DNA here is from genome assembly GCA_037952925.1 of Lithobates clamitans. Taxonomy (NCBI): domain Eukaryota; kingdom Metazoa; phylum Chordata; class Amphibia; order Anura; family Ranidae; genus Lithobates; species Lithobates clamitans. Next base: position 89,079 of record JBBGZY010001747.1, on the reverse strand, counting down.
CTGAGAATGCAGCCTATCCAATCACTAGAGGGCGGTGACATCACTGAGAATGCAGCCTATCCAATCACTAGAGGGCGGTGACATCACTGAGAATGCAGCCTATCCCTTCACTAGAGAGCGGTGACATCACTGAGAATGCAGCTTATCCAATCACTAGAGAGCGGTGACATCACTGAGAATTCAGCCTATCCATTCACAAGAGAGCGGTGACATCACTGAGAATGCAGCCTATCCAGTCACTAGAGACCGGTGACATCACTGAGAATGCAGCCTATCCAATCACTAGAAACCGGTGACCTCACTGAGAATGCAGCCTATCCATTCACTAGAGACCGGTGACATCACTGAGAATGCAGCCTATCCATTCACTAGAGGGCGGTGACATCACTGAGAATGCAGCCTATCCAATCACTAGAGGGCGGTGACATCACTGAGGATGCAGCCTATCCATTCACTAGAGGGTGGTGACATCACTGAGAATGCAGCCTATCCAATCACTAGAGGGCGGTGACATCACTGAGAATGCAGCCTATCCGTTTACTAGAGGGTGGTGACATCACTGAGAATGCAGCCTATCCATTTACTAGAGGGCGATGACATCACTGAGAATGCAGCCTATCCAATCACTAGAGACCGGTGACATCACTGAGAATGCAGCCTATCCAATCACTAGAGGGCGGTGACACCACAGCCTATCCAATCACTAGAGAGCGGTGACATCACTGAGAATGCAGCCTATCCAATCACTAGAAAGCGGTGACATCACTGAGAATGCAGCCTATCCAATCACTAGAAAGCGGTGACATCACTGTGAATGCAGCCTATCCAATCACTAGAGACCGGTGACATCACTGAGAATGCAGCCTATCCAATCACTAGAGAGCGGTGACATCACTGAGAATGCAGCCTATCCAATCACTAGAGAGCAGTGACATCACTGAGAATGCAGCTTATCCAATCACTAGAGAGCGGTGACATCACTGAGAATTCAGCCTATCCATTCACAAGAGAGCGGTGACATCACTGAGAATGCAGCCTATCCAGTCACTAGAGACCGGTGACATCACTGAGAATGCAGCCTATCCAATCACTAGAGGGCGGTGACATCACTGAGGATGCAGCCTATCCATTCACTAGAGGGTGGTGACATCACTGAGAATGCAGCCTATCCAATCACTAGAGGGCGGTGACATCACTGAGAATGCAGCCTATCCGTTTACTAGAGGGTGGTGACATCACTGAGAATGCAGCCTATCCGTTTACTAGAGGGCGATGACATCACTGAGAATGCAGCCTATCCATTCACTAGAGACCGGTGACATCACTGAGAATGCAGCCTATCCAATCACTAGAAAGCGGTGACATCACTGAGAATGCAGCCTATCCAATCACTAGAAAGCGGTGACATCACTGAGAATGCAGCCTATCCAATCACTAGAGGGCGGTGACATCACTGAGAATGCAGCCTATCCAATCACTAGAAAGCGGTGACATCACTGAGAATGCAGCCTATCCAATCACTAGAGGGCGGTGACATCACTGAGAATGCAGCCTATCCAATCACTAGAGAGCGGTGACATCACTGAGAATGCAGCCTATCCAATCACTAGAAAGCGGTGACATCACTGAGAATGCAGCCTATCCAATCACTAGAGAGCGGTGACATCACTGAGAATGCAGCCTATCCAATCACTAGAAAGCGGTGACATCACTGAGAATGCAGCCTATCCAATCACTAGAAAGCGGTGACATCACTGAGAATGCAGCCTATCCAATCACTAGAGACCGGTGACATCACTGAGAATGCAGCCTATCCAATCACTAGAGAGCGGTGACATCACTGAGAATGCAGCCTATCCAATCACTAGAGAGCAGTGACATCACTGAGAATGCAGCTTATCCAATCACTAGAGAGCGGTGACATCACTGAGAATTCAGCCTATCCATTCACAAGAGAGCGGTGACATCACTGAGAATGCAGCCTATCCAGTCACTAGAGACCGGTGACATCACTGAGAATGCAGCCTATCCAATCACTAGAGGGCGGTGACATCACTGAGGATGCAGCCTATCCATTCACTAGAGGGTGGTGACATCACTGAGAATGCAGCCTATCCAATCACTAGAGGGCGGTGACATCACTGAGAATGCAGCCTATCCGTTTACTAGAGGGTGGTGACATCACTGAGAATGCAGCCTATCCGTTTACTAGAGGGCGATGACATCACTGAGAATGCAGCCTATCCATTCACTAGAGACCGGTGACATCACTGAGAATGCAGCCTATCCAATCACTAGAAAGCGGTGACATCACTGAGAATGCAGCCTATCCAATCACTAGAAAGCGGTGACATCACTGAGAATGCAGCCTATCCAATCACTAGAGGGCGGTGACATCACTGAGAATGCAGCCTATCCAATCACTAGAAAGCGGTGACATCACTGAGAATGCAGCCTATCCAATCACTAGAGGGCGGTGACATCACTGAGAATGCAGCCTATCCAATCACTAGAGAGCGGTGACATCACTGAGAATGCAGCCTATCCAATCACTAGAAAGCGGTGACATCACTGAGAATGCAGCCTATCCAATCACTAGAGAGCGGTGACATCACTGAGAATGCAGCCTATCCAATCACTAGAGGGCGGTGACATCACTGAGAATGCAGCCTATGCAATCACTAGAGGGCGGTGACATCACTGAGAATGCAGCCTATCCATTCACTAGAGGGCGGTGACATCACTGAGAATGCAGCCTATGCAATCACTAGAGGGCGGTGACATCACTGAGAATGCAGCCTATGCAATCACTAGAGGGCGGTGACATCACTGAGAATGCAGCCTATCCAATCACTAGAGACCGGTGACATCACTGAGAATGCAGCCTATCCAATCACTAGAGACCGGTGACATCACTGAGAATGCAGCCTATCCAATCACTAGAGGACGATGACATCACTGAGAATGCAGCCTATGCAATCACTAGAGGATGATGACATCACTGAGAATGCAGCCTATCCAATCACTAGAGGGCGGTGACATCAGCCCGCACAGAGCACTGCAGGGTGAGGACAGGGAACAGAATTTTCACTGAAATAAAACAATTTTTTTATGCAATTCCAAGCAAAAATCAATCAGACGTGACGGTTCAGGCCTATAAATGGACGAATAAGTGTGAGGCTTTAGCTGGGCTATATAAACAATGGCTGCCTCTTTCTGCATAAGATTTAGAGAAGAGGATAATACTCTTCCAGAATTCTTAGATATAAAGGAGATTCATGACCAACCATAGCGGGAAACCAGCGGAGAACCCACAATTTACTGACTGTAATATACATTTTCTGCGGGTCCACGGCTGGCCCTGAGCCGATCACATAAAGCTGTACACATTCATTAAGGGCGCCATCATTTACTTGTTGCCGGCTGACAGGGGACCCCGAGGACAGAGAACAAATCAAGGTAAATCAGACGAGTCGGAAGGTTTTATTGTCCGGACAATTCATTCAGAATCTATTTCTTTGCTCGCCGTACGCCGAGGAATCTGTGAATGAATATAACAGGAGCCTCATAGAGAGAGCCGGATAAAGGGGACACCATTATCAAATGTCACCCATGGCTGGTGCAAAAGTCACTTTGGCCGTTTTTAAAATTAAAAAGTAACATAAAATACAATTTCCCAACCCGTTGATGGCACAGAGTGTCTGCTTAGATCCCACCGCAAAACACTCACTCTTCGGGGGCTGCTGTAAAAGAATATTGCTGCCTTTTTTGCTAAGTGAATTGGATTAGATGAGGGGCCTTTCTAAACAAGGGGCCAGTTTACTGTATTTCGGATCTTAGGGGGGCCAAACTGTGGCCATTGGGAGTAGAAAAGGTCCAGACGTCAGAGGCAAAAAACAATGCCCAATCATTGGTATCAGTGGAAGGAATAGTGCCCAATCATTGGTGTCAGTGGAAGGAATAGTGCCCCATCATTAGTATCAGTGGGAGGAATAGTGCCCCATCATTGGTGTCAGTGGAAGGAATAGTGCCCCATCATTGGTCACAGTGACAAGAATAGTGCCCCATCATTGGTATTGGTGGGAGGAATAGTGCCCCATCATTGGTGTCAGTGGGAGGAATAATGCCCAATCATTGGTGTCAGAGGGAGGAGTAGTGCCCCATCATTGGTGCCAGAGGGAGGAATAGTGCCCCATCATTGGTGTCAGTGGGAGGACTAGTGCCCCATCATTGGTGTCAGTGGGAGGAATAGTGCCCCATTGTTGGTATAAGTGGGAGAAATAGTGCCCCATCATTGGTCTCAGTGAGAGAAATAGTGCCCCATCATTGGTGTCAGTGGGGGGAAGAGTGCCCCATCATTGAGATCAGTGGGAGGAATAGTGCTCCATCATTGGTATCATTGGGAGGAATAGTGCCCCATCATTGGTATCAGTGGGAGGAATAGTTCCCCATCATTGGTGTCATTGGGAGGAATAGTACCCCATCATTGGGAGGAATAGTGCCCCATCATTGGTATCAGTGGGAGGAATAGTGCCCCATCATTGGTATCATTGGGAGGAATAGTACCCAATCATTGGGAGGAATAGTGCCCCATCATTGGTATCAGTGGGAGGAATTGTGACCCATCATTGATGTCAGTGGAGGGAATAGTGCCCCATCATTGGTATCAGTGGGAGGAATAGTGCCCCATCATTGGTATCATTGGGAGGAATAGTGCCCCATCATTGGGAGGAATAGTGCCCCATCATTGGCATCAGTGGAAGGAATAGTGCCCCATCATTGGTATCATTGGGAGGATTCATACCGCATCATTGGTGTCATTTGGCTCCATTGTTGGTGTCATTGGGAGGAATTGTGCCCCATTGTTGGTATTAGTGAAGGAAATTGTGCCTTAAGTGCTAAATAAAAGCAAGCAAAGGGCTGCATCTGGCACCCGGGTTGCAGTTAGGAGGCCACTGGATTAGATCATAGGAAACACAGGTACAAAAAAAAGGCAGCAGAAACAAAAAATCATCACTTTAAAAGAGCACCTTTCACCAAGTGCAGGTAAAAGCATAGAAAATACTAGGTCCCCGACCATCTCTATGACCCTGGGAGGTCGGACTTGACATCATGACATCACTTCCAGCTCCGGCAGATGCAAACACGGCCATTTTTTCCCCCTGGAAAGCAGAGATCAATTCTTTTTTTCATCTCAGGATTTCCAGGGGAGAGGAGATATCTGCCTAAGATTAACAGGAAGTGGGCTGTATAAGGGATTTACTGGCAAAAAAAAAAAAAAGGTTTTACTATCCAAACTTAAAACAACAAGAAGGGCAGAAGATTTAATATTCAAATAAAAATATACAGTGCTGTCCAAAAATATCAATAAGTGACTAATAGATGGAAAGTTGGAAAAAATGACCGAAGGTCGGCTTTAAGTACAAACGCTGAGTGTGGAAACGAGGCAGAATGCCGGGGGGGTCTGAACTAACTAGCACTAAAACAGGAGGGGAAGACAGAGAAACATACCAAAAATCACATGCAGTGGCCCAAAACTGCCACTAGATGTCAGAATACTACAGAAAAATGATGCAGTTCAATACAAGACCGAAAACGACATGAAAGAACAGCAACTGTTTGCTACAACGGGGTGCTTTATCAGTCTAAATTGCCATACACAGGAGGGACGAGGATTCGAGTTTCTGCGCACGTAGCTGGCAGGTGAATGGTTCGGGGGAGGGGGGGTCACCCGGCTCTAGCAGCTTATTGGCTGATGACCTGCAGAAAAGCAGAGGACGGGGCTGCGGGGATACAATATGTAATCACAGCCTCTATCAGCCTTGATAATGTGCGGCGGTGACACCGAGAAACTAACCGCCGGGTTACCAGGCAACGTTCATTTCTGACAGAATGGAGTCTGATTATACCGAGAGGAATCTATTATCCGAGCGACAAAGAGAACTCCAACTTTATTCTCCATAATCAACCCCCTCCCCCGCCCTCCGCTACAAGTTGCAAAATGCCTTTCCCCCGAGGCCCCCCCTATTCTCGCCTTACGGTAAAGTGCAGCAAATTGGCGATTCACCGCAAATCGGTGCGATTTATTTTGATGGGTGATTACCGTAGCCGGCAACGTACCGTACGCTGTGCCAGAGCCGCAGGTGAGGGAGGTATTAAAACTATTGTTGTAAAATGAAAAGCTTCGGGCTGGAGATCCACTCTCCCCCCCAAACATAAAAATGTCCCCTCCTCCCGGAACCAACCCCCCCCCCCAACTTCTCCCTCTTCTGGCACAAATACCCCCCCCCCCCAAAAAAAATCACCCCTCCTAGCAAAACTCCTCCCGCCAGCACAACAACCCCCCGCCCTAGCAAAAATCTCTCCCCAATTCCCCCTCCTAACACAAATCTCCCCAATTATCCTACTTAGCCCCCCTCCTAGCATGAAAACACCCCCTACTAGCACAAATCCTCTCTCCCCCAAATATAAAAATGTCCCCTCCTCCCAGAACGAACCCCCCCCCCCAACTCCCCCTCTTCTAGTACAAATACCGCCCCCCTTCCAAAAATTATCACCCCTCCTAACAAATCTCCCCCCCGCCAGCACAACAACCCCCCCCCCAAAAAAAAATCCCCGCTAGCAAAAGTCTCTCCCCAATTCCCCCTCCTAACACAAATCTCCCCAATTGTCCTACTTAGCCCAACCCCCCCCCCCCTCCTAGCACAAAATATCCTACTCCCCCCGCTCGCCCTCTACTAGCACAAATCCTCTCTCCCCCAAATTTTTCCTTCTAGCACAATTCCTCCTTCCAGCACATCTCCCCGCCCCCCCCCCCATAAAAAATCCCCCCCAAGCAAGAATCTTCTAAAAAAAAAAAAACAAATCCCCCCTCCTAGCACAAATCTCCCTAAGTGACCTACCTAGCCCAAATCTCCCCCTCCTAGCACAAAACATCTTCCTCCCCCCACCCCCTACTAGCACAAATCCTCTCTCCCCCAAATTTTTCCTCCTAGCGCAATTCCTCCAGCCAGTACAACTCCCCCCCCCCCCCCCCAAAAAAAAAAAACGCTCCCTAGCAAAAATCTCTCCCCCAATCACCGCTCCTAACACAAATTTTCTCCCCTCCAAATTACCCCTCCTAGCACAATTCCTTACGCCAGCACAACCCCAACCCCCCTCCTAGCACAAATCTCCTCAAGTGTTCTACCTAGTCAAAATCCTTCCTCCTAGCATAAATCTATATTCGCTGTTGCAACACTGATCCTCCTCTTGGCCAATCGGAAAGCGGGTCTGATGCCCGTCACCCAATTGGCTGAAAGAATAGTCGATCCTTTTGGATGCCTAGGATGAGGGGAGGAGACACATGGCGGAAGTGAGGAGGAAAAGAGCCGTTGGCCGATGCCTGGTTGCCCGATCCCCGCCGCTGCTTGGTGCCCTGATCCCTGCCGCTCCTCGGAATGCCCGATCCCGGCCGCTCCTCAGAATGCCCGATCCCCGCCGCTGCTTGGTGCCCTGATCCCCACCACTCCTCAGAATTCCTGATCCCGGCTCCGCTCCTTGGAATGCCCGATCCCCGCCGCTGCTTGGTGCCCTGATCCCCACCACTCCTCAGAATTCCCGATCCCGGCTCCGCTCCTTGGAATGCCCGATCCCCGCCGCTGCTTGGTGCCCTGATCCCCGCCACTCCTCAGAATTCCCGATCCCGGCTCCGCTCCTCGGAATGCCTGATCCCCGCCGCTGCTTGGTGCCCTGATCCCCACCACTCCTCAGAATTCCAGATCCCGGCTCTGCTCCTTGGAATGCCCGATCCCCGCTGCTGCTTGGTGCCCTGATCCCCACCACTCCTCAGAATTCCAGATCCCGGCTCCGCTCCTTGGAATGCCCGATCCCTGCTGCTGCTTGGTGCCCTGATCCCCGCCACTCCTCATAATTCCCGATCCCGGCTCCGCTCCTCGGAATGCCTGATCCCTGCCGCTGCTTTGTGCCCTGATCCCCACCACTCCTCAGAATTCCAGATCCCGGCTCCGCTCCTTGGAATGCCCGATCTCTAACGTTGCTCCTCGGATGCCTGATCCCTGCCAATGCTCGCCGCCTAGATGGGGTAAGTGCCGGTGGACTGACCGGCAGACAGCGCATGGGGGGGAGGGGGGGTGGGGGGGGGGGCGCTGTCTGCCGCCCCCCCCCCCCCAAAAAAAAAACACCAGCCACCACTATTCAAGAGTTAAGTTAAGTGCACATGTGGAGCCCACTTCGCTACTGGGAAGTAGTAGTGGAAAACACTGGACAGGTGGATATGGACAGAGCTCAGCATGTTCCTCATTACAGAGAAGGTCTACATTGGCCTGGGAACTGAGTGTTGACTGAAGAACAGTTGTGGTGCAGTTGTACATGGTGTACGTTCATCTCTGAGAATAGAGGCCTGCCTTAAGGTTGAGTATTCCCCTACAGCAACCTCTGCCTTGTCCCGGGGCATTGAAAAAGAAACAGGGTTCCCCATGTGTGGTAAAGTGGCCCTGTAGAAGGTGCCCAGAAGAACCCACCCCAGGGTAGGCCTCTCATGTGACCCTTGCTTGGCGCCAAACAAGGAAGGAAACATGGAGGACGTGACAACCTACCACCACCCATCTCCACCTTACATGGCCCTGACTAAAGATAATTACAAATAAATCAAATAATAAATACGAGGAAGAGAACTTTCCTATCCAAATGTCCCCGGCGGCTGGCCTCAATACAATGTCCGGCACACTGGACGGCAGGACTGGGATTTATCAATCAGGACTGGCTCCAGCTATGAGGTCAGTTAATAATCGACGTTGTCAGGTAATTGTGTGTAAACTCATTTCATGGTCCTGATAAGAACACCATGGTAAATCATCTCCTCCACTTTCCAGCGTATCCACGGAGAGGAGCTTTTGGCGGCGGCACAAGGAAATCTCCATTCTGTTTTGCAATATGTTGTGCTGAAATTAAAATCCAGTTTACATAAGAGAATTGTCATTGTAAATTTCACTTCCGGATGCGGGAAAGTTTCCCTCCATAAGGACAATAGGAGATAAAAAACCTTCGACCTTTTATTACTATGACGGATCCCTCCTATATACAGCATGACGGTGGAGGAGAAAGAAGTGAAAGTTGTACGGAACATTTCACAATTTGCGCAAATATTGAATCCTCTACATTTTGTCATGTTGCAACCAAAAAAGTAAATGTATTTGATTGGGCTTTTATGTTATAGACCAACACAAAGTGGCACATAATTGTGAAGTGGAAGGAAAATGATAAATGGTTTTCAATTTTTTTTACCAATAAATATGTGAAAAGTGTGGGGGGGGGGGCATTTGTATTCACCCCCCTTTACTCTGATACCCCTAACTAAAATCAAGTGGAACCAATTGCCTTCAGAAGTCACCTAATTAGTAAATAGAGCCCACCTGTGTGTAATTTAATCTCAGTATAAATTCAGCTGTTCTGTGAAGCCCTCAGAGGTTTGTTAGAGAACCTTAGTGAAGAAACAGCATCATGAAGGCCAAGGAACACAGCAGACAGGTCAGGGATAAAGTTGTGGAGAAGTTTAAAGCAGGGTTAGGTTATAAAATAATATCCCAAGCTTTGAACATCCCACGGAGCGCTGTTCAATCCATCATCGGAAAATGGAAAGAGTATGGCACAACTGCAAACCTACCAAGACATGGCCGTCCACCTAAACTGACCGGCCGGGCAAGGAGAACATTCATCAGAGAAGAGCCAAGAGGTCCATGGTAACTCTGGAGAAGCTGCAGAGATCCACAGCTCAGGTGGGAGAATCTGTCCACAGGACAACTATTAGTCGTGCTCTCCACAAATCTGCCCTTTATGGAAGAGTGACAAGAAGAAAGACATTGGTGAAAGAAAGTCATAAGAAGTCCTGTTTGCAGTTTGTGAGAAGCCATGTGGAGGACACAGCAAACATGTGGAAGAAGGTGATCTGGTCAGATGAGACCAAAATTGAGCTTTTTGGCCTAAAAGGAAATCGCTATGTGTGGCGGAAAACTAACACTGCACATCACCCTGAACACACCATCCCCACCGTGAAACATGGTGGTGGCAGCATCATGTGGTGGGGATGCTTTTCTTCAGCAGGGACAGGGAAGCTGGTCAGAGTTGATGGGAAGATGGATGGAGCCAAATACAGGACAATCTTAGAAGAAAACCTGTTAAAATCTACAAAAGACTTGGGCGGAGGTTCACCTTCCAACAGGACAACGACCCGAAACATCCAGCCAGAGCTACAATGGAATGGTTTAGATCAAAGCATATTCATTTGTTAGAATGGCCCAGTCACAGTCCAGACCTAAATCCAACTGAGAATCTGTGGCAAGACCTGAAAATTGCTGTTCACAGATGCTCTCCATCCAATCTGACAGAACTTGAGATATTTTGCAAAGAAGAAGAATGGGCAGAAATGTCCCTCTCTAGATGTACAAAGCTGGTAGAGACATCCCCAAAAAGACTTGCAGCTGGAATTGCAGTGAAAGGCGGTTCTACAAAGTATTAACTCCGGGGGGCGCCACACAAATGTACCCCCCACACTTTTCAAAAAAAATTGAAAACCATTTATCATTTTCCTACCACTTAACAATTATGTGACACTTTGTGTTGGTCTATCACATAAAATCCCAATAAAATACATTTATGTTTTTGGTTGTAACATGAGAAAATGTGGAAAATTTCAAGGGATATGAATAATTTTTCAAGGCACTGTGAAGAGGTCAGGACTACATAACAAACTACATAATGTATTCTTGCTGGGGAGGTTTATTGTTGCTGGTGGGCGATATATTGTTCATGGAGGTCAATTGTTGTTGAGAGGGATCTAGTGTTGAGGAAGGGGTCTATTTTTTGCTGGGTGCTGGAGGGTCTATTAATGGTGGCAGCTGGGAGATCGAAGTTGCTGACAGGGGTCTATTGTTGCTGAGGTGGATCTATTCTTGCTGGGGAGGTTTATTGTTGCTGGTGGGCGATATATTGTTCCTGGGGGGTCAATTGTTGCCTGGAAAGATCTACTGTTGAGGGGGGAGTCTATCGTTTAAACAAAAGAACCTTTCACCAAAGAAAGTGCATAATCTGAAAACAAACAGTTGCCAAGAGCAGTGTAAATGTGAGCTGACTATCGTCACTGAGCAATAAAATGGTAGGACACCGCGCTTAGCAAGTACAAAATACAAACATATTAAACATGAATAAGTGAATTAACCATGTTAATCAATATAAACGTCCCACTGGTGAAGTAAAGTGCTCGTGCACAAATTAATGATAGGTGCTCCAATATTCAGTGTTCAGACAGAGGTGCCCCACATGGATGTACACTCTACCCTAAATGTTGACCACCTATCGCTAAAGTGGTAACTTTATGGGGGGTAAAGACCCCTAGAATGACTTTATCCAAGGTCAGCTTTTCTTCGGATAATCCTCCATGGATGGGAAGAGAAAATGACAGATGGGGGGCTCCCATAGTGTAAAACTGTAATTTATCATAAAAATCAAGAGTAGAATATAAAAGATGCACTCACGTGGCTTGCTGCCTGTGCCTGGCAACCGGTGTGCTCAGTCCCTGTGTTTAATTTTCGGGCGTATCTGGTGTCACGATGACACAATCAAGCCTCGACGCCTTTCATTCAATAGGAAAGGCCGTCATCCGGATGACGGCCCTTCCTTTTGGCTGAAACGCATTGAGGCTTGATCGCATGGGCAGGGGGTGGAACCAAGGGACAGTGCTCAGAGGTGGGTAGAGGGTGGAACCAAGGGACAGTGCTCAGAAGCGGGTAGGGGGTGGAACCAAGGGACCATGCTCAGAGGTGGGTAGGGGGTGGAACCAAGGGAAAGTGCTCAAAGGCGGGTAGGGGGTGGAACCAAGGGACAATGCTCAGAGGTGGGTAGGGGGTGGAACCAAGGGACAGTGCTTAGAGGTGGATAGGGGCTTGAACCAAGGGACAGTGCTCAGAGGTGGGTAGGGGGGGGTGGAACCAAGGGACAGTGCTCAGAGGTGGGTAGGGGGTGGAACCAAGGGACAGTGCTTAGAGGTGGGTAGGGGGGTGGAACCAAGGGACAGTGCTCAGAGGTGGATAGGAGGTGGAACCAAGGGACAGTGCTCAGATGTGGATAGGGGGTGGAACCAAGGGACAGTGCTCAGAGGTGGGTAGGGGGTGGAACCAAGGGACAGTGCTCAGAGGTGGATAGGGGGTGGAACCAAGGGACAGTGCTTAGAGGTGGGTAGGGGGTGGAACCAAAGCGCAGTGCTCAGAGGTGGGTAGGGGGTGGAACCAAGGGACAGTGCTCAGAGGTGGGTAGGGGGTGGAACCGAGGGACAGAGATCAGAGGTGGGTAGGCGGTGGCACCAAGGGACAGAGCTCAGAGGTGGGTAGGGGGTGGAACCAAGGGACAGTGCTCAGAGGTGGGTAGGGGGTGGATCCAAGGGACAGTGCTCAGAGGTGGGTAGGGGGTGGAAGCAAGGGACAGTGCTCAGAGGTGGGTAGGGGGTGGATCCAAGGGACAGAGCTCAGAGGTGGGTAGGGGGTGGAACCAAGGGACAGTGCTCAGAGGTGGGTAGGGGGTGGATTCAAGGGACAGTGCTCAGAGGTGGGTAGGGGGTGGAATCAAGGGACAGTGCTCAGAGGTGGATAGGGGGTGGAACCAAGGGACAGTGCTCAGAGGTGGGAAGGGGGTGGAACCGAGGGACAGAGATCAGAGGTGGGTAGGGGGTGGAACCAAGGGACAGTGCTTAGAGGTGGGTAAGTGGTGGAACCAAAGCACAGTGCTCAGAGGTGGGTAGGGGGTGGAACCAAGGGACAGTGCTCAGAGGTGGGTAGGGGGTGGGACAAAGGGACAGTGCTCAGAGGTGGGTAGAGGGTGTAACCAAGGGACAGTGCTCAGAGGTGGGTAGGGGGTGGAACCGAGGGACAGAGATCAGAGGTGGGTAGGGGGTGGAACCAAGAGACAGAGGTGGGTAGGGGGTGGAACCAAGGGACAGAGATCAGAGGTGGGTAGGGGGTGGAACCAAGGGACAGAGCTCAGAGGTGGGTAGGGGGTGGACTTAAGGGACAGTGCTCAGAGGTGGGTAGGGGGTGGAACCAAGGGACAGTGCTCAGAGGTGGGTAGGGGGTGGAACCGAGGGACAGAGATCAGAGGTGGGTAGGGGGTGGGACCAAGGGACAGTGCTCAGAGGTGGGTAGGGAGTGGAGACAAGTGGTGACTTTAATTGGGGTGGAGGGGTACTTCTACTTCTTGGAGAAAACTTAAGGGAATACTTTTTGAACCCTTTGCAAAATTTGCTTCATGGAAATAGGTGAACAAAGCAATGGGTTTCTTCGTCTTTCTTTGAACAATCTGTTTTACAAAAGCCCCCTTACAAAATGTAAGAACATGTAAGCTGATAAAAAAAATGCATTTTCAATCCCGGGATCAATAGGAAGATATCTGGCCATCTCTAGTCAGGTGTGGCCCTCAGGGACTGTAACCTTTTAGGATAATATAATAATAATGTAATCAGCACTGTTCATACATCTGCTCTTTAATCCTTCCTTATCCCTCCAGCAACTTTGCAGCAGCTGCACAATCACTTCCATTAATATTGTATTGCTAAGATAGAATTGTATCCAATGAAAGATCCGTGTCACAGCGATTCCACAGATTTGTGGCCCACATTATCGGCAGCTTCAGTAGATCCTCGTAATATCCACCGCGGACTTCTGTCACACCATCTAATAGTCGCTGAAGAGAGAAGTATTGTATCCAGACACAGATCTCTCTGATCCCTCTCACAATGCCGAAAGCGATTCTGTAGCCGCTACAAAATCTCTTGTGTTCATTAATAAAAGCCGCATTATACCGCGTATCATTATTACAACAATGCCAAACGGCTCAGACATGTACTTACATTTTTATACCTGAAGTTTAATCTGCCTATTTTTTTTCTTTCTCTGGATCCTCGCTCTTTAATCCAAATGATAATAACATTTTGAAATAAACCTTTCCGTTTTCATTGTATGACTTATTTTAAGCTCATCACTGGGTCTCTATCACTCCTAATGCAATGCAGGCTGATCATGGCTGGTGGGAGGGGCCAGCGGGGTGCTGTACCCTTCCTCCGTAACTCCTCCCAATAACCCTCAGTCCTGATGTAAGCAGTGGGCTGGCCCTTTGGGAGGAGTTATGCAAATATCTAAATGAGTGGGTGTCAGTCTGGAGGAAAGGGTGTTCCTAGGCAGGCTGAATTTGCATGCAGACTGCTTTAGGTAACGCTCCTGTGGGACGCTGAGCCTCCAGCATTGATAGAACTGAAATTTGATATGTGAAAGTGGCGGACCGGGTAGGAAAGGGCTAGATGATGCTGGGCGTCCTCCAGCCAGGAGATGAGGCGGGGCTCCGTCTGACTTGCTGCAGTTTCTAATGCACATTGTGAGAAGCTCACAGTGTGCAGAGAAGTCAGAGGAAGCCATTTCAGTCCAGGAGAAGAGCCGGTACAACTGTGCAAGACTGGAGGGAAGGTGAAAGATCAGCTTTTACCAGTTATAGAGACTAGATGTGCCATACACCCCCCCAAAAAAAAAGATTTCAGGGTACACAGGATATGTGTGGTACGTTCTGCATTTGCCAGCAATTCCCAGGAAAATGATAGACATAAAATTCTGTGTAAATACAGCAGTTATTACAGCTACTGCTATAAAAAAACAGACCTCCTAATTCAGTATTTATTTAGACAGGAGATCGAGAGATACAAAGTAACATTGTTTATAAACATTGATCAGACAGAAGATGGAGAGATAGAAAGTAACATTGTTTATAAACATTTATCAGACAGGAGATGGAGAGATAGAAAGTAACATTGTTTATAAATACTGATCATATGGTAGATAAAGAGATACAAAGTAACATAATTTATAAACATTGATCAGACAGGAGGTAGAGATACAAAGTAACATCTTTTATAAACATTATTCAGAACAGAGATAAAGAGATAGCAAGTAACATTATTTATAAACGAACATTGATCAGACGGGAGACAGAGAGATACAAAGTAACATTGTTTATAAACAATGATCAGACAGGAGATGAAGAAATACAAAGTAACATTGTTTATAAACATTGATCAGATGGGAGACAGAGATATACAAAGTAAAATCGTTTATAAATATTGTTCAGAAGGAAGATAAAGAGATAGCAAGTAACATTGTTTATAGACATTGTTCAGATGGGAGATAGAGAGATACAAAGTAAAATTGTTTATAAACATTGTTCAGAAGGGAGATAAAGAGATACAAAGTAACTGTTTATAAACATTGTTCAGACAGGAGATAGAGAGATACAAAGTAACATTGCTTATAAACATTGTTCAGACAGGAGACAGGCTGCATTCACACTTGGCAATTCGGAATTGCTGGCAGAGTCACTGAGATTCTGTGAGCAATTCCAAATCATGAAAAAATACATAACATACAATTGGGTGCCATTGTTCTTAATGGAACGCCAAACGCGGTGGTTTTGTCGAGATTGTCACGCGGCAAATTGCGTGAAGCTCATTGCCCAAAAAGGTGCATAAGCTTCTTTTTTGTGACAAATGCTCATAGAGCAAATTCAGGTGAATGAGCTGCTGCCCTACGCGCATCACACCGAATCACATGAAAATCACGCACACACAAAACAGCGAGCAGAAAGTAACATCTTTTATAAACATTGTTCAGAAGGGAGATAAGGAGATAGCAAGTAACATTATTTATAAACAAACATTGATCAGATGGGAGACAGAGATACAAAGTAACATCGTTTATAAACATTGATCATATTGAGATGGAGCGATATAATGTTACTTTTGTATTCTCTCTGTTTCATTTATCTGCAGATTAATGGGATGAGGGTCCATCTTCAGATGATAGCAGTACAAGCAACCTAGCACTCTCTTCCCACAACTTCCTGAATTCCTTGCATGCTTTGCAGATTCTCCTCATTTTCTAAGGACTACATGCCCCATGGTACCTTGCTGCCCGCACACAGTGATTCCTTTACTGACTCCGCCTCCTAAAACTCCTCTCAGCACCTCTGTAGTTCAGGAGGCAGGTTCTGTGAAATGTGTGACACGGCAGTGCCTACCCACAGGGCATAGTGACTAGGTGTCACAGAATTCAAGGAAGTAAATGAGTGCCGATCTTCACAAAGTAAATGTACAAACTTCAAAGATTGTTCAGATTAAAAGGAGAAGGTTTAAAATAACTGAAATTCAATGTGGAACTGGAAATTAAGATAATGATTTTACGTTTTGCCCCTCAGATAGGTATTCTTTAACCTTACCATCTATCCGAAATTGAAATTTAGTATAGAATGATTTCATATTAGAATAGAATATAAAATAATAGAAAAAAAATTGAATAGAAAAACAACAGAACTGCATAGAATAAAATATAATATATATTATTTTAGTTCCCATTGTTTTGATATTTGTTATTTTCCAATCTATTTTCGAATTCGAATTTCAGAAGACTGTCATATTCTGTTGTATTTTATTACATTCTATTAAATTCTATTCTATTCTTTACTTTTCTTTTATTTTGATTCTATTGTTTTATTATTTTATATTCTATTTTATTGTATTCTTTTTTAGAAATCAATTTATATTTTTTCGAATTCGAGTCGAATAGACTTCTAATTTGTTTTCGAATAGATTTCTAATTTGTTTTCGAATTCGATTCGAATTTCGTCCGTGGGTTTTCGATTCGAAACATTTCGGATTCGTTTAAATTCGTTAGTATTGTAATTCGGTATTTCGGATGCATCCGAATGTCCGAATAATGAAAATTTCGTCCGAATTTCGTTTTCGGAACGAAACGAAATGCACATGTCTAACCTTAATGTCCCTTAGTTTACCCTAATTAACTCCTTCTTCCCCTTCTGCCCTTATTTTACTTTTTTTTTTTTTAATTTCTCATTTTGTACCCCATGAATTATCTAAATTTTTTTTTAATTTTTAATAATTTTGTACATTCATTTTTTTAAGTGTTGCATTTAAAAAAAAAAGTGCAAAATAGTTTTAAAAAAAGGCCAATTTTTGTAGTGCTTTGTACCATAATCATAATTTTAGTGTCTATTTAAACAGGAAATATTATAAAATAAAAGTTATACTTTTTATCTACAGTAACAATATTTCTTTAAAAAAAATAAAATAAATAATAATAATAATATATATATATATATATATATATATATATATATATATATATATATATATATATATATATATATATATTTTTAGTTTTGTTAATTTATTCTGTCTATGGATTGCACAAAAACAATATCACCAAAAGAAAGTCGTAATTGTCCGAAAAAAATAAAGTAAAATAAAATAATTTCTTTGTTATCTTAGATAATTACAAAGTTATTGTGAAATAAGGCCCATAGCAGAAATTTTGGACCAAATTGCATTTTTTTTATGAGTGGAAATATCCGGGGTAGCCGATCTTCATCTCTTTAGTAATTAAATTCTGGCCCGTCCTGACAATCGGGAACATTCGATGTGACTCAGATCTTACAACAATCCCGTCTGTTCTTCCAATGTACGCCGTCGTGTTCCGCGCATATTACAAACCATCTGCTCTGTTCTTACACGCTATTCAGGAGCACGGCCCATTGTCCGCTATATTAAAAGCAAATATTTTCCTCAGGAAACATCAACTAGAAACTAAAGGACAAAAAAAAAAAAAACAAGATATGTCACACAACATAGTAATAAAATCTTCATTCCCTCCCCCCCCCCCTTGTCCTTCTCATCAGATGGTGTAATATAGCAGAGCCGACCGTCTTTGTGCCAGAAACGTATACAGAACTCATTATGAGGGGTTCCCATCATCCCTGTGCTGAGTTCTAGGGTCTGTACACCTGCTGTGCCCATTATGAGGGGTTCCCTCCATCCCTGTGCTGAGTTCCCAGGTCTGTACACCTGCTGTGCCCATTATGAGGGGTTCCCACCATCCCTGTGCTGAGTTCCCAGGTCTGTACACCTGCTGTGCCCATTATGAGGGGTTCCCACCATCCCTGTGCTGAGTTCCCAGGTCTGTACACCTGCTGTGCCCATTATGAGGGGTTCCTACCATCCCTGTGCTGAGTTCCCAGGTCTGTACACCCGCTGTGCCCATTATGAGGGGTTCCCTCCATCCCTGTGCTGAGTTCCTGGGTCTGTACACCTGCTGTGCCCATTATGAGGGGTTCCCTCCATCCCTGTGCTGAGTTCCCAGGTCTGTACACCCGCTGTGCCCATTATGAGGGGTTCCCTCCATCCCTGTGCTGAGTTCCCAGGTCTGTACACCCGCTGTGCCCATTATGAGGGGTTCCCTCCATCCCTGTGCTGAGTTCCCAGGTCTGTACACCTGTTGTGCCCATTATGAGGGGTTCATTTTGTTTTTTTTGAAAAATCTTACAAACAACAACTTATATACAATAAAACCATAATAAATAAATAAAACATATTTACAAAATAATTGAATTTGATAATACAAAACAAGAACATTATAAATGGTACAAACCAAATTGTGCACAACACAATCCCTACGGGAGAGCCAGACTAAGGAACATCACCTTCACCATGCATGTAGCCTTTTATCAAAATTATATTTCATCTTGAAAATCTAGGGGAGTGAATGAAGAATACAAAGAAAAGCCGCACACCCCGAGATCAACAGGCAGCAGCTACAAAGTCCTGATATTCCTCCACACCCTTATCCAGGCCTCCTGCTGCCACCTGCCTTTCTCAAGACCCCGAATCTCCCCAACCTCACCCAGAATGTCCTGCACCACCACTTCCACAGGGAGGATTTTACCCCGTAAGGATACCTGACACCGTGCACTCCACGTGAAATAACGGACTACCAGACTAACTAAAAAAAGTGTTTCCAAATCATAATCCCGACGAGTCTGGAATGCCCCATACACCCACTCTGCATAACTTATATGGGGGAGGAAGGGTATACTCAGAGCCCTCCCAACCCTCTTGTACACCTCTATATTAAAAGGGCATTGAAGTAGAAAGTGATCCATGGACTCCACCACTCCTCCACACTCCACTCTTATAATCCTGATGAGTCTGGAATGCCCCATACACCCACTCTGCATAACTCATATGGGGGAGGAAGGGTATACTCAGAGCCCTCCCAACCCTCTTGTACACCTCTTTATTAAAAGGGCATTGAAGTAGAAAGTGATCCATGGACTCCTCCACACTCCACTCTTGGGCAGCCCCAATCACTCATGGAAAGAAACTTCAAGTTGCCCTTCACATATAGTTTTCCATGAAAGGCAAGCCAAGCCCGATCCCTAAACTTCATTGGGATTCTCACCAAATTATTCAATCGCAAACCCACCCCCAAAACCAGGCTTGGGCAATCCCTCAAGGCCAGTGGCTCGCAAAACGCAGAGCTCATGATCCGCTTCTCAAGAAGTTTCCTTGGAAGAGATCTGACTTCTCCTGCTGTTACTTGCCACTGCCGAAGCATTTTCAAACACGGGGCAACATAAGCCGGGAGCTGTTCATTGATGATGCAATTTATTTATGGTGCAATTATGAGGGGTTCCCACCATCCCTGTGCTGAGTTCCCGGGTCTGTACACCTGCTGTGCCCATTATGAGGGGTTCTCACCATCCCTGTGCTGAGTTCCCGGGTCTGTACACCTGCTGTGCCCATTATGAGGGGTTCCCTTCATCCCTGTGCTGAGTTCCCGGGTCTGTACACCTGCTGTGCCCATTATGAGGGGTTCCCATCATCCCTGTGCTGAGTTCCCGGGTCTGTACACCTGCTGTGCCCATTATGAGGGGTTCCTCCATCCCTGTGCTGAGTTCCCAGGTCTGTACACCCCCTGTGCCCATTATGAGGAGTTCTCACTATCCCTGTGCTGAGTTCCCCGGTCTGTACACCTGCTGTGCCCATTATGAGGGGTTCCCACCATCCCTGTGCTGAGTTCCCAGATCTGTACACCCGCTGTGCCCATTATGAGGGGTTCCCACCATCCCTGTGCTGAGTTCCCAGATCTGTACACCTGCTGTGCCCATTATGAGGGGTTCCCACCATCCCTGTGCTGAGTTCCCGGGTCTGTACACCCGCTGTGCCCATCATGAGGGGTTCCCATCATCCCTGTGCTGAGTTCCCGGGTCTGTACACCTGCTGTGCCCATTATGAGGGGTTCCCACCATCCCTGTGCTGAGTTCCCGGGTCTGTACACCTGCTGTGCCCATTATGAGGGGTTCCCACCATCCCTGTGCTGAGTTCCCGGGTCTGTACACCTACTGTGCCCATTATGAGGGGTTCCCACCATCCCTGTGCTGAGTTCCCGGGTCGGTACACCTGCTGTGCCCATTATGAGGGGTTCTCACCATCCCTGTGCTGAGTCCCCGGGTGCCCCTTTAGCAAGCTTTGATAATTTAGCTAAAAAGTTGTTCCTTTGTGAATGGATGTTTTTGAGTCGTCTTTCCACACACTGGATATAATGTCCCCCATTATCTCTCCTCTGACCATGGAGCACCTGGAGATAAGATTCAATGGAGGAGTGCGATGACATCACAGGACAGCTGAGTATACAGATGAATGTACGGACGTGGAAATACATACAGACGTCTTGTTTGCCGACAATCTATAGGCTTTGTGAGGTCACCGGGGCGGCGCACGGCGAGGCGTTTATAGAACCAGACTGTCCCCGCACTTCGCAGACAGCACACCATTTACATCATTATTTTTCTACAAAGTAGCAAAATTGTATCATTTTGTGTTATAAATAGAACACCGGGAAAAAGACCATAGAGATGGACAGGAAGTGTGCTGGGCAAAAATACACAATCCCAACTTATTAAAGTGGACGGAGCATCAGAATTCTTCACGCTCAGCGATGTGTCCGCGTAACACTTCCAGGTATTTATTACCGCGGCAATTTCCGAGCCGCATGTCGGTGCGACTTCAGGGGCGACTCGGAAGACATCTGTGCGGCTTCATGGACAGATATCTATGCAAATCGCAGCCAAAAATCATCAAAAGTAGTGCAGGAACTATATTTTTTTCAAATCGATGCGGCACCGCAAAGTCGGCGTTGCATCAATTTGGAAAGAACTGAAATCCCCAATGAAAGGGGCGGGCCAGTCAGGCTGTGGGGGAGGAAAGGGCTAGATAATGCCGGAAGTCCTCCAGCTGGGAATTGAGGCGGGGCTCTATCTGACTTGCTGCAGCTTCTAATGCACATGGTGAGGAGCTCACAGTGTGCAGTGAAATCAGAGGAAGCCGTTCCAGTCCAGGAGAGGAGCCGGGCACACCTGGGCCAGCCTGGAGGGCAGGTGGGAGGCTTGGCTGTGATTGGTGTTTTGTCTCCTTCTCATGTCTATACAGGAAAACAATCACTAATTCTCCCTGTGATAAGAGGAAGCCCCGGGGGCCACACAGGTGCTTTGTGCTGCCAAATTTTATTATGTTGAAGCTCACTACATTAAAAGAGATTTTAAGTAACGCCATTAAGCGATCGATTCCCTACAATCCCACAATGATACCATATAAATCATCAGCAATGAATCTTTTCTCCTCCATAGGGAGTATGAGATTACACACATAGAAATGATCACGCCCCATTTTTATTTCGGCAGCACGCCACAACGCACAGACGGGTCACATGTGGTTCAATGCCATTCTATTGCCTGGCAATGCCCTGCCGAGGTGCAGCGGGCGCCATTCACAGAGACGTGTATATTGGGGTGCAATGCAGGGCCGGTGTGCTGCATACAAAGTCTGAATGGACCCTTATTTTTTTGTGTTTGCTGATGTCCTACTTGCAGTTATATCACACCGATGTAATCATACTCTATATTACCAAAAGTATTGGGACTCCTGCCTTTACACGCACATCAACTTTAATGGTATCCCAGTCTTAGTCCGTAGGGTTCAATATTGAGTTGGCTCCGCCCTTTGCAGCTATAACAGCTTCAACTCTTATGGGAAGGCCGTCCACAAGGTTTAGGAGTGTGTCTATGGGAATGTTTGACCATTCTTCCAGAAGAGCATTTGTGAGGTCAGGCACTGATGTTGGATGAGAAGGCCTGGTTTTCAGTCTCCTCTCTCATTCATCTCAAAGGTGTTCTATCGGGTTGAGGTCAGGACTCTGTGCAGGCCAATCAAGTTCCTCCACCCCAAACTCACTCCTCCATGTCTTTATGGACCTTGCTTTGTGCACTGTTGGAACAGGAAGGGGCCGCCCCCCAAACTGTTCCCACACAGTTGGGACCATGAAATTGTCCAAAATGTCTTGGTATGGTGCCGCCTTAAAGGGGTTGTATGCATTAAGGTGAAAAAACTTCTGGCAGTGACCGCCCCCCCCCCCCCCCGGTTTAATTACTTACCTGCACCCTGGAATTCACTCGGCAGAGAGGCACCGTCCCTCTCTGCACGGGGTCCCGGCTCTTGATTGGTTCCCGCTGCCATTGACTCCCACTGCTGTCAATCAAATCCAATGACACGGGCGCTGGGGGGGGGGGGCAGGGCGGGGACGAGTCTGGCATTCTGTGTCTATGAACGCAAATGCTGGACTCGGGAGCGCACCCACAAGTTAACCCCCGGGGAGAGCGCTTCTGACAGTGGCGGTGCATCCTTAAAGGGCGCAGGAGCACCGCCCCCTCTCTCCTGGCACCGTTCTAATCACCATAGACAGATTCATGCATTGTATAAATCTATCTATGGTCGCCGCTGACACCCCCTATTCAGGTGTCCGTCCCCTTTTCGGGCGACGGGCACCTGAATTACAGCGGCAAAGGGTGTTTTTTGGAAGCACCTGATTAAAGCCGTAGGCTCTAATAGGCGCCCAAAAAGGTGAACAGCGGGCGCAATGCTGGGCGTTCGCTGTTCACTCAGCTGTGTGTCAGCAAAGCGAAGGAATTCGCTTTGCTAACACTGAACCGCCTCTCAGCCAATCAGGTGCTCGGGTCTGTTACCTGTCACCTGATTGGCTGAAATGTCAGTCGCTGTGATTGGACGCCTGATAGAGAGGACAGAAGAAGACATTGAGGAGCGTGCAGGACACCGCTGCTGACCCGCTGCGAGACAGGGGAGTGTTGGGTGATGCACACTGGCAGCATTTGATGGGGGCACAGTAGCTGCAATTGTTGGGCACACTGGCAGCATTTCATTGGGCACAGTAGCGGCAATTGATGGCCACACTGGCAGCAATTGATGGGCACAGTGGCTGTGTTTGATGGGCACAGTGGCTGCGTTTGATGGGCACAGTGGCGGCAATTGATGTTTTTTTTTTTTTCAGTTTTTTTGCGCCCCCCCCAAAAAATTTTGAGCACCAGCCGTCACTGGCTACTGATGGGGGGAGGAGCCGCAAGAGCCGCTGAGGGACCACAGAAGACGAGGTTTGGGGCCACTCTGTGCAAAACGAGCTGCACAGTGGAGGTAAGTATGATATGTTTGTTATTTAAAAAAAAAAGAGCTTTACAATCACTTTAAATCTTCCCTTCACTGGAACTAAGGGGCCAAGCCCAACCCCTGAAAAAGCCCACTCATTTCAATGGACTGCCTTACCCATCGCTGGTGCGTTAGGATGCCATTGGAATGTATAGGTGACCAAGTGTCTAGATCCTGGTATGGAATATACAGGTGATCTATTCTGGATCCTGGTCTGGGATGTATAGGTGACTGAGTGTCTAGATCCTGGTATGGAATATACAGGTGATCTAGTCTGGATCCTGGTCTGGAATGTATAGGTGACCAAGTGTCTAGATCCTGGTATGGAATATACAGGTGATCTATTCTGGATCCTGGTCTGGGATGTATAGGTGACTGAGTGTCTAGATCCTGGTATGGAATATACAGGTGATCTAGTCTGGATCCTGGTCTGGGATGTATAGGTGACTGAGTGTCTAGATCCTGGTATGGAATATACAGGTGATCTAGTCTGGATCCTGGTCTGGGATGTATAGGTGACTGAGTGTCTAGATCCTGGTATGGAATATACAGGTGATCTAGTCTGGATCCTGGTCTGGGATCTATAGGTGACCAAGTGTCTAGATCCTGGTATTGAATATACAGGTGATCTAGTCTGGATCCTGGTCTGGGATGTATAGGTGACCGAGTGTCTAGATCCTGGTATGGAATATACAGGTGATCTAGTCTGGATCCTGGTCTGGAATGTATAGGTGACCAAGTGTCTAGATCCTGGTATGGAATATACAGGTGATCTAGTCTGGATCCTGGTCTGGGATGTATAGGTGACTGAGTGTCTAGATCCTGGTATGGAATATACAGGTGATCTAGTCTGGATCCTGGTCTGGGATGTATAGGTGTCTGAGTGTCTAGATCCTGGTATGGAATATACAGGTTGATCCGGTTTCTAGATCCAGGCAGTGGCATGGGATGGGATGTACGGGTGGTCCAGTCCCTGAAGAGAAGATCTAGTCCTGAAACTCTGGTGCTGATTAGATAATAAGGAGGAGGAGGATGCCTTACTCACGCTGTGCTTTTGGCTGCTAAAGTTCCCTCACTAGTTTCAGCCGTTTGGTTGCTAGCATGGATTTTGAGCCCTCCTCCCCTCCCCTACATTACAACTTGTAGGTGTCATCTTTGGATCTAGTTCCCAGGTCCGGAGACTCTTTTGGACCCCAGCCCGCGCATAGGCGCCGCGCCAAACTTTTGGGCGTGGCGTTTTCCAGCACCTATTGGGATTGCACCCTATATATGAGTCACCTATAGTACCTCACATTACCAACAATTGGATTATCGTTATGTGCGCATGGCCTGGGAGACCGCAGTGAAGCTGATTTTATGTCTTGGATGCCTTTATAACATTTGCATTTTGAAAATAGTAACTCTCACTTGTTAAACCTTGATGAAGGACTTTCCGAAACGCGTCGGTTCAGTGAGACTTACTACATTCCATACCATTGGTCTTTTCAATTGCCATGTTGTGGTATCCTCCATTTCATACATTTTGCTTTTGATGCATTTGTTTGTACATATTATTTGTGTTTGATTTTTATATGTTGTATATTTTTTTTCATTTTTTTGATATTTGGAATAAAATTACTTTTATACTTACATTGTATTATTTATGGCAATGCCCTAAAAATCCCACCCAAGGGGAACCCTTTGATCTTTTTTCTAAATTATGGGATGTGGCATACCTTTCTCTGTACTACTTCCTGTCAGAGCCTCTTTTTTTCACTGAGTCTGGCTGCAGCCATTTTAACTGTGGGCAGCTGAAGCTGCTGCCTGTTCACTTCCTGGATTTACACAGACACACACCTCCAGCTCTGCAGCTCTGATTGGCCCTCTTATGACTCACCCCCCTCCCTCCCTTCCTGGCAAACTCTCACAAGGCTAATGACCAGACAAGAAACAGGAAGTGGGCTGTATAAGGTATTTACTGGCAGAAAAAAAAAAATGTTTTATTATCCAAAGTTAAAACAACAACAAGGGCAGAAGATTTCATAGATGGAAAGATAAAAAAAAAAAACGATTGAAGTTCCGCTTTAAGGAACGCATGAGCTCCCAATAGAAAAACAGCTGTTTGCAATCTGTTTAAAAAAAAATTGCATATGAATAGCAATAGCTGTTTGTCACGTTAAACTGCTATTACATTCATTCTGTGCAAATGGGGCAAAATTTTAATGCCATAAGGCCATTTCCTCTACAGGTCTAATCTTCTCCATTTATGGGATAATACCTTACTGTGTCCTGTAGATGGCACTGAGGATCATAGGATTTTTTATTTATCATCAGCTCCATCTAGTGGCCATAATGTGGTATTTTCTCCAACCATTGTTTTAATGAATGAATTACATTGTATCCGCAGAGAAAATAGGATTTTTTTTTTTATATAAATGCACCTCTGAGTGTCAGCTGCAGGATGCATGGTTAGTATATGGGAACTATATAGAATTACATGTGCAGTTTGGCCAGAAATGTCTTTTTTTTTGTGGAAGATTTATTTTATAACTTCTTCAATGCTTTATGTTATATAACAAACGTTTATTTCTGTCCACAGCGCCTTTCACTTATCGCTTGCTTCCCTGTAACCGGAGCCGTAGCGGCGACTCCTGGATATAAGTCCAAGCCGGGTAAAGTTAATGAGAAACAGCTCAATAATGGAGGAGCAGATGTTTTCCGGCGGGCCACAGAGGGTGAGCAGGATGAAGCTTAATCCCGGGATTGAGGGAAACGTCTCATATTCCTGTCCAGGTACGCAGGGCACCGCAGGTTCACGAAGGAAAGGAAAGCCACGTCCACGGCTGACTATATACAACACCGGCCCCAGTCATGGAGTTCAAGGGCGGCTTTTTTCATGATTAAAAAAGTGGAGCTTTTCTGGAAAATGATACAGTTGCTGTACGTTGTAACGGGCAACAAATGTGTTCATACAGACAAGTTAGCTGTAAAAGTTGGTGACAGGTCCACTTTAAAGGAAAATTTTGCTTGAGCTCCAGTCCAGCGACTTTGCCTAGGCTGGGATGATGTCATCACCGTCTGCTGCAGGCAAGAAGAAGCTTTGTCTCAGTCTCCTGCCACCCCCCTCCTCCACCTAAGTAGATCATGGAGGCCCTGCAGCACCAGAGGAAGTTCTCAAAGGAAGGTTCTAGAGCTTATTTATAGGCGTGCGCACAGAGTGTGCCAGGTGTGCCTGGGCACACCCTAATCACGCTGTTCTGCGCAGATTCCCCCTGCTGCTTGGCTGCAGAGAAAGCGACTTGGGAACAGTGGCGGCTGGTGCTAAACTTTTCTTTTGGTGGGGGGGCGGCAAACAAATCCCCCCCCCCCAGGTCTACGCTCACCCCTCCGCGGTCGCAGCTCCGCAGCTTCCTTAGCTTCTCCTGACAGCCAACTCAGTCCGCCTCCTGTCCTGATTGGTCTGGAAGGAGAAGCCGGAAGACAATAGCGAATATTGATTCACTAGTGTCACTTAGTGGGTGGGTTTGGGGCGCAGTACTCTGCGTCCTGAGCCCAACCTTTTTGTAAGCCAATTAGAGGCTCAGGCTCTAATCATGTGACTTGAAAAAAAAACAAAAAACATAGAAACTTATGAGTCCGGCGCCCCGCATGCAAACTAAGGGGGCGGTTTATGGATTGGCCGCTCCGGCTGGGGATTCTCTGTCCTCAGTCCTTTTCTCTGTCTCAGTTCAGACCCCGGATATGTCACCAAAGCACCCCAATGGGGTTCCTAAAAAAAAATGTAAAAAGAAAAAAAAAAAAAAAATTTATATATATATATATATATATATATATATATATATATACACATATACACACACACACACACACACATGCACGAGCTTTGAGGTGCACACCCTAATGCAGTAGGCTAAGCACCAGGTCCAGTGCTACCACTAGGCAAACTAGGCAGCCGCCTAGGGTGCACTGCTCCCTGGGGGGTGCCTGGCCGCTGGTTTCCCTCCAGGTCTCTGCAGGCTGCAGCATGTAACTAACTCAGTCCGACCGGTAGTGTAATTAGAGGTGCAGCGCAGCACTGGAGCCAGCGCTAGAGGAAGCAGAGCCAATGCTTCCTGAATAGCGGCGCTTTCTGTCACATGGGCAAATGGGGTGGAGTCAGGGGTGGAGCCAATGGGTGCGGCAATTAGGTTTTGCCTAGGGTGTCAAAAATGCACCAGCGCCACTAAGCACACCTACTTTGGGCTCATTCGTGCCAAAAGTAGTACATAGAGAGGGGTTTTGGGACTTTGAACGAGGTGAGTATGATGTCTAAAACACACAGCAATAACATGCAGCAGTGGATACATGGAGTATAGTAAACACATGAACAGCATATTGCAAGTCATAAACATATAAATGTCAACCTGTACATATCATTGTTAAAAAAAAATATTCCTCCGTGCAAAGAAACCTAAAACACAAGGTATGGTCCTATGAGTAAACATAATGCATCAATGTAATCCCGACGTGTTTCATGGCAATAATGCCACTCTTCAAGGGGCAAGTGTGTGGTAAAATTAGACCCAACCAGCGTCATGCCAGCGTGACGCTGGTTGGGTCACGTCGGCAACGCTGGGGACAACACGCACCACTCACCTGCCGTGGGCTATCATGCCACCAGCACATCTTTGAGTATTGAGCACTATCTTTTTGATCATGGTTATCTCAGATCTTCTGGTAAATGTCAGGGCTGAGCTCAGCCCTTCCTTCTCTGAGCTGGCCGCTCAGCTGTCAGCTAATTGCCAGCTCCTATCTCTCTCCACAGTTACTCAGCTGTTGATGATATCCTGCTCCTCAGTCCTGCCTACTTAAGCCGTCCAGTCCAGAGGAGCTCTGCCTTCGTCTTGGTCAACATCACAGTGACGATCTCCTGCGTTCCTGTTTAAAGACTTGCTTTGCTGGCATCCCTTCTGGCTCCAGATCCTGCTTGCCGTTTCTCTACGTTGATTCCTGACTTCTGGCTTGGCTGACTATCCGTTCCTGTTACTGAACTTTGGCTATGTTTTGACTTTGTTTGTTCTTTTTACTTTTATTATTAAACAAGTGTGATTTAACTGTACTTCTGTCTCAGTTTGATTTCATGGTTTCTGACAGTAGATCACCCGCTCACATCTTTCTTTTCTTTTCCTACTACCCTTAGCACTCACCTATCCACACTTTCCGGCGTGTAGGTGTACACTTACACATACAGTATATGCCGGTTTCTTTATTTCCTGTCACATTCACTTGGCTCTGGGGGGTTTCACCTACTTCTAGCCCCCCTTGGGTTTCATCACTATTTATTTTAGATTGGAGCCCCTGTTGCACCCTTGGTTGGACATGCATGTCCTTGGGTATCACATCCATGTTCTCTGTCTCGGCAACCGACCCCCACCTCAGCTCCCAGCTGTGCTAGCCCACATGCTCCAGTGTACCTACCTTCACATGCTGCTAACATGTAAGTAGCCCAGGAGATGGATATTTTTATCTTCTCTACTCTACCTTCTCTGTTCTAATTAGTTCCCTTAGATCTAATTTTACCACACATCCGCCCCTGAAGAGCGGCATCATTGCCATGAAACGCGTTGGTCTTACATCGTTGCATTATGTGTACTCATAGGGCCATACATTGTGTTTTTGTTTTTTTTTATTGATGTCACACTAAATAGCTGTCATTATTTTTATGTTTTATCACATTATTTATGATATTTTCATGCACTTTAGTTAGCGCCACATATTTTTTATTACCCTGGCGGTATGATTATGTCAGATTTTTTGCGTCTCAAAGAGGTACAGTTGTTTTGCATTGAAATTTGGCGTCGAAATAAGAAGTATCCTAATTTCAGTTATATATGTTACAAGTAACTTTTTATCATCTACTCATTTTTACCTTATAGCTTATTTTAATGTTTATTACTAATGAAACTTAATTTCTGTTATTCCGTCAAATATTGTATTTCCACATATGATATTACTGTACATCTGTTGTTCAAACTTATGAAAACATAATAAAAATGTTTAAAATTTGGCGTTTTATATTGTAGGCCTGTAATTCTTAGTAATAACTCACCTAAATCTGTCCACACAAGAGTCTAGTCGATATCCCAGGTATGATAAAGTTTGAAACGCTAAATCATAAATTATAATATAATAAATAACTATATAATTATAATATAATTATAACATAATAAATAATTATAAAAAAATAATAATATAATAATAATAAGATTAATTTTCCCACAATTCACTATTGCTCAATTCTGCAATTCTGTGTTCTCATTTACTATCGCTGTTTTCTATCTGGTCTCAAACCACTTTTGACGTAAAGGGACACTGGTTGCTATGGACAATCTCAAGTTTCCAGGCAGAAAGAACAGTATATATAATATAAAAGTGCATGCAGGGCACTGGACAAAACACTGGACAAAAGGGAGGTGAAATGATTTCATACAGTAATGTAATCTGTAAGAATACAATGTACTGTATGTGTTATGAATTTTGCACTTTTTGAATTTGCCGCCGAGCTCCGCCCCCATGCGTTGCGACGCTTACAGGGAACAGAGCCTGGCACACAGAGGCATTGGGCGGAGGACAGAGCCCCCAGACACAGCGCGGGGGTACATTGCAGGATCCTGGGGACAAGGTAACTATACCGCACCAGGATCCTGAGATGCAATCGCGAGTGTGGCTCGGGGTTACCGCCAATGATACTGAAATTTAACCCCGAGCCACACTCGGGATTACCGCCAGGGAGGATAACACTGAGATGTACAGGTTGACATTTATATGTTTATGATTTGCAATATGCTGTTCATGTGTTTACTATACTCCATGACTTTTGATCAACTTTCTAATTTTTACATTTATCACCCTGACTGGTCTGGTTCTGAGTACAGTGGAACCTTGGTTAACGAGCAACGCCTATAACGAGCATTTTGAAAGACGAGCAACTTTTTTCTTAAAATTCTGACTCGGTTTGCGTGTGTTGTCTCGCAAAACGAGCAGAATTCAAGCTAATGGGGTGTGCAGTACCGCATTTGGCCAGAGGTGCGGGAACGCCGGTGACACTCGGAGCCGTTCAGAGCCGTTTGGAAATACTCGGAATCACTCAGAAATACTCCGTTCCTGAGTGTTTCCGAGACTTTCCGAGTTCAGCTGAGCTGTCCCCGAGTATTTCTGAGGTTCTCCGGCGCCCCCCCACCTCTGGCATGCAATAGAATTCAATTTGGAACGAATTATCTTCATTTCCATTGACTTCTATGGGGAAACTCGCTTTGATATGCGAGTGCTTTACATCTCCTAGAACAGATTATGCTCGTAATCCAAGGTTTCACTGTATATGTATTTCGTAATAAACTTTTTCCAAGATTTTATCTAAGACTGTCTATTGTCAGTTGATATACGGTACCATTAAAGTTCATTATAGCCCCTCCCCCCTCTCAAATTGCACTTTATACTCCATGTATCCACTTTTACATGTTATTGCTGAGTGTTGTAGACAACACATCCATATTACTTTGTTTGACTTGCTGAGTCCCATCATACACACCTCATTCAAAGTCTCAAAACGCCTCTCTATGTACCATATATACGGGTGGAGATGCACGGCAAAATGTGTCTCATCTAAAGTCCCAACCCCCCCCCCCCTTCCTCTTTTATTCATGCCAAAAGCTGCATACGAGCATGCACAGTTATTATTTGCATGTTTTTGCGGATCTCGCTTAGGGCAGCCTATTCATTTCAGTGAGCTGCCCTATGTGCGTGGAGCACGCAAAAATACTGCAGGCACAATTTTTTAAAATCACACTGCATCAAAACGTATGGTACTGTGGTGCAGTGGTGGCCCGTGCATTAGGGGGGCATGGGTGCCGCCCCCTCTCTCCTGCCACCCCCCTCTAGCACCAATAGATAGATGCATGCAGTGCATCTATGGCCGCCGCTGCCACCCCCTATTCAGGCGCCCGGACCCTTTTCGGACACAGGGCTTCTGAAATACAGTGGCAGGGGGGGGGTGGTGGTTTTGAAGCACCTGATTAGAGCCATAGGCTGTAATAGGCGTCAAAAAAGGTGAACTGCGAGCGCCATTCTGGCTCGCAGGTCACTCAGCTGTGTTAGAAAAGCGAATAAATATTCGTTTTTCTAACACTAAACCGCTTCTCTGTGCCAATCAGGTGCTCGGATCTGTTACCCATCGCCTGACTGGTTGAAACGAGAGGCGCTGTGATTGGACGCCTATCAGGCGTCCAATTATAGCAAAGGACGAGAAAAGAGGACGGCAGAAGACATTGAGGAGCTGTCCCACTGAGACAGGTAAGTGCAGACGGTGGGCGGGGGGCACACTGGCAGCATTTGATATTGCACAGTGGCTGCGTTTGATGGGGCACAGTGGGAGCAATTGATGGGCACAGTGGCGGCATTTGATGGGCACGGTGGGTGCGTTTGATGGGCACAGTGGCGGCAATTGATGGGCACGGTGGGTGCGTTTGATGGGCACAGTGGCGGCAATTGATGGGCACAGTGGCTGCATTTTATGGGGCACAGTGGCTGCATTTTATGGGGCACAGTGGCTGCATTTTATGGGGCACAGTGGCTGCATTTTATGGGGCACAGTAGCTGCGTTTGATGGCACAGTGAGGCTGCAATTGATGGGTTTTTTTTTCAGAATTTTTTAGTTTGTTTGCGCCCCCCCAAAAATTTTGAGCACCAGCCGCCACTGCTGTGGTGTACCATGCGTTTTGGCAGGCGTGAACATGCGTAATTTTGACAGATGCATGGGGGTCCCATTAGGAATGAATGGCACCTGCACATATCTAATAAGGTGTGCTAATGCATGCATTCCGGCATCGCATCTGTTGTGAACAAACCCTTCATCTGATCCGGGCCTCTCCTCCAGTCTTGCACAGTTGTACCGGCTCCTCTCCTGGACTGAAATGGCTTCCTCTGATTTCACTGCACACTGCGAGCTCCTCACAGCCACTGTGCCCATCAATTGCAGCCACTGTGCCCATCAAATGCAGCCACTGTGCCATCAAATGCAGCCACTGTGCCCATCAAATGCAGCCACTGTGCCCATCAAATGCAGCCACTGTGCCATCAAATGCAGCCACTGTGCCCATCAAATGCAGCCACTGTGCCCATCAAATGGAGCCACTGTGCCCATCAAATGCAGCCACTGTGCCATCAATTGTAGCCACTGTGCCCATCAAATGCAGCCACTGTGTCCATCAAATGCAGCCACTGTGCCCATCAAATGCAGCCACTGTGCCCATCAAATGGAGCCACTGTGCCCATCAATTGCAGCCACTGTGCCCATAAAATGCAGCCACTGTGACCCCAGCCCCCTGCCCGCTTGCTCACTGTCTGACCGGCACTTACCCCATCTGGGTGGCGGGTCAGGCAGCGGGTGACAGCGGCGAGCTGTGGGACGGGCAGTGGGTCAGGCGGCGGCTCCTGTGTCCTCTATGTTTCCTCCATGCTTTTCCTCTTGCTAGGCGTCTAATAGGAGCGTCTGTCCTTTCAGCCAATCAGGTGCTGGATATCAGACCCGCACTTCCTGATTGGCGGAGAGGTGGTTCAGTGTTAGAAAAGCGAATATTCATTTGCTTTTCTAACACACCTGGGTGGGCTCGTAGCGCCATGCTCTGCGCTCCGAGTCCACCCTATTTTGAAGCCTATTAGAGCCTGTGGCTCTAATCAGGTGCTTCAAAAAAACACCCCCCGCCACAGTAATTCAGGTGCCTGGTGTCCTGAAAGAGGCCGAATGCCTGAATAGGGGGTGGCCGCGGCTGCCATTGATAGATTCATGCTATGCATGAATCTATCCATTAAGCATATAGGGGGTGGCCTGGAGAGAGGGGGTGGCGCCAGGGCGTCCCTAATGGAGGGGACACCACTGCTGAGAACCTTTGAGAGGAGTACTGAGGAAAGGTGCTGTGATGTTTTCAGAAAGCTATGTACAGCATCCTGCTGCCCCCCCCCCCAGTAATGATCTACCTGCACTGCATAGAGAAGCACAGAGACCCGGTGATGACACCACCGGGTATAAAATATGGTATCTAATAAAAATGGAAAGAAGTTATTTCAAAATATCGTTATCATGTTGATGAGGGGGGAGGGCAGATCCAGGGAAGGAAAAATATAAGCAGACTGAACTTCATACATTCATAAAACACGGAGCACGTCTTCCGCTCACGCGCAGCGTCCGCTATAAACACGCCAGACTACGGGAGATTCCAATTATGATGATTATCAGCAGATCTGCCAGGCAGGACAGCTCTGCAGAGTCCACTCAGATATTGATCACAGAATTGCATCTGCAGAATCTGCCAGAAATATATAAAAGAAATGAAGGAGCTGTGAGTGGCGGCGGAGGATCCCGCACAGCGCGGTGCCATTTTACTGCCCAATCACAAATCTTGTAATAGCGACTGACTGGCTCACAACACTGGCCGGGGCTGTTTTTCCTGAAGATTATTTTCATTGTGATTAAATTATTATTTTAAGGAGGGTGTCAGATGAGAGGGTAACATGCCGGTTATGGTAATGATGACAATTTCTCATTGTGGTTAGAATTGCTGCATCATCTGGGAGCCAACGGGAGGCCCTCCACCCCCATCACATGCTCAGCAATGTTGGAGAGGGACTGTTTGTCCCAAACTTGTTTAAATTCTCTGCTGACTGACTTACCACCTCTGCTGAAAGTCTGCTCCGAGCATCGACTACTCTGTAAAATCATACTTTCTAAGGCAGTGATGGAACTACCAGGGTCGCAGGGGTTGCGCTTGCGACTGATCCCTGGTGTTTTGCAACTGTCAGGGGGCCCCAGCGGGGTTGCTGGCTGCAGGGGTCTGAGCTGAGAGCGTCTCTCTCATACAGCCCAGAGCCTGCAATGACATTTCCCCCTCCCT
Source organism: Lithobates clamitans (assembly GCA_037952925.1). Classification (NCBI taxonomy): domain Eukaryota; kingdom Metazoa; phylum Chordata; class Amphibia; order Anura; family Ranidae; genus Lithobates; species Lithobates clamitans. The sequence continues at coordinate 54,744 of JBBGZY010001747.1, read as the reverse complement.
CCTCACTTGCATGGATGGGAGAGGAGAGAGCCGATCTGCTCCTTCTCTTCCCGCCCCTCCGCACTTGTGTGTGCACCTTGGGAAGTGGGAAGCCCAGCAGCTGAATTTGAATATTCGCTATTTTCACACTAACCTTCTACCCTCCAATCAGGAGGCAGGACGTCAGACCTGCCTCCTGATTGGGGGGGGGGGGTGCTGGAGCTGCATTTAATGGGCACAATGGCTGTGTTTGATGAGCACAAGTGGCTGCATTTGATGAGCAAGTGGCTGCATTTGATGGGCGCAAGTGGCTGAGTTTGATGGGCACAAGTGGCTGCGTTTGATGGGCACAAGTGGCTGTGTTTGATGGGCACAGGTGGTTGCATTTGATGGGCACAAGTGGCTGCATTTGATGGGCACAAGTGGCTGCGTTTGATGGACACAATGGCTGCATATGATGGGCACATTTGCCTGCGTTTGATGGGCACAAGTGGCTGCATTTGATGGGCACACTTGCCTGCGTTTGATGGGCACAATGGCCGCGTTTGATGGGCAAAGTAAGGCTGCAATTGATGGGGGCGGGGGGGGGTGTTTCAGTATTTTTCAGTTTGTTCGCGCCCACCCAAAACTTTGAGCACCAGCTGCCACTGCTCCTCTCCCATCTGTGTGAGGGAGGAGGGATGGGGAACTGTCAATGCAGGCTCTGGGCTGTATGAGAGAGATGCTCTCAGCTCAGAGTCCTGCTGAGGAGGCACTGATAGGCAGCACTGATAGGTGGCACAGATGGACAGAACTGATAGGCTGTGCACTGATGGGTTCTGGGACAATGTCCAGAACTGGAAGCCTGGGGCTCCGGGGCTCGGATGGGGGGGGTGTTAAGGGGGGGCCCTTCATGGTTTCTCGCACTAGGTTCTAGTTACGCCTCTGTTCTAAATGTAGTATTTAATGTATGTATTTAATATTCACTTTAAGCTAAAACAGTATTCTAGGTCTAACTAAAGATCTATATAGAGGAATCAGGACCCCCTTCCTCCTGCTGGTGACCCCTCTAGTGATATAAAGATCTATAGAGGAATCAGGACCTCCTTCCTCCTGCTGGTGACCCCTCTAATGATATAAATATCTATATAGGGGAATCAGGACCTTCTTCCTCCTGATGAAGACCCCTCTAGTGATATAAAGATCTATATAGAGGAATCAGGACCTCCTTCCTCCTGCTGGTGACCCCTCTAGTGATATAAAGATCTATATAGAGGAATTATGACCTCCTTCCCTCTGCTGGTGACCCCTCTAGTGATATAAAGATCTATATAGAGGAATTATGACCCCCTTCCCTCTGCTGGTGACCCCTCTAGTGATATAAAGATCTATATAGAGGAATCAGGACCTTCTTCCTCCTGATGGTGACCCCTTTAGTGATATAAAGCTCTATATAGAGGAATCAGGACCTCCTTCCTCCTGCTGGTGACTCCTTTAGTGATATAAAGATCTTAATAGAGGAATCAGGACCTCCTTTCTCCTAAAGGTGACCCTACTAGTGATATAAAGATCTAGAGGAAACAGGACCTCCTTCCTCCTGATGGTGACCCCTCTAGTGATATAAAGATCTATATAGAGGAATCAGGACCTCCTTCCTCCTGCTGGTGACTCCTTTAGTGATATAAAGATCTTAATAGAGGAATCAGGACCTCCTTTCTCCTAAAGGTGACCCTACTAGTGATATAAAGATCTAGAGGAAACAGGACCTCCTTCCTCCTGATGGTGACCCCTCTAGTCATATAAAGATCTATATAGAGGAATTATGACCTCCTTCCCCCGTTGGTGACCCCTCTAGTGATATAAAGATATATATAGAGGAATCAGGACCTCCTTCCTCCTGATGGTGACCCCTATAGTCATATAAAGATCTATATAGAGGAATTAAGACCTCCTTCCCCCTGTTGGTGACTCCTCTAGTGATATAAAGATCTATATAGTGGAATCAGGACCTCCTTCCTCCTGTTGGTGACCCCTCCAGTGATGCACCCCAGAATTCTCGTCATTTTCCCCAATGCCTGACCACACTGTTTGCTCATTTTGAAATCACCTGAAATAAGCACCCCCAAATCTTTTTTTCTCTGTAACTCTGTCCAACACTGTACCCCCCAATATTGTTTCCTATCAGAGGATGCTTTTTTCCTGATTTGCATTATTTTGCATTTGGAATTGTTCTTTGATCTGCAGTTTCCATTGCTTTGACCAATCTTCCACCATTGCCGCACATGCTCCTTGTACAGCAGTTTTGCGCCATGCCTGCGGGCAGCGCTCTGGGTGATAAGTGCATGCCAGCCATACAAAGCAGAGCTGCTTAGCCTCTTCCCTCCACCTCCCCTCTCCTCCTCCTCTGCTCCACAGTACCACAGAGCGAGGGGAGGGGGGGGCATGATGTCACTTCCACCAGCTCTGGCATATATAACCCAATGCTGCAGTGCTCACTAGGCACCAAGAGCGAACAGGGGAGGGAGGAAGGTGGTTATGCTCCTCATCCTCTTAGGCAGATATCTCTAATCTGCCTCCTCTATCTTCTTCTTCTCCCCTCCAGTAACATTGTCCCCTTGTATTTTGTGTAGGGATCAGACACACAAGGAGTGATTGCAGCATTTCCCAGCAGACTGCAGCCAGCCGGATCCCAGGATGCTCTCGGTAGGAGTCCTGACCCTCGCCCTGTGGGCGGCACAAGGTAGGTGCCAATATGTGTGTTTGTGTTGGGTGCCAATGGGGGGGACGCTGTGCTGTCTGCAGTCTCTGTCCTTTCAGCACCAAGGACAGCGGCTGGGGATGGTACTGCATCTTCAGCACCTCCTTGGGATGACCTGCGGCAGACACGGCTAAATAGGATTACAGCGGGACTTTCCAAGGGGGTTTGGATGGAAGTCTGTGCAGGGAGCCAATTCTGAGGCTCACATTACAAGTATTGTACAAGGTCACCTTTCATTGGGTGCCTTCCTGTGTGCCAGCATTAGGACCCCTTCACTGCCAGGGGACACACGTCCCAGCATCGGGGGACCCATCACTGCCAGGGGACACACATCCCAGCAACGGGGCCCCATGACTGCCAAGGGACACACATCCCAGCATCGGGACCCCATCACTGCCAGGGGACACACATCCCAGAATCGGGGCCCCATCACTGCCAGGGGACACACGTCCCAGCATTGGGGCCCCATCACTGCCAGGGGACACACGTCCCAGCATCGGGGCCCCATCACTGCCAGAGGACACACATCCTAGCAACGGGGCCCCATGACTGCCAGGGGACACACATCCCAGCATCGGGGCCCCATCACTGCCAGAGGACACACATCCTAGCAACGGGGCCCCATGACTGCCAGGGGACACACATCCCAGCATCGGGACCCCATCACTGCCAGGGGACACACATCCCAGCATCGGGGCCCCATGACTGCCAGGGGACACACATCCCAGCATCGGGGCCCCATGACTGCCAGGGGACACACGTCCTAGCATCGGGGCCCCATCACTGCCAGGGGTCACACATCCCAGCATCGGGGCCCCATGACTGCCAGGGGACACACGTCCCAGCATCGGGGCCCCATCACTGGCAGGGGACACACGTCCCAGCATCGGGGCCCCATGACTGCCAGGGGACACACATCCCACCATCGGGGCCCCATCACTGCCAGGGGACACACGTCCCAGCATCGATGCCCCATGACTGCCAGGGGACACATGTCCTAGCATCGGGGGCCCCATGACTGCCAGGGGACACATGTCCTAGCATCGGGGCCCCATCACTGCCAGGGGACACACGTCCCAGCATCAGGACCCCTTCACTGCCAGGGGACACTCATCCCAGCATCAGGACCCCCTTACTGCCAGGACACACACATCCCAGCATCAGGACCCCATCACTGCAAGGAGACACACTTCCCAGTATCGGGGCCACATCACTGCCAGGGGACACACATTCCATAATCAGGACCCAATCAAAGCCAAAGAAAGCACACATCCCAGCCTTAAGGCCCCATTACTGCAAGGGGACACACATCCCAGCAAAAGAAACCCATCAATGCCAGGGGACACACATAGCAGCATCAGGACCCCCACTATTGCCAGGGAACACACATACCACCATCATGATCCCCATTACAGCCCAGGGACACACATCCCAATATTAGGACCCCAATCCCTGCTAGGGGACACACATCCCAGCATCAAGACCTTCAACACTACCAGGAGACACACATCCCAGCATTAGAACACCCATCATTACCAGGGGACATACATCACAGAATAAGGACCCCCACCACTGCCAGGGGACACAAATCCCAACATTAGAACCCCCACCATTGCCAAGAGACACACATCCCAGAATCAGGACCCCCATCACTGACCAGTGGCAGGTGACAAATATCCCAACATTAGGACCCCCATCAATACCAGGGGACACACATCCCATCATTGGACCCCATTACTGCCAGGGGACACATACGGTAGTCATTTTTCTCCATTATCTCCGAGTTGGAGGCATCTCTAGCTCTATCACCTCTCTGCTGTGTCCTATGTATGATAATGATATCAGTGATGTATGTGACCAATGGAACGTTCTAGATTCCAGAGCAATCATTCAGTGTCATTGCCGTTGTCTTTGCCCACTTCTCTAGTATTATCTCCAACAGACATGGGGCGGGGGGGAGGAGAAGGTTCTTTTATTTGTTTATACCTGTTATGTATTGGTGTACATAAATACACAGATAATTAGGACATCAGAAGGCAGTGTGATTAAAGGACAGGGGTACTCCCTATGGAGGGGGGTGCGGGAGGTGCAGCGTGATTGGAGGACAGGGGTACTCCCTATGGAGGGGGGTGCAGGAGGTGCAGCGTGATTGGAGGACAGGGGTACTCCCTATGGAGGGGGTGCGGGAGGTGCAGCGTGATTAGAGGACAGGGGTACTCCCTATGGAGGGGGGTGCAGGAGGTGCAGCGTGATTAAAGGACAGGGGTACTCCCTATGGAGGGGGGTGCAGGAGGTGCAGTGTGATTAAAGGACAGGGGTACTCCCTATGGAGGGGGGTGCGGGAGGTGCAGTGTGATTAAAGGACAGGGGTACTCCCTATGGAGGGGGGTGCAGGAGGTGCAGCGTGATTAAAGGACAGGGGTACTCCCCTATGGAGGGGGGTGCGGGAGGTGCAGCGTGATTAAAGGACAGGGGTACTCCCTATGGAGGGGGTGCGGGAGGTGCAGCGTGATTAGAGGACAGGGGTACTCCCTATGGAGGGGGGTGCAGGAGGTGCAGCGTGATTAAAGGACAGGGGTACTCCCTATGGAGGGGGGTGCAGGAGGTGCAGTGTGATTAAAGGACAGGGGTACTCCCTATGGAGGGGGGTGCGGGAGGTGCAGTGTGATTAAAGGACAGGGGTACTCCCTATGGAGGGGGGTGCAGGAGGTGCAGCGTGATTAAAGGACAGGGGTACTCCCCTATGGAGGGGGGTGCAGGAGGTGCAGCGTGATTAAAGGACAGGGGTACTCCCCTATGGAGGGGGGTGCGGGAGGTGCAGCGTGATTAAAGGATAGGGGTACTCCCTATGGAGGGGGTGCGGGAGGAGCAGCGTGATTAAAGGATAGGGGTACTCCCTATGGAGGGGGTGCAGGAGGTGCAGTGTGATTAAACGACAGGGGTACTCCCTATGGAGGGGGGTACGAGAGGTGCAGCGTGATTAGAGGACAGGGGTACTCCCTATGGAGGGGGGTGCAGGAGGTGCAGCGTGATTAAAGGACAGGGGTACTCCCTATGGAGGGGGGTGCAGGAGGTGCAGCGTGATTAAAGGACAGGGGTACTCCCTATGGAGGGGGTGCGTCAGGTGCAGTGTGATTAAAGGACAGGGGTACTCCCTATGGAGGGGGGTGCAGGAGGTCCAGCGTGATTGGAGGACAGGGGTACTCCCTATGGAGGGGGTGTAGGAGGTGCAGCGTGATTGGAGGACAGGGGTACTCCCCTATGGAGGGGGGTGCAGGAGGTGCAGCGTGATTAGAGGACAGGGGTACTCCCTATGGAGGGGGGTGCAGGAGGTGCAGCGTGATTAAAGGACAGGGGTATTCCCTATGGAGGGGGGTGCAGGAGGTGCAGCGTGATTAAAGGACAGGGGTACTCCCTATGGAGGGGGGTGCAGGAGGTGCAGTGTGATTAAAGGACAGGGGTACTCCCTATGGAGGGGGGTGCAGGAAGTGCAGCGTGATTGGAGGACAGGGGTACTCCCTATGGAGGGGGTGCAGGAGGTGCAGTGTGATTAAAGGACAGGGGTACTCCCTATGGAGGGGGGTGCAGGAGGTGCAGCATGATTAGAGGACAGGGGTACTCCCTATGGAGGGGGTGCAGGAGGTGCAGCGTGATTAGAGGACAGGGGTACTCCCTATGGAGAGGGGTATGGGAGGTGCAGCGTGATTAGAGGACAGGGGTACTCCCTATGGAGGGGGTGCGGGAGGTGCAGCGTGATTAGAGGACAGGGGTACTCCCTATGGAGGGGGGTGCGGGAGGTGCAGCGTGATTAGAGGACAGGGGTACACCCTATGGAGGGGGGTGCGGGAGGTGCAGCGTAATTAAAAGACAGGGGTACTCCCTATGGAGGGGGGTGCAGGAGGTGCAGAGTGATTGGAGGACAGGGGTACTCCCTATGGAGGGGGTGCAGGAGGTGCAGAGTGATTGGAGGACAGGGGTACTCCCCTATGGAGGGGGTGCAGGAGGTGCAGAGTGATTGGAGGACAGGGGTACACCCTATGGAGGGGGGTGCGGGAGGTGCAGCGTGATTGAAGGACAGGGGTACACCCTATGGAGGGGGGTGCGGGAGGTGCAGCGTGATTAGAGGACAGGGGTACTCCCTATGGAGGGGGGTGCGGGAGGTGCAGCGACACCACCCAGGATGCGATCATCTGTACTGAATTGAATACTGTATATAAATAGCCCCCTAAGAGTTCTTTAGATAGTGAGGCCGATGGAAATAAATTGGCAAGGTCACCTCTGGGGACGGAGGGGGGATGGCGGGACGGATCAATGAAGCAGCGCAGAGCCCGGGAGGAGGAATCATTCTCAAGTTTTCCATTTAACTCATCTGAAGCCCAACTACACCTTTGTGAATGACTGGAGGCTGCCGGCCAGGAAGGGGAAATCGTTGTATAAATGGGATTCATTAATTGCATTGGGTTTGATTTACTAAAGGCAAATAGACTGCGCACTCTGTAAAGTGCAGTTACTCCAGAGCTTAGTAAATGAGCAAAAGATCTGCTGACCTCCATCATCCAATCATGTGCAAGCAACAATGCTGTTTTTTTTGTTTTTTGTTTTTTTAAATCTTCCTTGCACGTGATTGGGTATTCTTTGCAAAGTGAAGATTTGCCTTATTTACTAAGCTCTGGGGAAACTGCGCTTGCAAAGTCTATTTGCCTTTAGTAAAATCAACCCCCGTTGTGTCTTCATTCCCATATAGAAGTCTGTGGAGTGCCGTATTGTTAAAGGGGTTTATTTACTACAACTGGAGAGTGCAAAATCTGCTGCCGCTCCGCATAGAAACCAATCAGCTTCCAGGATTTATTGCCAAAGCTTAACCTCTTCAGCCCCGGAAGATTCGGCTGCTGAATGACCGGGTCATTTTTTTTTGCGATTCGGCACTGCGTCGGTTTAACTGACAATTGCGCAGTCGTGGGACGCTGTACCCAAACAAAATTGACGTCCATTTTTTCCCCCACAAACAGAGCTTTCTTTTGGTGGTATTTGATCACCTCCGCGGTTTTTATTTTTTGCGCTATAAACAAAAAAAGAGCGACGATTTCGAAAAAAAAAAAAACGCAATATTTTTTACTTTTTGCTATAATAAATATCCCCCAAAAAAATATAAAAAACAATTTTTTCCTCAGTTTAGGCCGATATGTATTCTACATTCTTTTGGTAAAAAAAAATAAGCGTATATTGATTGGTTTGCGCAAAAGTTATACGCCTACAAAATAGGGCATTTTTATTATTATTATTTTTTTTTTTATTAGTAATGGCGGCGATCTGCGTTTTTTTATCGTGACTGCGACATTATGGCGGACACGTCGGACACTTTTGACAGTATTTTGGGACCGTTGTCATTTATACAGCGATCAGTGCTATAAAAATGCACTGATTACTGTGTAAATGTCACTGGCAGGGAAGGGGTTAAACACTAGGGGGGGCGATCAAGGGGTTAAGTGTGTCCTAGGGAGTGATTCTAACTGTAGGAGGGGCTTCAACTCACATGACATCGATCACCGCTCCCGATGACAGGGAGCAGTGGATCTCTGTCATGTCACAAGGCAGAACGGGGAAATGCCTTGTTTACATAAGCATCTTCCCGTTCTTCCTCTCCACACCGCAATCGCGGGCCGCCGGAGAACATCGAGATGCCGGGACCTGCGGGCACGCTGCCCACGGGGCAAATTTAAAGGGACGTACCTGTACGCCCATTTGCCTGCCTGTGCCCTTCTGCCGACGTACATCTGTGTGCGGCTGTCGGTAAGCGGTTAACTGAACAGTCTTAACTTGGAAGCTCATTGGCTACCATGCACAGACGCACCCGATTCTGAGTCTTTGTAATTCTCCCCCCATAGTGATGCTTAAAGCGGCATTACCAATTCATAAATGCGGCGGCTGCATTGGTTTTCTTTTTTTTGGCCTTTATTTTCCTTTAATCACTTGAGGGGTTTTTTTTGGCTCTAAAAAGATATATCAAAACATCCCCATATGTTCAATACCTGATATTCTGTGAGCATTTGTGCATGTGATATATATTAGTGAATTGATCATTCCCGCTCAGGAATTGGAACTCTACCCTATAGCTGGAAATTGTTTTAAAAAGATACCAGCTGTCCAAAAAAATCTCCACACGCCGTTCCCACCTCCTGAAGATGAAGCCCCGGGTCCAGAAGGCTTGCAAGGAGCCACACATGTGGACCCTCCCGGGATGGGGAAATGTACAGGGGCGGACTGACCATTCGGGCACTCGGGCACTGCCCGAGGGCCCCATGTCACTAAGGGGCCCCATCAGGGTTGCCAGGCTCAATAAAACCAGGGACAGTATGTAAAAATCTGTGTTTTTTAAAAAAATCCCAAGATTATAGCTGCCCCGCCTCTCCAGTACCTTTTCAGTGTGTGTATGTGTATTCTGTGTGGCCCCACAATCTATTGCCTGGGGGCCCCATAAACTCCTATTGCCTGGGGGCCCCATAATCTTCTCCTAATGCCCGGGGGCCCCATAATCTCCTATTGCCTGGGGGCCCCATAATCTCCTATTGCCTGGGGGCCCCATAATCTTCTCCTATTGCCCGGGGGCCCCATAATCTTCTCCTATTGCCCGGGGGCCCCATAATCTTCTCCTATTGCCCGGGGGCCCCATAATCTTCTCCTATTGCCCGGGGGCCCCATAATCTTCTCCTATTGCCTGGGGGCCCCATAATCTCCTATTGCCTGGGGGCCCCATAATCTCCTATTGCCCGGGGGCCCCATAATCTCCTATTGCCTGGGGGCCCCATAATCTTCTCCTATTGCCCGGGGGCCCCATAATCTCCTATTGCCCGGGGGCCCCATAATCTCCTATTGCCCAGGGGGCCCCATGAGTTGTCAGTCCGCCCCTGGAAATGTACATGCGGGGGGGGGGGGTACACGGCACTGCGGAGGGAACCCGCACCAGGCTGGGGGAAGGTAGGAATAGCACAAGGAGTCAATCAGTTGTACTTACAGTGTAAGAAACATGATGATTGAAGGAGAGAGAAAAGTGACAGAAAGAAGAGCTCTTCATTCTTCTGCTGCTCCTTTCACTGGCCAGCCACAAGCTCCCAGCAATGGGCAAAGATCCTAGGCAGCCATTGATGACCACCTTCTAATGCAAACCCAACCTATCTGGCTATCTGTGTGCACCGGGGGGGTTTAGGGTGATACCGGGAATTTGGGAAATATTTAGGATGATGTATGTTCAATTGTTGCCATAAGATGAATTGGGTTTATTAGTCTTCTGATTGGTTGATGTTCTTCTCCATAGTTCTGTCCCTTCCTGTATCCAGCCTGGAAGGTGAAGACAACACGAAGGTAAGACCACCATTTGATGCGCACGTGATGGGGGAATTACATTGCCGGGGGGCTTCCTGTACATTGTGTATACTATTTTTTTTTTTAATTGAAATCCTGGGACAGAACAACAGACCCCTCCTAACCCCCCCCCACCCCCATCTCTATAACATGGGGGAGTGGGGGAGGTTGTCTGTAGATATCTGTGATTTATTTCATTCCGGAACAAAATTCGGACAAATTTTTCATTATTCGGATGTATCCAAATTCCGAATCACAATAGTAACAACATAGGTGTGCGCAGCCTATCGCAATAAGGTGTGCTCCCCCCAAAGCTCAAACAATAATGCGTGTGTATATATTATTATTACACAGGATTTATATAGCGCCAACAGTTTGCACAGCGCTTTACAACATCAGGGAAGACAGTACAATTACAATACAGGAGGGATCAGAGGGCTCGGCTCGTTAGAGCTTACAATCAAGAATATATATATATATATATCAGTAGGGCAATGGACAGTGCAGAGGTTGGTGCCAGTAGGGCAGAGATTGGCGTTAGTAGTTTATTTTTATTTTTATTATTACTTTTTTACAATTTTTTTTTTTTTTTACAATAATTTTTATTATTATTTTTTTTGTATTTTTTTTACACTTTTTTAGGAGCCCCATTAGGGGGCTTTTTGTTTAAATATCAGGGGTCTAAACAGATCCCTAAACAGACCCCTGATGTCTCGCTTTTGGGACAGAGAAAGGGACTGAGGACAGAGATTCCCCAATCCCTTTCTGTGCAGCCAATCAGTAGGGGAAATCCACAGCACAGGGTTCTATCGGGTTAAGGTCAGGACTCTGTGCAGGCCAAGTTCAGGTCAAGTTCCTCCACCCCAAACTCACTCATCCATGTCTTTATGGACCTTGCTTTGTGCACTGGTGAGCAGTCATGTTGGAACAGGAAGGGGCCATCCCCAAACTGTTCCCACAAAGTTGGGAGCATGAAATTGTCCAAAATGTCTTGGTCTGCTGACGCCTTAAGAGTTCCCTTCACTGGAACTAAGGGGGCCAAACCCAACCCCTGAAAAACAACCCCCACACCATAATCCCCCCTCCACCAAATGATTTGGACCAGTGCACAAAGCAAGATCCATAAAGACATAGATGAGCGAGTTTACGGTGAAAGAACTTGACAGGCCTGCACAGAGTCCTGACCTCAACCCGATAGAACACCTTTGGGATGAATTAGAGCACAGACTGCGAGCCGGGCCTTCTTGTCCAACATCAGTGCCTGACCTCACAAATGCGCTTTTGGAAGAATGGTCAAACATTCCCATAGACACACTCCTAAACCTTGTGGACGGCCTTCCCAGAAGAGTTGAAGCTGTTATATCTGCAAAGGGCGGAGCCAACTTAATATTGAACCCTACGGAGTAAGACTGGGATGTCCTTAAAGTTCATGTGCGTGTAAAGGCAGGCGTTCCAATACTTTTGACAATATAGTGTATATGCCTTCTTTCATGGACCATCAGCAAATATCACCAGCATCCTTCCTTCTTTTCACGGCACATTTCCTTTTGCCCATGCGGCTGTACACTCCACTGAAGGTGTGTGCTGTATACAAGTCATGACTTTGGGGGTGAAGTCAGCAGATGCGAGGTGCACCGCAGTCATTTTTTATTTTTTTCGTTCTCACACTTCTTCACCTGACCTACAAAGACGAGATATTTAAAGCCCAGCTTTGTCTTTGATAAATGTGGGTCACAGGCGGGATTTAAATCATTCATAGGCTCCTACAACTTAATTATTTACCGGGCTCTGACACCGTTCCATGGATTCAAAGTTTCTGCTTAAAGCGGAGTTCCCACTGTTTAAACAATTTTTTATTTTTTTTAGGATGCATATTTTTATTTTTATTTAGGTTTATTTAGCGCACTCACGTTTTTGAGATTTATCAGCGTTCGATTGCCGATTTGATATAGGAATATATCTTATATTCCTGTTTACTGGAAGTTTCCATAGTGCTTGTGGGCATGTGAAGCCCACAAGCACCATCTTCCGGGCTCTGGTGCAGCTGAGCGACCAGCATGCACCTCCCATTCTCGCGCATGCGCCGTATGTACAGCGCAGCGCCGTACACTTTTGACCCTGCCATCCCAATGGGCGTCGTCGTCGGAAGTGCCCGCCCCCCCCATTGTGATGACAACGAAGCCCTCGGCGCTGCCCAGTGACTCCTGGGAAATGATGACAAGCATCTCCCAGGGGCACTAGCGAGCACGGGCGCCGAGGGAAGTGACGTCAGGCGCTAGGGAGAGGAAGAGGCAGATTACGAGGGACCCCCTAGCAACAGTCATGAAAAGGTGAGTAAAAAAGAAAAAAAAATAAAAATTTTCCAAATGTCATTAATTGTTTTTAATGCAGCTGAATAATGAAACAATAATTTTAGGAGTGGAACTCCACTTTAATCTAAAACTCACAGCGGCGAACGATTAAAAAGGAGGATTTCACCCAACAAGGCTGATGACGGTGTTGTAGTCCCTCTCTGGGGGCTCTAGAAGTCGGATCAGCTGGCTGCGGGGCCCCCGGGGGCCACCACCCTTCGGGAACCGTTCCTAGTACTGCTGCCTCATTAGAGGAGCATGAAAATATCTGCAAGGCCTGTAGGATTATTATACAGTATACAGGGGGGAAAAAAATGATATGTAAATGAACGCAGAGCAACCAATCAGAATTTGTCACTGGCCTGAAATTTGTAAACTGGCATGGGATTGGTGGAGGCTGCTATCCCCCATGTATTGCCACTGCTAATTTCAGATCATTACGGGGTAAGGTATAGGCAATATCTATTAAAGTAGATATAAACTACTAAATTGTAATACCCTGTTTCCCCGAAAATAAGACCTAGCGTGATTGTCGGTAATGGCTGCAATATAAGCCCTACCCCCCAAATAAGCTCTACCCTGTTTCCCCGAAAATAAGCCCTACCCTGAAAATAAGACCTACAAGGACTTTAACTAGGGCTTATTTGGGGGGTAGGGCTTATATTGCAGCCATCACCGACAATCACGCTAGGTCTTATTTTCAGGGAAACAGGGTATAAGTGATAATAAATTGGGGCCCATTACATTTCTGCAGTGCGGTAATGTATGTAATGCTGCTTAATAATCTGCTGTGTTGGGGTACTAGTCAGGGGCGGACTGACAACTCATGGGGCCCCCCAAGAAATAGGAGATTATGGGGCCACACAGATGTAAAATAAACACAGATTTTTACATACTGTCCCTTGTTTTACTGAGGCTGGCACCCTTGATGGGGCCCCTTAGTGGCCCGGGGCCCTCGGGCAGTGCCCGAGTGGCCAAATGGTCGGTCCGCCCCTGGTGCTAGTAGATATGTGCAATTTGTTTTGTTTCGGAATTCACTGAATATCGACAAATTCATTAATTTGGAAGTATCCGAATGAACGAAAAACTGTTTAACAAATTTTTCCAAATATTTGTAAATTCGAAAATTCGGAAATTCGAAAATCCGGGAATTAAGAACGAGAATTCAAAATAAAGAAAATCCGAAAAAAAAGAACGAAAATCCGAAAATTCTAAAACCCGAAAATTCAAAAAATCTGAAATAAGAACTAATTAATAATCACTTACCTGCGGTGATCGCAGCTGGATGCACACAGAGTGGCTGGCTGTGCAAACAGTCACGGGCTCAATGGCCACAGCTATCCATCAATTTTAGCCGCAGCAATCAGTAGATTCCTGCAGTTGGGATTCACAGGGAGGCTAAACGGCGTGCAAATGGTGGCTTAATGCCAGGTTTTTTTTTCTGACAGTTATATATGAAACGCGCTGAGCATACATGTTTATGTGACGGGGAGAGTTTTCATGCATTTCTGGTGTCAGCTTTACCTGCAATAAACAACAGCGATCAGCTGAAATGATTTAATATTGCTATTCAGAGAATGAGGGACTGGCCTTGCCTGTCGGGATCCTCATACATGAGTCCTGCGCTTCATATCTGAATACAGAGATGTGCAGCACAGAGGATGAGGAGGGGAATTAATATCATTGTCATAGAGGAAGCTGCAATCTTCTCAGGGAAAAGAAAATTCCTGATTATCCCAAAATAGAAACAGAAACATCAAGAGATGTCTGTACTTACCAATGAAATCTAGTTATATATCCAGAAATACTGATATGTATCCAAACATATAAATAGGCATCTAGAAATAAAGATATGCATCCAGAAATATAGAAATGTATCCAGAAATATAAATATGTTTCTAGCAAGATCGATATGTATCTAGAAATAAAGATATGTGTCCAGATATATAAAAATGTATCTATAAATAATAACACGTATCCAGAAATTTGGAAATGTATCCAGAAATATAGACATTTATCTAGAAATATAAATATGAATCTAGAAATATAAATATGTATACAGAAATAAAGATATGCATCCAGAAATATACATATGTATCTATAAATATAAATATTAATCTAGAAACATAGATGGGTATATGCAGAAAGATCGATATGCATCCAGAAATATAAATATGTACCTAGAAATATAGATATGTATCCATAAATAAAGATATGCATCCAGAAATATAAATATTTATCTATAAATAATAACACGTATCCAGAAATTTGGAAATGTATCCAGAAATAGATATGTATCTAGAAATATAGATACATATTTATATTTCTAGATACATATCTATTTCTGGATACATTTCCAAATTTCTGGATACGTGTTATTATTTATAGATAAATATTTATATTTCTGGATGCATATCTTTATTTATGGATACATATCTATATTTCTAGGTACATATTTATATTTCTGGATGCATATCGATCTTTCTGCATATACCCATCTATGTTTCTAGATTAATATTTATATTTATAGATACATATGTATATTTCTGGATGCATATCTTTATTTCTGTATACATATTTATATTTCTAGATTCATATTTATATTTCTAGATAAATGTCTATATTTCTGGATACATTTCCAAATTTCTGGATACGTGTTATTATTTATAGATACATTTTTATATATCTGGACACATATCTTTATTTCTAGATACATATCGATCTTGCTAGAAACATATTTATATTTCTGGATGCATATCTTTATTTCTAGATGCCTATTATATGTGTCCAGAACTATAGATATTTATCTAGATCAGTGGTTCTCAACCTGGGCTATTCCTGAAGCCAAAATGCTCTCCCAGCCTTTGCGCAGGCGCCCAGCAGGGCTGTCCTTGGAGCCCACGGCCGCCCACTTAGCCTCTTCGCAGCTGCCCATTCATTTCACGGCATGGCTGGGGGGGCAGAGACAAGAGGTCAGCTGACTGGTGAGGAATGTGAAGTGGGTGGGGCTGGGAGAGACCCTATCTCCTGATTTTGGCATAGGTGTCACTGCTGCAAGACACCACAAAGTCGCAAACACAGTGAAGCCGGAGAGCACCTAAGTTGACTGATCAGAACTCCCCCCAGCATTGCCACTCATCTCAACTCCCTGCCAGCACTGCCACTCATCCTATTCCCCCCCACCAAGAAATAAGAGAGGGAATAAAAATAGAGAATACATGGAAGGGAGATGAAAAGAGGGGAAGGGACAAAGAAAAAGGGAGAGAAAGAATAAGAGAAAGAACAAGAAAGATGGCTAGAGAGATGGATTGGGGGGACAAGAAATTAGCATAGAGAGAGATAAAAGGGAAAGAAAGGAGAACAAAGAGAACGATGTAATGTACCATAAGGGGTTTTAATACTTTACAAATGAAAGAGACTCAGGGAGCGCTAAATGTCTGTGGGTTAGGGGTGCAAATTACTTGTCTTGCTTTGGGTGCTGACAACCCACGCTGCAAAAATCATTTTAGTGTTGGGGGTCCCCACAACTTGGGAAATTTTATCACGGGGTCATGGCACTAGGGTGGTTGAGAACCACTGATCTAGATAGATAGGAAGGGGATAGTGATATGGGAAAGGTGACAATGTCAGAAAGGCACCAACATCCCTGAAAGTGGAGAAAGATAGATATGTACCAGAAATACATACAGTAATTGTCCAGAAAGATAGATGTGTATCCAGAAAGATGGATACGTATCCAGAAATAAAGATATGTATCCAGAAATATTGATATTTATCCAGAAATATAAATATTTATCTATAAATATACATATGTATCTATAAATATAAATATGTATACAGAAAGATAGATGTGTATGCAGAAAGATATATATGCATCCAGAAATAGAAATATAGATGTGTATCCAGAAATAAAGCTATGCATCCAGAAATATAGCTATCTATTCAGAAATATAATTATTTATCTACAAATATTGATATGTATCCAGAAATTTGAAAATGTATCCAGAAGTATAGATATGTATCTACAAAGATAGATATGTATCCAGAAATAAAGATATGTATGCAGAAATATAAATATTTATCTATAAATATGATTCTAGAAATATAAATATTTATCTAGAAATATAAATGTGTATCTAGAAATATAAATATGTATCCAGAAATATAGATATTTATCTAGATAGAAAGATAGATATGTATCCAGAAATTTGGAAATGTATCCAGAAATATAAATATGTATCTATAAAGATAGATGAGTATCCAAAAATATGGATACATATCCAGAAATAAAGATATGTATCCAGAAATATAAATATGTTTCGAGAAATATAGCAATGTATCCAGGAATATAGATATTTATGAAGAAATATAAATATGTTTAGATAAATAAAGATATGTATCCAGAACTACACACAGCATGTGTCCAGACAGATAGATGTGTAAGAAATATAGATATTTATCTAGAAAGATAGATATATATCCAGAAATTTGGAAATCCATCCATCTATATATATATATATAAAATCTATGACCTGATTCGTATATACAGTAGCTGCCCGTTCTCAGTTCAGACTCGTGATCGCAGCATCGCCTGTTTTCCATGTCATGTGACTAAATGCCAAATGCTGCAAAGAAAGCTGATGCATGGCGGATATATGAATCCCTACTTATCATGAAAGGGTCATTAGATTATAATGCTTCAACCAGAGAGGCTTCTATAACAGGTGCTTTGCCCTGTGACAGGTTCTCTTTAGCGGTCTCGTCTTTCCTGCGATAATTGCAGCGACTCATTCTCCTCCGTTTCCTCCTGGCAGGTGATGAAATGCATCGTTGAAGTGATTTCCGACACGCTGTCTAAACCCAACCCCGTCCCCATCACTCAGGACTGCCTGGATACCCTCCGGGGAGGTGAGAGCAGCAGAGAGACACACAATACATATACAATGGTGTCCTCCCTGGAGCATGCATCAGCAGCGGGGAGATCTCAGTATGGATGATGATGGCTTATTCTATCCGTTTCCCATTTATATAGCGCCCGCATATACTGTAGCACAGTAGCAGTGTACAGGTTATGTTTATATTGCTGGCTGCCACTGTACAGCTCATACTTTGATGCTCTTACCATACACCGACATTTGAAAGACGCTTTTCCTGTCCGTTTTTACATTTCTTCATTTTTTATCTTTAGTACACAATGGGGTGGATTTGCTAAAAGCAAAATAGGCTGTGTACTCTGCAAGTGCAGTTGCTCCAGAGCTTAGTAAATGAGGTAAAGCTTCACTTTGCAAAGAATACCCAATCATGTGCAAGGGGAAAAAAAACAAAAACGCATTTTTGCTTGCACATGATTGGATGATGGAAGTCACAGCAGTGGCAGCTGGTGCTCCATCTGTCGGGGGAGGGGGCGGAATACGGACCAACCCCCACCCCCTGCCGCTCCAGCCTGCACCCCCCACCCCCACCCCGGTCTCCGGCTCACTCACCCTGTGCTGCCCCTGGACTGACATGTGGAGACGGCGGCGGTGACAGCGGCTTTCCCCCGCAGTCTCCTCCGTGTCCCCCCCTCCGTCGGTCGGGCTTCCCCTGCATCTCCTCGGCACCACGGCAGCCGTACGTCTCCCTCCTCCTCCTCCTCCTCCTCCTCCTCCTAGGCCAATAGGATGGCTTCCCCTTTCGGCCAATCAGGAAACGGGTCTCAGGAGCCGCTTCCTGATTGGCCAGGAGGAGAATCAGTGTGACAATAGCAAATATTCATTCACTTTTGTCACACAACCGGGTGGGCTCAGGGCGCAATGCTCTGCGCCCCAAGCCCGCCCTTTTTTGAAGCCTATTAGAGCCTTTGGCTTTAATCACATGCTTAAAAAAAAACAACCCTCATTGGAATCAATGCGTCCGGTGCCCTGCATGTAGATTAGGGGGCCGGACGCATCGATAGGGGGGCAGTGCCCCTGCGCCCCTAATGGACGGGCCCCCACTGGTGTACAGTCTATTTGCCTTTAGTAAACCAACCCCAATGTAGTTGGGCATCTGGCACCTTAAAGCCCAAAAGAACTCTCAGTATAAATCAGCTAAACCCATTCCAGGAAAGCTGTGCAAAGTCTTACAGTTAGTTTTGCTTAGAAAGCAGCCACAGCCTGAGTAGATAAGCCTGTCCCAGCCAGCATGGTGCAGAGAAGAAGCCTTGCTCTTTTGTGTGGAAGCAGTGGTCTCTCTGCAAAAGTCTGACATGCACGCCCCCCCCCCCCCCCCAGTCAGACCTGAAGCCCACCAATCAGCAGGGAGCATGAGCTTTGCTAATTTGAGAGTTCTACTAACTGAGGGTTAGATACAGTTGGTTTTATTTAGAAAGCAGGCAGAGCCCGAGTATTACAGCCTGTCCCCCGCCAGCATACTGCAGAGCAGGACCCTTGCTCTCTGTGTGGAAGCAGCGGTCTCACTGCAGTGGCCCAACACGCCCACTGCTGAATCAGAATTATACAGTTGTGCTCAAAAGTTTGCACCCCCCTCTGGCAGAAATGCTGGAATTTTGGCATCGATATTGAAAATATGACTGGTTATGCCAGAAAACTGTCTTTTATTGAAGGATAGTGATGATATGAAGTCTCACATGGATGCAGTGAGCAGGCTAGATACAACTGAGCCATGGGGAGCAGAAAAGAACTGCCAAAAGACCTGCGTAACAAGGCAATGGAACTTTATAAAGATGGAAAAGAATATAAAAAGATATCCAAAGCCTTACATTTGCCAGTCGGTACTTTTCAATCACTTATTAAGAAGTGGATAATTCAGGGATCTTTCGATACCAAGCCAGATCATAAGAGACAGAGGAAGAATCTCCACTTATAACTGATGTTACCTTTGGGTAGTTTTGTCCCAGTAAAGTGATTCCGATGTATTTATTGCAGATGAAAGGATTATCTCCATCCTCAGGCATCAGAATCTACTGAAGGAGCTGCAGGAACTGGCCTCCCAAGGTAAAGACCTATCACCCTGTACTCCAGACAGTGATACAAATACATACACAGCGGCCATTCCTGCACGCATTTCACAGGCACGGCCCACTGTTGTCACCATCAGGAAACTGGTCCAAAGCAATGATGTGCAGCCAATGCTGAAAATGCATGTAGACGGGAAGTGACTGTAAAGAGGTTGAAGGAGATCAGCAGCACTGAGATGGAACAAGAGATATTTTTTATTTTGCTAAAACATGGATGTTGTTCATTATACACGGTGTTCTGGCATCCAGTTAGAGTTTGCATCTGCTAGAACCCTGTTCCTTTAACAGATATAACAAGAGCAAGGACCTCGGCCTTTCATCTTGTAAACAGTAATAAAGTGAGCCGGGTGCGGCACTCGCACCAGGAAATGTCAGCCCACCTATAACTATTTAATCAACTCATTTAAAACTAACAGTTGAGTATGGGTCACTTGTTTAGGGCGATATGAACAATCTTGTGTGCCATCAATCATTTTGTTCCTGAGTTATATGAAAGAACACATTCCTGGCATTCCTTTAGTCATGCATGCTGCTTGGGTGATGCAGCTGTGCAATCTGCAGATCAGTTGCCTGATTTCTTTAGCTGTGCAATCTGCTGATCAGTTGCTTGATTTCTGTAGCTGTGCAATCTGCTGATCAGTTGCTTGGTTTACTTAGCTGTGCAATCTACTGATCAGTTGCCTGATTTATTTAGCTGTGCAATCTACTTATTAGTTGCTTGATTTCTTTAGCTGTGCAATATGCTGATGGGTTGCTTGGTTTACTTAGCTGTGCAATCTACTAATCAGTTGCTTGGTTTACTTAGCTGCGCAATCTGCAGATCAGTTGCTTGATTTCTTTAGCTGTGCAATCTACTGCTCAGTTGCTTGATTTCTTTAGCTGTGCAATATGCCGACCAGTTGCTTGATTTTTTTGTTAGCTGTGCAATCTACCGATTAGTTGCTCTTATTCATTTAGCTGTGCAATCTGCTGATCAGTTGCTTGATTACAAATCGAGCAACTGATTAGCAGATTGCACAGCTAAAATCTGTAGAACTCAGTGGCCAGCAGGGAGGAACATGCAGGTCTAAAGGGATGCTGAAAGTATGTTCTTTCATAAAAACTCTCTTCAAAGAGGATCTGAGACAAGGTGCTGTGACATCTACAGGAGCCCCCCCCCCCCCCCACACCTAACAAAACTTAGAGCAGACGTTGTCTCAAAAGATCTGCACCTCCCCCTCCGAGACGGCTGTGTGGGGGAATACAGAGGAGCTAATAAAATTACATATGATGCCCATTTATATTATCTGCATTTTAATACATTGTATTGTATTGATTTGTAACAAAAGAATAACTGGTTGGCGTTTTCTTGGTAACCTTTGCCTGGTGCTTCGCCGTCACGGCTGAGACTCGGTGACTATTTGTGGCGTTCGGTTACTTCCTCTGAGCCCGGGGAGAAGCTGAGCTCTAATCCCAGCAGATCAGACAATGGCAATTGTCATAGAGACACAGGAGATAATAATAGACACATTCCGCCCTCTACACCAGAGATTTGGGGGAAGCGACCATCGCGGCGGCTGATCCCGGCCTCCACCTGAGTATCACAGTCCCCTCCCCCCCCACCTGAGTCTCACAGTCCCCTCCCCCCTCCCCCCCCCCCCCCCCGAATTCTCCGCACCAAGTACCAAATGTGTCAGTATGAGGGACACATCCAATGTTTTATAAATATTTACAGGATGAAAAAAAACATCAGAGCCCCCCCCCCCCTCACATCAGAGTCCCAATCAGAGTCCCCCTTACATCAGACTCCCAATCAGAGTCCCCCCTCACATCAGACTCCCAATCAGAGTCCTTCCTCACATCAGAGTCCCTTCAACACCCCCCCTTTACATCAGAGTCCCCATCAGAGTCCTCCCTTACATCAGGTTCCTTAATATCGTTACCCTAACATCAGGATCCCCATTAGAGTCCCCCCTTACATCAATGTCCCCTTCAGAGTCTCTATTCCCTTTAAGATCCCCATTAGAGTCCCCCTTACATCAGGGTCCCCATCACAGCCCCCCCCCCTTTACATCACGGTCCCTTCAAACCCCCCCCCCCTTACATCAGGGTCCCCATCATTGTTGCCCTTACATCAGGGTTCCCATCAGAGCCCCCCCCTTACATCACGGTCCCTTCAAACCCCCCCTTACATCAGGGTCCCCAGCAGAGTCCTCCCTTACATCCAGGTCTCCATCAGAGTCCCCCCTTACATCAGGTTCCTCATCATTGTTGCCCTTACATGAGGTTTCCCATCAGAGTCCTCTCTTACATCAGAGTCACCCTTATATCAGGGGTCCACATCAGAGCCCCCCCTTACATCACGGTGCCTTCAACCCCCCCCCCCCCCTTACATCTAGGTCCCCATCAGAGTCCTTCCTTACATCAGGTTCCTCATTATTGTTGCCCTTACATCAGGGTTCCCATCAGAGCCCCCCCCTTACATCACGGTCCCTTCAAACCCCCCCCCCTTACATCAGGGTCCCCATCATTGTTGCCCTTACATCAGGGTTCCAATCAGAGCCCCCCCTTACATCACAGTGCCTTCAACCCCCCCCTTACATCTAGGTCCCCATCAGAGTCCTCTCTTACATCAGGTTCCTCATTATTGTTACCCTTACATCATAACCCCCCCCTCTTACATCATGGTCCCCATTAGAGTCTATATTACATCAGGGTTCCCATCAGAGCCCCCCCCTTACATCACGGTCCCTTCAAACCCCCCCTTACATCAGGGTCCCCAGCAGAGTCCTCCCTTACATCCAGGTCTCCATCAGAGTCCCCCCTTACATCAGGTTCCTCATCATTGTTGCCCTTACATGAGGTTTCCCATCAGAGTCCTCTCTTACATCAGAGTCACCCTTATATCAGGGGTCCACATCAGAGCCCCCCCTTACATCACGGTGCCTTCAACACCCCCCCCCCTTACATCTAGGTCCCCATCAGAGTCCTTCCTTACATCAAGTTCCTCATTATTGTTGCCCTTACATCAGGGTTCCCATCAGAGCCCCCCCCTTACATCACGGTCCCTTCAAACCCCCCCCCCTTACATCAGGGTCCCCATCATTGTTGCCCTTACATCAGGGTTCCAATCAGAGCCCCCCCTTACATCACAGTGCCTTCAACCCCCCCTTACATCTAGGTCCCCATCAGAGTCCTCTCTTACATCAGGTTCCTCATTATTGTTACCCTTACATCATAATCCCCCCCTCTTACATCATGGTCCCCATTAGAGTCTATATTACATCAGGGTCCCCATCAGAGCCCCCCCCCCCCCACCTTACATCACAGTCCCTTCAAATCCCCCACTCCTTACATTAGAGTTCCTATCAGAGTTCCTCTTACACCAGAGTCCCCCCTTACATCAAGGTCCCCATCAGAGTCTCTATTCCCTTCAGGGTCCTTAATAGAGCCCCCCCTTACATCACGGTCCCTTCAAACACCCCCCTTTTACATTGGGGTCCCCATCAGAGTCCCCTTTACATCAGGTTCCTTATCATTGTTGCCCTTACATCAGGATTCTTATCTTTACACCAGAGTCCCCCCTTACATCAATGTGCCCCATCAGAGTCTCTATTACCTTCAGGATCCCCATTAGAGCCCCCCCCCTTACATCACGGTCCCTTCAGACCCCCCCCCTTACATCAGGGTCCCCGTCAGAGTCCCCCCTTACATCAGGGTCCCCATCAGAGCCCCCCCCTTACATCACGGTCCCTTCAAACCCCCCCTTACATCAGGGTCCCCAGCAGAGTCCTCCCTTACATCCAGGTCTCCATCAGAGTCCCCCCTTACATCAGGTTCCTCATCATTGTTGCCCTTACATGAGGTTTCCTATCAGAGTTCCTCTTACATCAGAGTCACCCTTATATCAGGGGTCCACATCAGAGCCCCCCCTTACATCACGGTGCCTTCAACCCCCCCCCCCCCTTACATCTAGGTCCCCATCAGAGTCCTTCCTTACATCAGGTTCCTCATTATTGTTGCCCTTACATCAGGGTTCCCATCAGAGCCCCCCCCTTACATCACGGTCCCTTCAAACCCCCCCCCCTTACATCAGGGTCCCCATCATTGTTGCCCTTACATCAGGGTTCCAATCAGAGCCCCCCCTTACATCACAGTGCCTTCAACCCCCCCCTTACATCTAGGTCCCCATCAGAGTCCTCTCTTACATCAGGTTCCTCATTATTGTTACCCTTACATCATAACCCCCCCCTCTTACATCATGGTCCCCATTAGAGTCTATATTACATCAGGGTCCCCATCAGAGCCCCCCCCCCCCACCTTACATCACAGTCCCTTCAAATCCCCCACTCCTTACATTAGAGTTCCTATCAGAGTTCCTCTTACACCAGAGTCCCCCCTTACATCAAGGTCCCCATCAGAGTCTCTATTCCCTTCAGGGTCCTTAATAGAGCCCCCCCTTACATCACGGTCCCTTCAAACACCCCCCTTTTACATTGGGGTCCCCATCAGAGTCCCCTTTACATCAGGTTCCTTATCATTGTTGCCCTTACATCAGGATTCTTATCTTTACACCAGAGTCCCCCCTTACATCAATGTGCCCCATCAGAGTCTCTATTACCTTCAGGATCCCCATTAGAGCCCCCCCCCTTACATCACGGTCCCTTCAGACCCCCCCCCTACATCAGGGTCCCCGTCAGAGTCCCCCCTTACATCAGGGTCCCCATCAGAGCCCCCCCCTTACATCACGGTCCCTTCAAACCCCCCCTTACATCAGGGTCCCCAGCAGAGTCCTCCCTTACATCCAGGTCTCCATCAGAGTCCCCCCTTACATCAGGTTCCTCATCATTGTTGCCCTTACATGAGGTTTCCTATCAGAGTTCCTCTTACATCAGAGTCACCCTTATATCAGGGGTCCACATCAGAGCCCCCCCTTACATCACGGTGCCTTCAACCCCCCCCCCCTTACATCTAGGTCCCCATCAGAGTCCTCCCTTACATCAGGTTCCTCATTATTGTTGCGCTTACATCAGGGTTCCCATCAGAGTTCCTGTTACATCAGAGTCCCCCTTACATCAGGGTCCCCATCAGAGTCCCCATAACATCAGGGTCACCATTACAGTCCACCTTACATTATGGTCTCCATCAGAGCCCCCCTTACATCACGGTCCCTTTATAACCCCCCCTACATCAGGGTCTCTATAATCCCCCCATATGTCTAGGTCCCCATCAGAGTTTCTGCCTTTACATCAGGGTTCTCATGATTGTTTCCCTTACATCGGGGTCCCACCAGCCCACCAGAGTCCTCTTTTATATTGGGGGAAATTTGAAGTGGATTCCATAGGCAGCCTCTGGTGACCATAATCCTCGATCTGCACATATTAAGGATACACCACTGACCTTAGCTGTGGGCTACAGCAGGAGGAACTTTTCAGTACGAGGGCCACATAATGTACACTATATTGTCAAAAGTATTGGGACGCCTACCTTTACACGCACATGAACTTTAATGACATCCCAGTCTTAGTCCGTAGGGTTCAATATTGAGTTGGCTCCACCCTTTGCAGCTATAACAGCTTCAACTCTTCTGGGAAGGCCGTCCACAAGGTTTAGGAGTGTGTCTATGGGAATGTTTGACCATTCTTCCTGAAGCTCATTGGTGAGGTCAGGCATTGATGTTGGATGAGAATGCCTGGCTCGCATTCTCCACTCTAATTTATCCCAAAGGGTGTATTATCGGGTTGAGGTCAGGACTCTGTGCAGGCCACTCAAGTTCCTCCACCCCAAACTCGCTCATCCATGTCTTTATGGACCTTGCTTTGTGCACTGGTCCAATTCCATTTGGTGGAGGGGGGATTATGGTGTGCAATGCTGTATCTTGGCCTAGGCCTAGGGTGGCACTTTGCATGGGGGGGGCGGCACGAAAAGAGTCCCCGCTGGCTTGCGCTACACTTTTAGTGTAGCGCCAGTCATATAGGGTGGACTCGGAACGGTTCGGAGCCGTTCGGAAATACTCGGGACCACTCGGAAATACTCCGTTCCTGAGTGTTTCCGAGGCTTTCCGAGTTCAGCCGAGCTGTTCCCAAGTATTTCCGTGGCTCTCCGGCGCCACCCCCCCACCTCTGGCCACATGCGGTATTGCATGTAATAGAAGTCAATGCGGAATGAATTATCTTCGTTTTCATTGACTTCTATGGGAAAACTTGCTTTGATATGCGAGTGCTTTGGATTAGAAGAATTCTCCTGGAACGGATTATGCTCGTAATCCAAGGTTTCACTGGTTCCACTGTACTGAGAACAGAGACCCCCTTTTCCCACCTAAACCCAATCATCCAAGTGATAGGCTTGCTTTTAACCAGTTCCCGACCGGCGCACGCCGATGTACGTCGGCAGAATGGCACGGCTGGGCAAATGGGCGTACCTGTATGTCCCTTTGAATTTGCTGTTGTGGCGGCGCGTGTGCCGGCCAGGAGCTCCGTGAGTAGGATTGTGGGTCCCGCGGACTCGATGTCTGCGGGGATACCCGCGATCGTCTCACTCAGAGGAAGAACGAGGAGATGCTAATGTAAACAAGCATCTCCCCGTTCTGCCTAGTGACAGGGCACTGATCTCTGCTCCCTGTAATTGGGAGCGGTGATCAGTGTCGTGTCACACACAGCCCATCCCCCCTACAGTTAGAATCACTCCCTAGGACACACTTAACCCCTACAGCGCCACCTAGTGTTAACCCCTTCACTGCCAGTGTCATTTACACAGTAATCAATGCAATTTTAATCGCACTGATCGCTGTATAAATGTGAATGGTCCCAAAATCCCGCCAAAATTGTCCGACGTGTCCGCCATAATGTCGCAGTCACGATAAAAATCGCTGATCGCCGCCATTACTAGTAAAAAAAAAATATTAAAAAAAATGCCATAAAACGATCCCCTATTTTGTAGACGCTATAACTTTTGCGCAAACCAATCAATAAACGCTTATTGCAATTTTTTTTTAACAAAAATATGTAGAAGAATACATATCGGCCTAAACTGAGGAAAAAAAATGTTTTTTTTTATATATTTTGGGGATATTTATTATAGCAAAAAGCAAAAAATAATGCGATTTTTTCAAAATTGTCGCTCTTTTTTTGTTTATAGCGCAAAGAATAAAAACAGCAGAGGTGATCAAATACCACCAAAAGAACGCTCTATTTGTGGGAAAAATAAGACGTCAATTTTGTTTGGGAGCAGCGTGGCACGACCGCGCAATTGTCAGTTAAAGCGACGCAGTGCCGAATCGCAAAAAGTGCTCTGGTCTTTGGCCAGCAAAATGGTCTGGGGCTGAAGGGGTTAAAAAGGACTTTGTTTAAAAAAAAAAAAAACCTTTGTGGGAAGGCACTGGTGGAAGCTGGTTTTCTTGCCCTCTCAGGCTGCATGTTACTGTAGTGCTCACCCCCAAAGGGGCCGCTGATTTGTCCCCGGTTCCTTTCCCAGATTAGTGCAATAACAGCCGGGCAAACAGCAACAGTCTAGGGCAGGGGACTCCAAAATGACTAAACAAAGGACCAGTTTACTGTTCTTCAGACTTTAAGGGGGCCAGACTGTGCCCAGTGGGAGTAAACAATGCCCCATCTTTGGTATTAGGGTGAGAAATAGTGTCAGTGGGAGGAATAATGCTTCATCATTGGTGTCGTTGGAAGGAATAGTGCCCCACTGTTGGTGTTGGTGGGAGGAATAGTGCCCCATTGTTGGTGTCGTTGGAAGGAATAGTGCCCCACTGTTGGTGTCGTTGGAAGGAATAGTGCCCCACTGTTGGTGTCGTTGGAAGGAATAGTGCCCCATTGTTGGTGTCGGCGGGAGGAATAGTGCCCCACTGTTGGTGTCGGTGGGAGGAATAGTGCCCCACTGTTGGTGTCGGTGGGAGGAATAGTGCCCCACTGTTGGTGTCGTTGGAAGGAATAGTGCCCCACTGTTGGTGTCGTTGGAAGGAATAGTGCCCCACTGTTGGTGTCGTTGGAAGGAATAGTGCCCCATTGTTGGTGTCGGCGGGAGGAATAGTGCCCCACTGTTGGTGTCGGTGGGAGGAATAGTGCCCCACTGTTGGTGTCGGTGGGAGGAATAGTGCCCCATTGTTGGTATCGGCGGGAGGAATAGTGCCCCACTGTTGGTGTCGGTGGGAGGAATAGTGCCCCACTGTTGGTGTCGTTGGAAGGAATAGTGCCCCACTGTTGGTGTCGTTGGAAGGAATAGTGCCCCACTGTTGGTGTCGTTGGAAGGAATAGTGCCCCATTGTTGGTGTCGGCGGGAGGAATAGTGCCCCACTGTTGGTGTCGGTGGGAGGAATAGTGCCCCACTGTTGGTGTCGGTGGGAGGAATAGTGCCCCACTGTTGGTGTCGGTGGGAGGAATAGTGCCCCACTGTTTTAGTCGGTGGGAGAAATAGTGCCCCACTGTTGGTGTCGGTGGGAGGAATAGTGCCCCATTGTTGGTGTCGGTGGGAGGAATAGTGCCCCACTGTTGGTGTCGGTGGGAGGAATAGTGCCCCATTGTTGGTGTCGGTGGGAGGAATAGTGCCCCATTGTTGGTGTCGGCGGGAGGAATAGTGCCCCATTGTTGGTGTCGGCGGGAGGAATAGTGCCCCACTGTTGGTGTCGGCGGGAAGAACAGTGCCCCACTGTTGGTGTCGACGGGAGGAATAGTGCCCCACTGTTGGTGTCGGTGGGAGGAATAATGCCTAAAGGCAAGCAAAGGGCCGCATCCGGCCCCCGGGCCAAATTTTGGACACCACTGTTATATAGCATTGGGGAACCCAGGGTAGAAGGAAAGCTACACTATTTGGGTGACACTTGCATGGCACTTACCTAGATGCCAAAAGGGCTTTTAATCTAGGGATGGTGCAGACACAAGGGACACTGACATGGTCACCTATACCTGACAGGTAGGTAGTAGGACTCTCCTGCAATCCTTTGCTTGTGTTAGTTGCACATTTTAAGGAATCTTAATTTTATTTCTGTTGATTGCTGATGAGAAAAATAAACAGATAATTTTATTTGTTCCCGCCCCCAATTCTTCATTTGCTCAATGCCTGGACCACTTACCTCCATCACTGTGCTATGTTTTCTGCTGCAACATTGGCCTGGTTATATCCTCATAGTCCTCTCCATACATTTAGCAGAAATTTGTACTTAAAGTAGAACTATTTTGGATAGAGTAAGGGAGGGTTATAGCCCCTTTCAGTTTATTTTTTTGCCACCCCTGCCCCATTGCCGAGATTTCCCTTTATTTCCTGCCACATAGCCAAACAGGAAGTGAGAAGAAATCTCTGCAAATTAAGGGAATCAATTGCCGCCCCTCCTCAATCCCGTTAAAACTAGTGTCTCCACTGGAAAATTTCAGGGTGGATCTTAAACAGGAAGGGGCGTGGCCTTTGACAGGAAGGGGTAGGTCATATTTAAATTAGGGGCTGCACGCGTTTCGTCAGGCCTAGGGCAGCACAAAACCTAAATACACCACTGATTGTGTGTGGGTTGTATTTCAGGGGTTGGGCTTGGCCCCTTAGTTCCAGTGAAGGGAACTCTTAAGTCGTCAGCATACCAAGACATTTTGGACAATTTCATGCTCCCAACATTGTGGGAACAGTTTGGGGATGGCCCCTTCCTGTTCCAACATGAATGCACACCAGTGCACAAAGCAAGGTCTATAAAGACATGGATGAGCGAGTTTGGGGTGGAGGAACTTGACTGGCCTGCACAGAGTCCTGACCTCAACCTGATAGAACACCTTTGGTATGATTAAGGCCCCTTTCACACTGGGGCGGTTTGCAGGCGTTATTGCGCTAAAAATACCGCCTGCAAACCGACCCAAAACAGCCGCTGCTGTTTGTTCAGTGTGAAAGCCCTCGGGCTTTCACACTGAAGCGGTGCACTGGCAGGAGAAGAAAAAAACTCCTGCGAGCGCATCTTTGGAGCGGTGAAGGAGCGGCGTATTCACCGCTCCTAAACCGCTCCTGCCCATTGAAATCAATGGGGCAGCGCGGCAATACCACGGCTATAGCCGCGCTATACGAGCGGTTTTAACCCTTTTCCGGCCGCCAGCGGGGGGTTAAAACCGCACCCCTAGTGGACGAATACCGCGGTAAAGCAGCGATAAAAATAGCGCTGTTTTACCGCCAACGCCCCCTACCGCCCCAGCGTGAAAGCAGCCTAAGAGTAGAAACTGCGAGCCAGGCCTTCTCATCCAACATGAGTGCCTGACCTCACAAATGCGCTTCTAGAAGAATGGTCAAACATTCCCATAGACACACTCCTAAACCTTGTGGACGGTCTTCCCAGAAGAGTTGAAGCTGTTATAGCTGCAAAGGGTGGGCCAACTCATTATTGAACCCTACAGACTAAGACTGGGATGCCATTAAAGTTCATGTGTGTGTGTGTGTAAAGGCAGGTGTCCCAATACTTTTGGTAATATAGCGTTGTAACAACACCCCGAGTATGAAAGGGGTTAAAGCCGTTGAGGACATTCCATTTCCGAAAACAAAGGCAGCTACCGAACACTCCAATCAGCCGAACAAAAAAACCCATACGAATAATTCTTCCCCCCCCCCCCCCCCAAGTACGGGACGAGGCTCTGTACGGAGGGTCAAACAGGAATCAGATTCTTCTTTATTAGAACCAGAATACAGTATTATATACAGTAGAAGAGGAGGTCCCCCCTCCTGCTCATATAACTCTAACAATACACCTGTAACCAGAAAAAGAATTAACATGAAACGAAATAACTAATCCCTTAAAGCAGCCGATGTGACTCCGTGCCCTCCTGAGCATTGTATGATTAATCAGGACTTCACTACAGGACAGACGTGTGGTCACCGAGCTTCACACATTAGTATAAACACAGAACCCCTTCTCACAATAGCATGAGCTAATTACAATTAACAATACAAACAGTGATACAATACAATACAACAATACAATACAACCCCTCTCCTCAGCCTAGTAGGCAACAAACTATAGTATGAGTAGACTGCCCGCCTCCTACCCAGTTCTAGAGGCCAATGTGATCGGCTCTCTCAACTAACATGTTGAGTTCAGAATCAAACAAACTAAGAATAGTCTTTCCATATATCCTGGGAGATATTGTGGATAAATAATACTGTCCCATTCTAAGTAATCCAAGATATATTTTCTCAGTCACCTTGTGCCCAAAAGTGACTCCCGTCACAAGTGTATATTTTACAAATATTTACAGGTCAAATTAAAATCCCCATCATACTCTTCCTTTTACAGCAGGATCCCTACTAGAGTCCCCATCAAAATCCCCCATTACATGGTGGAGAGTTTAAGTGAAGACCATGGGCACCCTCTGCTGTCCTCAATCTGTGTACATTAGGGATATGCCACCGACTCTGCAGATAAAATCTTGTAGCGAGCCGGATGCGGCCCGTGGGCCGTAGTTTGGAGAGCCCTGAGATAGAAGATGCCTTTTCTGATCTGCTGGACAGAAGGGTAAGAAGATCTCCACTCCGGTCTAGATAAAAACGCTTTATGGTTCTAATGGGGTTACGTCTTGTGCCAACCCTGGATGATCAGTAGTAGAGTTCTTCTTTAAAGGCTAAGCGGTTGGGTCATCTATCCAGCTCCTTGTCTGGAGGATTCCAAAAGCAAAATCCCCCCCCCCCCCCAGGTTCTCAACTCCACTCTGCACCCCCCAATTTAATGTAGTAGTCAAGGTATCACGTCAAGACGCCCTCATTATGGTCATGAAAGGTGGGTCGAGTCTGGGATTCAGAAGTGGAGTTCCCAGGAAGGGAATGGTGGCCTCCATATTTTAGAATTGTCTTTTAACACCGCAGGCCCCTTTTCTGGTGTCACCACCATGACTTTTACCAGCACCAGGGGCGTCGCTAGGGGGTGGCGTCTGGGGCCAATAGCCCCGAGTCTCTGCAGGGGTCCCCAAGGAGAGGGGAGGCTCTCTGGGAACCCTTATGTAAGTGGGGGGCTCTCTGGGGACCCTGATGCAAGGGAGAGGCTCTCTGGGGACCCTAATGTAAGGGGGGCTCTCTGGGAACCCTGTTGTAAGTGGGGGGCTCTCTGGGAACCCTGTTGTAAGTGGGGGGCCCTCTGGGTACCCTGATGAAAGAGGGAGGCTCTCTGAGGACTCTGATGTAAGGGGGCTCTCTGGGGACCCTGATGTAAGTGGGGGGCTCTCTGTGGATATATATATATATATATATATACACACACACGTATATTACTGTATATACATGTGTATGCCCGCCCAAGCGTATGACTTTCTTTACTACGCTGCTATGGGCTCTAGCCCCAGATCTTTTGTAGACCCAGCAACGCCCCTGACCAGCACCCATAGGTGGTCTAGCCCCGTACCGATCAGGGGTTTCCATATTTGTAGACTGTATGTAATTGCAGTTTGATCATTTACATACCTTCAATTATTTCTGTCCACAGGGGCCATGGAGAGGCTGCAGAAAGCGAAGAAGAGTCGCGGCTACGAGGAGGAGCTTTCCGGCGTCCTCGAGAAGCAGGAGGACAAAGCGCCCGTCTCCGGTTCGTGTCACTGTGACTTCTGAAATCCATCTCTCTTTATCCGATGTGACCTTGGCGTTATGCGCTCAGGCGTTTATATGATACCCCGCAGAGGTTTACCGCTAATACTGCCGCTCACCGTGACAATCTGTTATATGATTGGATTCGGTTTTCTCCTGTTCAGCTAAAATGTGATATCTTCCATCTAATCATAAGGATACGAACTGTTTAAAGGGAGTTTTTTTTTATAAAATATGTCACCCAGGAATTGTTTCCCAGCTCTGCTACTGCAGGTCCCAGTTGCATGCATATATATATTCTGACAGTGCCCTGGCGGCGCCCGGGGCACATGACCCCTCTGCCCCCCCCCCCAGTTATGGCCACATAAATATATATATATAACTGAAACTTGGGGGGGGGGGGCAGTGCCTCGGGTCAGCATCCAGGAGAATGGCAGAAGGCGGAGAGAGCTGGGACATCACGATCACATCTACAGTACAGCCTGGGGGTCCACAACCTGAGAGGGGTAGCAGGGGGGGGGGGGGGGCAGAATTTAGTTGAACTGATAGGCTGTATCCTCCTGCAGCAGCTTAAAGCCTGCTTTTCCTCCTCTCTCTCCCGCTGGCGTTCAGCTCCTGCAGGAGGATACAGCCCATCGGTTCCATTAAATGCAGCAGTTGCAACCCCTCCTATCCAAATTTCAACTTTCTTATGCTGCCTGCCCCCCCCCCCCACCACTCCCTTGGCAGTACCCCTGCAACCCCCACCCCATAGTGCTATCGTCTCCTCTCCTCCTGGCTGCTGTGGGGGGATGTTCCAGGGGCATACTTTCCAACTTTTTGAGATGGGAATGAGGGACACCTATTAGCAAAAGTATGCAGGCATAAGACACACCCCCTGCCACGCCCCCTTAAAGGAGAATTGTACAAAAAAAAAAAAGAAGATTGGGTAAACCCACAAGTGCTTTTTTTTACCACCACTATTCCTTTATATTGGCTTCTGAAATGTACAAATGCAGCAATTTAGAATTTGGAGGAAAGGTTTAGCACTGGGAAACACTTTTTGAAAGATTAAAAAGTGCATTTTATATACAACTATATAGATCAGACCAAAATGAGGGGGAAAGTGGGACAGAGGGACATTGTTTGAAATCAGGGAGAGTCCATTCAACATCAGGGACAGTTTTGGTGAGTAATTTACTCATAGCTCCCAACTGTCCCTGATTTGTCCCTCTGTCCCTCTTCTCCCCTCATTTGTCCCTCATTTTGGTCTGATCCATATAGATGTATATAAAATGCACTTTTTATCTTTCAAAAAGTGTTTCCCAGTGCTAAACCTTTTTATCCAAATTCTAAATTGCTGCGTTTGTAAATTTTAAAAGCCAATATGAAGGAATAGTAGTGGTAAAAAAAGCACTTGTGGATTTAACCTTTTTTTGGGGTTCATTCTCCTTTAAGGGGGTGTGGCAGGTGGGCGTGCCCTATGCCTACATACACTTGCTAGTAGGTGTCCCTCATTTCCATCTCAAAATGCTGGGAGGTATGAATTTACTGGCCCCTTCTTTTTCTGAATGAACACAGTGAGAGATTGGTACCGATTACTCACTGTGTTCATTCAATGTTGAAGCATAGTAATCTGTGCTTCAGTTTGTGAATGAACAGGGAAGCCACTCAGCACAGAGCACTTTCTATTCATTCCCTGTCCAGTGCAGCTGAGGCCGCAGAGAAAGGGATTGGAGAAGCTCTGTCTTCGGTCCCTTACTCGGTCTTAAAAGTAAGACATCGGGGGTCTTTCTATACCCCTGATACTTCACCAAACACTCCAATGGGGCTCCTAAAAAATTGTAAATAATATTAAAAAATTAGATAAAAATAAAAAACTATTGACACCGTCCTCTTCTGTCAAACTGAGTCTTTGCCCTTTGTGAAAGAATGTCTAGTTTTGCCAATATATATATATATATTCATACCATGCTGCAAGTGCAAGAAGCATCATGCTGATAGGAGTAGAGAGCAGAGTGACAGAGAGGTGACCTTATCAGTTTTCTGATTCTCCATTTTACTGTCCAGTCAATGGCTTGGGGAGGGACAAGACCTTTAAGTGTTACTTAACTGCAGCAGCTTCCCTGCTCTGCCCGACAAGGGTGGGGGATGGTGGGAGCGGCGGGTGAAGAGGATAGTGAGAGGGGGTGCAGGAATGATGAGAGGGGGGAGGGGATAAAGAGGTTGCGCGAGGAGCAGAGGATAGTAAGATAAAGAAGGGAGTGTGGGGAGTGCTGAGACAGGTGACAAGGCGCAGGGGATGGTAAGAGGGGGAAGGGGGTGCGGGAGATTGTGGGCAGGAGTCAAGGGGTGCAGGGAATGGTGAAAGAAAGAAGGGGGTGCAGGGAATGGAGGTGCAGCAGTACTGGGACAGGATCGTCCAGCACACAGGGCAAGGATGCAGAACTGTGCCCCCCCCTCCCCCTCCTAACACATGCTGTAGAATGGGTGTACCACCTTGTGCCCGTTCTTTGCCCCCTTGCTCTGTCTATGATTTGGCATGGAGCGTGGCCAAACACTTGTTTTCTTTGAACTAGCTGTGGGTGGATGGAGTGGGAAGTGCGTATGTTGGAGCACAACTCAGTGCAGACATGAAGCTGGTTGGCAGCCACTGATCTGGAGCATGTGTGCAGTGAGGGGGGCGCCTTCCCCTGCCACTGTGCTCTGGGGGGCTACCGCTCCTGTCCACCCCTTGTTCTGGCCCTGAGGTGTGGGGGAAGCGGGCGCAGGAGCTGGAGAGAAGGGAAAGGGGGTGCAGGGGATGGTGAGAAGGGGAAGGGGGTGCAGGGTATGGTGAGAAGGGGAAGGGGGTGTAGTGGATGGTGAGAAGGGGGTGCAGGGGATGGTGAGGGGAGAAGGGGGTGTAGTGGATGGTGAGAAGGGGGTGCAGGGGATGGTGAGAAGGGAGAAGGGGGTGTAGTGGATGGTGAGAAGGGGGTGCAGGGGATGGGGAGATGGGGAAGGAGGTGCAGGGGATGGTGAGAATGGGAAAGGAGTGCATGGGGTGTTGAGAGGAGAAGGGGGTGTAGTGGATGGTGAGAAGGGTAAGGGGGTGCTGGGGATAGTGAGAAAGGGGGTGCTGGGGAAGGGGAGATGGGGAACGGGTGCTAGGGATGGTGAGAAGGGGGGAAAGCAGTGGATGGTGAGAAGAGGAACAGAATGCAGTGGATGGTGAGAGGGGAAGGGTGTGCAGGGGATGGTGAGAGGGGAAGGGTGTGCAGGGGATGGTGAGAGGGGAAGGGTGTGCAGGGGATGGTGAGAGGGGAAGGGGGTGCAGGGGATGGTGAGAGGGGAAGGAGGTGCAGGGGATGGTGAGAGGGGAAGGGGGTGCAGGGGAAGGAGGTGCAGGGGATGGTGAGAGGGGAAGGGGGTGCAGGGGATGGTGAGAGGGGAAGGGGGTGCAGGGGAAGGGGGTGCAGGGGATGGTGAGAGGGGAAGGGTGTGCAGGGGATGGTGAGAGGGGAAGGGTGTGCAGGGGATGGTGAGAGGGGAAGGGTGTGCAGGGGATGGTGAGAGGGGGAAGGAGTGCATGGGATGTTGAGAGGAGAAGGGGGTGCTGGGGATGGTGAGAAGGGTAAGGGGGTGCTGGGGATGGTGAGAAGGGGGGGATGCAGTGGATGGTGAGAAGAGGAACAGAATGCAGTGGATGGTGAGAGGGGAAGGGGGTGCAGGGGATGGTGAGAATGGGAAAGGGGTGCATGGGATGTTGAGAGGAGAAGGGGGTGTAGTGGATGGTGAGAGGGGAAGGAGGTGCTGGGGATGGTAAGAGGAACAGGGTGCAGGGGATGGTGAGAAGGGGAAAGGAGTGCATGGGGTGTTGAGATGAGAAGGGGGTGTAGTGGATGGTGAGAAGGGTAAGGGGGTGCTGGGGATTGGGAGACGGGGAAGGGGTTCAAGGGATGGTGAGAAGGGGGGAGTGCAGTGGATGGTGAGAAGGGAAAGGGGTGCAGGGGATGTTGAGAGGAGAAGGGGGTGTAGTGGATGGTGAGAAGGGGAAAGGAGTGCATGGGGTGTTGAGAGGAGAAGGGGGTGTAGTGGATGGTGAGAAGGGGGTGCAGGGGATGGTGAGAAGGGTAAGGGGGTGCAGTGGAAGGTAAGAGGGGAAGGATGTGCAAGGGATGATAAGAAGAGGAACAGGGTGCAGGGGATGGTTGGAAGTGGAATGGGGTGCAGTGGATGGTGAGAGGAGAAGGGGGTGCTGGGGACGGTGAGAATAAAGTAGGTGTAGGGGGTGTTCAGGGGGTGTTCAGGGGATGGTCGGGGGGGGGGGGGGGCGGGGTGAAGGGGGTACATTCAAATATATCAGAACATATAATATCCACATACAGAAGACGGAATAAGCAGCCTATAATATTTTTGGCATTCTCTTTTACAATGAGATGGGTTTCCTCCATTCACGTTCATCTCGTTCTTCCAATAACACAGCGAACAGATCCTCCAATCCTGCGGGAATGAGGTCAGATATTGAGGCACAGCAGAGGAAGTCATTAGAATGCAGCATCAGAAAGCCGTCTCCCCGAGAGAGAGCCCCAGATTTCTGACCTGTAAACAAATTATTTTCTTTCTCTGTGCAGAAAAATCAGACGAGTTCCCTCTTCACGGCAGATTCTCGGCAAGCGAGGCGGCCAAGAGGCAGCCAGAGGAAGAGAGGAAGGCGAGCTCGGAGCGCTCCCAGGAAGGCGACAGCGGCGAGGAGCTGGAGAGTAACGAGATCAGCAAGAGAGAGGAGACCCCGGAGGACGAGGAGGAGATCGACAATCACATCACCGATGAGATCAATGACATGGAGCTTCCCAAGGACAATCAGGAAGACGTCAGCGAAGGAGCGTCCGAGGAGAAGGAGGCCGTGTCCAAGAAGGATCCTGAGGATGAGGAGATTGGAGACCATGACAAGGAAGACCTAAAGCAGGAGAGCAATGAGACGGAGAACGAGGAGGACGACACGCAGCGGGAGGACAGTACGTTCCAGGCTACCTGATATTATAAGTGTTTAGGCTTGGGCAATGCCGGGACAATGTCATCTAGAGCCCAGGGCGAACATGCCAAAACCCCCCCCAATATGTATGAGCAATATGTGTCAGCAAAAATCCCCCCACAAAAACACTGAGCACCAATCTGCACACTTACCCCCTAAGCATAAATTCCTCCTTCTCCCAGTACAAATCCACCTCCTGGCTGAAACGGTGAAAGATATCTGAGAAAATATGGGGAAGTACAGAAAGAACAGGATACTGAGAGACCATGAAGATTTTATTTTATCATAAAAGGATGAGCCGACGCATTTCAGAGGTTGTAAATAAATGACAACCTTCATCAGGGCTCCTCAAGGTTGTAGGTGCTCTTCAGTATTAAAGCAGCTGATTGTACTTCTGCTCTAAATATTGAGATTTGAGGTCCCATTTACACTATTCTGTACTAGTAACCAGGAGAATAGGTGTGGGTACTCCCCAATTTACCCCTCGTCAATGTCCCCTACCCACCTCCGAGCACAATCCTCTGCAGTCAGGAACAATAGAATACTACCCCGGCAACAATAACCCTCCCACCCCCCAGCAACAATAGACCTCCAATGCAATAATACAGTAGATATCCCAGTAGCCAGCAACAATAGACCCTTCTTCCTCGACAGTAGATCCCTCCCAGCAACAACAGATTCCCTCCAGCAACAATAGATCCCCCCAGCAACAACAGATTTACTCCAGCAACAATAGATCTCCCCAGCAACAATAGACACCCCCCAGCGACAACAGATCCCTCCAGCAACAACAGATCCCCCCCCCCCCCCATCGACAACAGATTGTCTCCAGCAATAAAAGATCCCCCCATCAACAACAGATTGCCTCCAGCTACAATAGATCCCCCCCCCCCCGTGACAACAGATTCCCTCCAGCACCAATAGACCATCGGCAACATAATACTACCCCGACAACACCCCTCCACCCCCCAGAAAAATAGACCTCCAATGTAACAATACAGTAGATATCCCAGTAACCAGCAACAATAGACCCCTCCATCGACAGTAGATCCCTCCCAGCAACAACAGATTCCCTCCAGTAACAATAGATCACCCCAGCAAAAACAGATTCCCTCCAGCAACAACAGATCCCCAGCAACAATAGAACCCCCGACGACAACAGATTCCCTCCAGCAACAATAGATCCCCCCCAGCAACAATAGATCCCCCCTAGCAACAATAGACCCCCCCCCAGCAACAATAGATTCCCCCCCAGCAACAACAGATTCCCTCCAGCACCAATAGACCATCGTCAACAAAATACTGCCCCAACAACAATAACCCTCCCACCCCCCACCCCCCCAGCAACAATAGATCTCCAATGTAATAATACAGTAGATATCCCAGTAACCAGCAACAATAGACCCCTTCATCGACAGTAGATCCCTCCCAGCAACAGATTCCCTCCAGCAACAATAACCCCCCCCCCCAGCAACAACAGATTCCCTCCAGTAACAATAGATCCCCCCAGCAAAAACAGATTCCCTCCAGCAACAACAGATCCCCAGCAACAACAGATTCCCTCCAGCAACAATAGATCCCCCAGCTTCAACAGATTCCCTCCAGCAACAATAGATCCCCCCAGCAACAACAGATTCCCTCCAGCACCAATAGACCATCGCCAACAAAATACTGCCCCAACAACAATAACCCTCCCACCCCCCCCCAGCAACAATAGACCTCCAATGTAATAATACAGTAGATATCCCAGTAGCCAGCAACAATAGACCCCTCCATCGACAGTAGATCCCTCCCAGCAACATAAGAACCCCCCCAGGAACAATAGATCCTTGAAGCAATAATAGACCCTGAAGCAACAGTAGACCTCCCTCCACCAAAAACAGATCCCTGAAGCAACAATAGACCCCTCTCCAGCTACAATAGACCCTCAGCAACAAAATACTACTCCAACAATAACCCCCCAGCAACCATAGACCCCCAATGTAATAACACAATATATCTTTCAGCAGCCAGCAACAATAGATCTCCCAGCAGCTGGGATCAATAGACCCTCCAACACACCCCAGCACCCCATTCAGTGCTGGAGGTGCCGCAACTGCGTTTCCCCCCCCCATGTTCCCGCTGAAAAATAGCCCTGCCAGTCACACACTGCAATGCACCTGACCTATTTTGGTGCGATGGGGTGTCAGCGATGGCTCCCCATTGCACCTTGCCAAAAAAACAATGCATGCCGCGCTGCCACAAAAAAAAAAATCTTACATGGTAATGGAATGGAATGGACTCAACACAATAAAGGTTGGAATGATTCAACCGGCA
Organism: Lithobates clamitans; assembly: GCA_037952925.1. Classification (NCBI taxonomy): domain Eukaryota; kingdom Metazoa; phylum Chordata; class Amphibia; order Anura; family Ranidae; genus Lithobates; species Lithobates clamitans. The sequence continues at coordinate 15,493 of JBBGZY010001747.1, read as the reverse complement.
CTGTGAATGGCCCCCAATGTTTATCATTTCTAACCCGTTCAATCCCCAAATCATCATCTACATTCTTACCAGAAAAATTCACATGAAGGGACCCTTTACAATCCCAAAATGCATCAGCGTGTTCTTCTGACTCTTCATACTAAGAAAGTTAGAGGAAGGAGCAGAGTCCTCCAGCAGTGCAGAGTATTTCAGGAGAGGAGAGTTATAGAGGAAGGAGCAGAGTCCTCCAGCAGTGCAGAGTATTTCAGGAGAGGAGAGTTATAGAGGAAGGAGCAGAGTCCTCCAGCAGTGCAGAGTATTTCAGGAAAGGAGAGTTAGAGCAGTGTTTCTCAACTCCGGTCCTCAAGGCGCCCCAACAGGTCATGTTTTCAGGATTTCCCTCAGATGAAATTGCTGTGGTAATTACTAAGGCAGTGAAACTGATCAAATCACCTGTGCAAACTAATGGAAAGCCTGAAAACATGACCTGTTGGGGTGCCTTGAGGACTGGAGTGGAGAAACACTGAGTTAGAGGAAGGAAAAGAATCGATTTGTTATGTCCATTATTTCTTGTCTTCTTCTAGACTCGATGAGGATTCCTGAGGAGACCAGATCGGAAGTTGAGACCAGCAAGGAAAGCCAACCACAGGAAAGCGAGACGACTGACTGTTCCGACGACGAAACCACCAAAGACCTGGAAGATTCCAAACGATGGAACAAAATGGATGAGCTGGCCAAGGAGCTTCGAGCCAAGAGGTGCGCCAAGCGTGACACCAGCGAGGAGGACCCAGACCGATCCATGAAAATTCCCATCAAAGACCAAAAGTACGAGCCGGCCAGCGAGGAGCACGAAGACAGACAACAGCAGCAAACCTCAAGAGAGGACACGGAGCCTCAGATGTCCAAAAGGCCAGAAGAGAGGAAGGAGGAAGAGGGCAGTGCCAACAGGAAGACCGAGGTTGGTGTTAGAACATCAGAAAGGTCACAGTAAAAGCAGCAGCTCGTGCCATTGTCCGCTACACAATGGTACGTTGTCCATAACTGCGACACGCCTATACATTACCACCACACCGCCATCCTATCATGCTGAAGATCTGAACATAATGCAACCTTTTTCACTTTTTACATACTTCCTCTTCCATATCGTCACGATTACATTTCCTATACAGGTTGGCCAATGCTTTGAGTTGAGCTTTGGGTGGGAACCATAAAATATTTAGGATTGAAGGAGCACCACATCGAATGTATGGGAGTTGGGCTCCCCATACACTGTGAGAATTTGCTTAGTGGCTTTGGAGTCCAAAAAGCATTTTAATACCTTAATATAGTTAAAGCCATTAAGAAGGCACCTTAGAGCCCTTGAAACGCGTTGCCTTGGCGTTTTTTTTTTTACACTTGTTTAAATTCATGGATGCTGGACTCAATAGAGATAAATAAGATCCAATGAGGGAGTTTTTTTTTTGCTGTACTGCACGGCTCTCACATCTGGTTCATATCATATCACTGCTCATAGATCTCTGTGGGTGTCTGTTTGGTTGAGTGCGCTCTCATCTCTCTTAAAAATCATAGAAACAATTGGCATGTTTTTTAAAATGAAATTCTTGGTTTTTTTTATACTTTTACATCTCAGTGCTACTCATCTTCTGCAGACTCTTTGCAGCCACTTCATACCTGTGTGCACTATAGAGATGACTACATAGCATTTCCTAGGGCGTGTTTCCTGATGGTGACTACATTTATCCAGGCCTGTGCAATGTGTACAGAACAGCCAAACCCACATTGGGGGTTGATTTACTAAAACTGGAGACTTCAAAAAGCTGCGTAACTCTGCATAGAAACCAATTAGCTAGGGCTACAGCGTGGGCCTTAATTTCCGGGAGGCTGCCGCGCATGAGCTGCCTGTGCGCCCTCCTGTGGGGGGCGCGCTCTTTGGTCACCGAGTCTATGAGACTTGGCTGATTACAGATCGTCGTAAGGGTCCGATCCCGGTCCCTTACCACGTGATCAGCTGTCAGCCAATGACAGCTGATCACGTGATGTAAACAAAAGATCGGTAATCGGTCCCTCACACAGAGAGCCGCGGCTGCCTCATCTGTGCCCACTAGTGCCACCTGCCAGTGCTATCAGTACCCACCAGTGCCACCTATCAATGCCCACCAGTGCCTCCTCATCAGTGCCACCGATCAGTGCTGCCTATCAGTGTCACCTACCAGTGCCACCCATCAGTGCCCTTTAGCGTCACCTATCAGTGCCGCCCATTAGTGTCAACCATCAGTGCCACCTCTCAGTGCTGCCTTATCAGTGCCCTTCAGTGCCGCCCATTAGTGTCAACCATCAGCGCCACCTCTCAGTGCTGCATTATCAGTGCCCTTCAGTGCCGCCCATTAGTGTCAACCATCGGCGCCACCTCTCAGTGCTGCATTATCAGTGCCACCTATCAGTGCCACTCAGTGTAAACCATCAGTGCCACCTCTCAGTGCTGCCTTATCAGTGCCACCTATCAGTGCCGCCCATTAGTGTCAACCATCAGTGACACCTCTCAGTGCTGCCTTATCAGTGCTAACCATCAGCGCCACCTCTCAGTGCTGCATTATCAGTGCCCTTCAGTGCCGCCCATTAGTGTCAACCATCAGTGACACCTCTCAGTGCTGCCTTATCAGTGCTAACCATCAGCGCCGCCTCTCAGTGCTGCATTATCAGTGGCACCTATCAGTGCCCTTCAGTGCCACTCAGTGTAAACCATCAGTGCCACCTCTCAGTGCTGCCTTATCAGTGCCACCTATCAGTGCTGCCCATTAGTGTCAACCATTAGTGCCACAACTCAGTGCTGCCTTATCAGTGCCACCTATCAGTGCCCTTCAGTTCTGCCCATTAGTGTCAACCATCAGTGCCACCTCTCAGTGCTGCATTATCAGCGCACATCAATGAAGGAGAAAAATTACCTCTTTTCAAAATTTTATAACAAACTATGAAACAGTTTCTTTTTTCTAATATTCAGTCTTTTTTTTTTTCGTTTTTATTTATTAATTTTTTTTGCAAAAAACAAAAACCCCAGTGGAGATTAAACACCACCTAAAGAAAGCTCTATTTGTGTGAAAAAAAATGATAAAAATGTAATTTGGGTGCAGCGTTGCATGACCGCGCAATTGCCATTCAAAGTGTGAGAGCGCTGAAAGCTGAAAATTGGTCTGGGGCAGGAAGGGGGGTTCAAGTGCCCGGTAAGCAATATACAGCTCTACCAGATTCTGAGGGCTCCAGTTTTAGTAGATCTCCCCCATTAGTCTCTATTGGAAGTGCCTAAGACAGGATGACCACACAGGAGCACAACTGGGAGACGGAGACAAAGCGTTGTCACCCTACAACAGGAAGTGCATGGACAAGACCTTTATAGCAGGATCACCAGGGACTATTTAAATAAGGTATATGTGGATAGGGGCAAGTGGCACTACCTGTGTTGGATACGTACCAGTTATGTGTTAGCTATATAGCTATATATTAACTGTGTGCTCTCCTAGAAGTGAATTAAAAATGTGCTATTACAGAACCGTATAATAAGTTGTATATGTGCCCAATGGGATAGATATCCCGTACCAGAGGATGCAACCAAATTATACAGGTGTACCAACAAAGTATATATATATATATATATATATATATATATATATATATATATATATATATATATATATACAGGTGTAACAGAAAATATCATCAACAGTAGTGACATTAATTATATAAATAGTAAGTGTACCAGCACACAGCCCCCTCCTGATGTATAAGGGGTTGACCATATATTAACAATTCGTTCTTTCAGCTGTAGCACTGGCTAGTAAAGAGTCTCTATTTAGTCCATACCCAGTGCCATGTATTGGTTAAATATATCTCCACCGTGTACAAGTGGCGTGTTATGCTGGGGGAACAATCACAGCCCCCTTTTTTACCATAAGTGCAGTCAATGTTAATAAGGACCAAGTGTAACGTGTGTCAAAAATATATATATAAATATATAACAAGTAAAAAATAAAATAACCAAATATGTCAAAAATATACCAATTGTGACAGAAATATAAAATATAAAAAAGTGTAGATGATAAAGATCAATATTGTGAAAGTCCTAGCTTGAAGACTCATTCAAAAGTTCCTGCATGAGGTGACTGTAGTGATAGCAGCAGTTGATGATATCCAGTGACTTGCGGTGCTCCCCCTCAAGGGTCCCCACTCACCAGCTCCCTGCACCCCTGCAGGGGTAAAAGGCATCTAGTATCCTCGATGTTTTCTTGGAATCCAATGGGGTTGTCCCTAGGGGGCTTCCGCTCCAAGTGTAGCTATCCTTCAGGGTTAGGTTTTATCTTCATATAAGAGAAAACAGGGCTCCCATAGTGTGATAACGTAGTGTATTTATTAAAAAATTACTAGGTCCAATGACCAATGATAAAATTAATATAAAGAAAGTTTAAAAACAATTAACACTCCCGCAAAGGAAGTGAAGATTTCACACTGCGTAAGGGAGATCAAGCCCGGAGAGGAGCTCGTGGATGTACGCTAACAGCTGAGCGGCGTGCGCCCCAGCTGCGTTCCACACTCTCTCCGACTTCCGCGTATGACGTAGGTACGTAGCTCCGCCTTACGCGTTTCGTCATCGACGTTCTCAAAGGCGTTTTTTTCTGACTATTTAAATAAAGCCACAGGCTTCAGGTCCGCCCCATAGCACATAACTTGATCCGGCTCTTCCGGGTAGGGCGGGCGCGCACACGCACGCGCGCGCACCCGCAGGTTATTTAGTACACAGGCAGAACGGCTGTTCAGTCAGGAAGGCATTTATCCTGTGTTCCTGCAAAGCAGAGACACCGATCCCCTAATAAAAGCACCTCCCACAGTTTAGAGAAACAAAGGTCAAGCACATAGTTAACCCTTTGATCGGCCCTGATGTGCTAAAAAAAATATGCACTGTCACTGTACTAATGACACTGGCTGGGATGGGGGGGTTAACATCTAGGGCGATCAAAGGGTTAAACGTGTGACTAACATGTGTTAGACCCCCCCATACACACTATTAGATTTTCTGCAGATTTTTGTCTTCAGATTTACCAAAACCATATAATAATATGAGGTCAAACCTTTGGGGTTGCAATTTGTATGCAACCCCATAGTATTCAAATATTTTTTCAAATATTAACGAATTTCCAAATATTTTTGAATATTAACAATTTCCGAATATTAAAGAATTTCCGCATATTCATTTTAAATTTCCAAATATTAACAAAATTTCCAAATATTTTTGAATATTAACGAATTTGTCTAAATTTATTAAAAAACTAATTCGGAAGTAAACGAATTGCACACGTCTAACATTCATCCAAGAAATGCTGATGTAATGTAAAGATCTTATCAATGTTGTTTTATTGAGTTTCTATTATAAAATTCTGATTAAAAATGGCAAACAAGATTACATTCGCTTTCTTTCCTGCAGGATCAAGAACTGGAGAGCCTGGCCGCCATCGAGGCCGAGCTGGAAAACGTCGCCCACAAACTGCATGATTTGAGGAGGGGATGAACTACGACCCAACAATAAAAAAAAATTAAAAAATAATATACACCATTGCACCTTTTTACATGCGTGTCCTACATTAACCCTACGACCGCCATCGGCAAAACGCATTGCGAACCCTTATGGCAGGATTGGGGTTAAAGAGAACCTTTTCACGAAAGAGACTTAGGAGGCCGCCAATGCTGACCATCCTTTTTTAAAAACGCTAACCGCCTGGCTGTCATCCTGGTCCTCCGGCTTCAATCGGAGCCTCAGAACAAGCATGCAGACCAGGACCTTCTCTCCGAATTTTCCTGACCTGCATGCTCGTGCCAAGCCCAAGTCTCCAAGCCAGGAGGTCGGTATAACAGCCATTTTCGGGAGGAGAGGACCAATGGCCGCCCCCGTAAGGCTCTCATGATGAGTTTACTTTAAACCTGCACTAGTTTTTTTCATTGTCCTCACCCGTCTGTCATACAGGAAGGTCGTCACACATTCGTCTTTTTTCTGGGTGGGGGAGATTAGCTCTTGGCACAGATTATTTTTCGATCCATTTTCAGGCGCGGCAGAGGCAATACGAAGGTGTCCGATGATGAGGGGTGAATCTGACGACATCTCAGTTTTTGTTTTTTTTTCTCTATGGCTTCAGTTTGGATGTTAAACGCTTTTTAGTACAACTGTCATTTTTATGTTAGATTGACATATTGCAATAACTTGTTACTTTTTGATTAAATCTGGAAGTGGAGGTTCTATTCTGTTGTAAAAATAATTTACAGGGAAATAAAATGAGATTTTTTTCCTTTGCGTCTCGCGTTTCATTTGCTACATTGTTTTGTGCATCAAATTTACACTATAAAAGGCCAAGAATGTTCTCCACCCTCCGCATGATGGAGTTCAGGTGTTCCCATTGAAGGGAAGGTGAATACTGCATCATACAAAAGACATCTTAGACCAGGCATAACTAAATGGCAGACCGCGGTCCGGACCCAGCCACCCGTCCCCGATCCGGACCCAGCCACCCGTCCCCGATCCGGACCCAGCCACCCGTCCCCGATCCGGACCCAGCCACCCGTCCCCGATCCGGACCCAGCCACCCGTCCCCGATCCGGACCCAGCCACCCGTCCCCGATGCGGACCCAGCCACCCGTCCCCGATGCGGACCCAGCCACCCGTCCCCGATGCGGACCCAGCCACCCGTCCCCGATGCGGACCCAGCCACCCGTCCCCGATGCGGACCCAGCCACCCGTCCCCGATGCGGACCCAGCCACCCGTCCCCGATGCGGACCCAGCCACCCGTCCCCGATGCGGACCCAGCCACCCGTCCCCGATGCGGACCCAGCCACCCGTCCCCGATGCGGACCCAGCCACCCGTCCCCGATGCGGACCCAGCCACCCGTCCCCGATGCGGACCCAGCCACCCGTCCCCGATGCGGACCAGCCACCCGTCCCCGATGCGGACCCAGCCACCCGTCCCCGATGCGGACCCAGCCACCCGTCCCCGATGCGGACCCAGCCACCCGTCCCGATGCGGACCCAGCCACCCGTCCCCGATGCGGACCCAGCTACCCCTCCCCGATACGGACCCATGGTCGCACTGTTTAGGAGCCTTCCTTTCCCCACTTCTGTCATTTTCAAGACAGCATGGAGAGCAGGAAGCAGGGAATAGCAATGATGCAATGATAGAGCAGGAGGCACAGCGGCACTGGATGGAGGGCGGGAGCTGCATGAGTTAACGTTACAGATTAACCAGCAGGTGATTGGTTGCTAGGACACTGGGCAGCCCTAGCAACGAATCAACCAGCTTGTTATTAGGAAAAGTTAACCTCGGTAGCCCTCATCCAGTGCTGCTGTTCCTTCCGGCTGCTCTTCGCTCTGTGTAAGGTGGCCAAGAGGACGTGGCTGTGAATTGGGGAAGGGGGGGGGTTGGGAAGGTGGTAGTGATGTCTGTGTGTAATTTGAAGGGGGTGGCAGATGTGAAGGGGCAGAACACATTATTGTGGCAGGAAGGTGATGTGAAAGGGGAGCAGTACTCTGGGGGGGGGGGGGGGGTAATGTGAGGGGGGGGCAAGTGGGGGAGATGTAAAGGGAGAAGTACTGTGGGGAGTGATGTAAAGGGAGAAATACTGTGGGGAGTGATGTACAGGGAGGCAAGTGCTGGTGGGGAAGTAGATTTATAGGGGGGGCAGTGCCGTGTGTGGTGGGGGGTGATGTAAAGGGAAGCAGCTAAGGGGGCAGTAATGTGGAGAGAGATCTGAAGGGCAGTGCTGTCCGGGGGGGGGGGGGGGGGGGTGATGTAAAGGGGAGCAGTGCTGTGTGTGGTGGGGGGGGTGATGTAAAGGGGAGCAGTGCTGTGTGTGGTGGGGGGGGGTGATGTAAAGGGGAGCAGTGCTGTGTGTGGTGGGGGGGTGATGTAAAGGGGAGCAGTGCTGTGTGTGGTGGGGGGGGGTGATGTAAAGGGGAGCAGTGCTGTGTGTGGTGGGGGGGGGGGGGGTGATGTAAAGGGGAGCAGTGCTGTGGTGGGGAGATGTAAAGGGGGGTGTGATGTAAAGGGAAGCAGCTAAGGGGGCAGTAATGTGGAGAGAGATCTGAAGGGCAGTGCTGTCCGGGGGGGTGATGTAAAAGGGGGCAATTGTAAAGAGGGGTTTCCTCCGGGTACTCCGGTTTCCTCCCACACTCCAAAGACATGCTGGTAGGTTAATTAGATCCTGTCTAAATTGTCCCTAGTATGTATGAATGTGAGTTAGGGACCTTAGATTGTAAGCTCCTTGAGGGTAGGGACTGATGTGAATGTACAATGTATATGTAAAGCGCTGCGTAAATTGACGGCGCTATATAAGTACCTGAAATAAGTAAATAAAGTGCTGTGGGGAGGGGTGATGTGAAAGGGGGGGGGGGGATTCCTTATTTTGAAGGGGGTTAATGCAAAGTGGACCTTAATGTGAAGGGGCAGCGAAGTGGGTGACTGATGTGCGGGGGACTGAGGACGCCGATATGAGAATGGGGATTGTGATATAAAATGAGGGGGGCTGTAATGAGAAGGATCTGAGACATTGCAACAATATGTGATTCAGACTTCGGCTGAAAGAAAATTTTACTGATCAGACCTCCGTGAATTTTAATTCAATACCCTCCCTTTTAGACAAGTGTGGTCTTCCCACCTCTTGATAACAGTTTGGGGAAGACCCTTTTCGGTTTCACCATGACTGTGCCCCTGTGTACGAAGCCAGCTCCACAAAGACATGGATGACCAGTTTGGTGTGAAGGAACATGAGTGTCCTACAAGGAACCCGGACCTCTACCCTACTGAATACCTTTGGGATAGAGTGGAACTGATAGTGAGCCAGGTTTTCTCAACAAACATCAGTACCTGACCTCATAAATGGGGACACAAATTCCCACAGTTACACTCAACAAAATCTTGTAGAAAGTCTTCCCAGGACATAAGAGGGTGTTATAGCCACAAAAAGGGACAAAATCCATATGAATGGCCATAGGGGATGGAGGGCAACTCCGTATTAATAGCCATGGATTTGTCCAACAGGCTGATACAAGTGTGATGATCAAGTGTCTCAAATGAAGGGTACTGTTAATATTACATCATACAAAGACATTGTAGAGAATTGTGCTTTTCCAGCATTGTGGTAACAGTTTGGGAAAGGTCCTTTTCCGTTGTGCCCCCTCTCTGTACAGAGCCAGCTCCACAAAGACATGGGTTGACTAGTTTTTTGGTGTGGAGGAACTGGAGTGTTCTGCATAGTCCTGACCTCAGTCCTACTGAACACCTTTGGGATGAATTAGAATGCTGAGGGTGAGCCAGGTCTTCTCATCCAACATCAGTACCTGACCTCAGAAATAGGCACAAATTCCCACAGACACTCCAAAATCTGGTGGAAAGCCTTCCAAAAAGGAGGATATTATAGCTTGAAAAGGGGGAGCAACTCCTTATTAAATGGCCATGTGGGGAGGGGAGGGAGTCTTCCCAGAAAAGTGGAGAATGTCAAAGCCACAAAGAGGGACCAGCTCCATACAGTTGGCCATGGGGGATAGAGGACAAATCCATATTAATGGCCATGATGAATTTAAAATGGGATATCCTACAGGCTCATACAGGTATGATGGTCAGGTGTCTCCAAAGAAGGGTTCTGTTAATACTACATCATACAAAGACATTGTAGAGAATTGTGGTCTTCCAGACTTGTGGTAATAGCTTGGGGAAGACCCTTTTGTGTTCCAGCATGACTGTTATCCTGTGTACAAAGTCAGCTCCATAAAGACATGGTTTTCCCAGTCTAGTGTGGAGGTGTCCTGACTTGAACCCTACTGAACACCTCTGGGATGAATCAAATAACTGATGGTGAGCCAGGCCTTCTCAATCACCATCAGCACCTCACCTCTCATATCGGCACACATTCCCACGGACACCCTCCATAATCTTGTGGCAAGTCTTCCCAGAAGAGTGGAGGCTGTTACACTTGGGGGACCAACGTCATATTTATGACCATAGGTGGGGAGGGGGCAACTCCATATTAATGACCATGATTTTGGATTAGGATGTCCAACAAGCTCATATGGGTGTGATGGTCGGTGTTCAAAGACTTTTGGCCACATGGTGCAATTCTCTTTTGTAGACCTCAGCTTTGTGTACAGGGGCGTGTTTTTTTTGTTTGCATTTGACGTCAAACTCGGGTCATCAGATTCCTATTATTCTGAACAAGTGTCAGAATTCTTATCTCTATACTCTATTTCAGGTTAGAGACTCAAAAAAGCAGAATGACAGCAAGGGAAGGAGGAAGGGACAGGGGAATGGAAGGGGGCATGGAATGGGGAAGGTAAGGGATAGGGGAAGGGACTATGGAAGGGATAGGGTAAGGGAGAATGATAGGAAGGGGGGAAGGGAGAATGATAGCTATAGGGGAAGAGAGAATAGAAGGGGTAGGGGAAGAGAGAATAGAAGGGGTAGGGGAAGAGAGAATAGAAGGGGTAGGGGAAGCGAGAATGGAAAGGTTAGGGAAGGGATAAAGGATGGGGGAATGGATAAAGGATGGGGGAAGGGACAGGTAAAAGGGGGAAGGGTCAAGGGGAAAGTAAAAGGGGCAGGAGGGGGGAAGATAAGGGGCAGGAGGGGGGAAGATAAGGGGCAGGAGGGGGGAAGATAAGGGGCAGGAGGGGGGAAGATAAGGGGCAGGAGGGGGGAAGATAAGGGGCAGGAGGGGGGAAGATAAGGGGCAGGAGGGGGGAAGATAAGGGGCAGGAGGGGGGAAGATAAGAGGCAGGGGGGAAGATAAGGGGCAGGGGGGTAGGAAAGGGGCAGGGGGGTAGGGAGAATGATAGCTATAGGGGAAGAGAGAATAGAAGGGGTAGGGGAAGAGAGAATAGAAGGGGTAGGGGAAGCGAGAATGGAAAGGTTAGGGAAGGGATAAAGGATGGGGGAATGGATAAAGGATGGGGGAAGGGACAGGTAAAAGGGGGAAGGGTCAAGGGGAAAGTAAAAGGGGCAGGAGGGGGGAAGATAAGGGGCAGGAGGGGGAAGATAAGGGGCAGGAGGGGGGAAGATAAGGGGCAGGAGGGGGAAGATAAGGGGCAGGAGGGGGGAAGATAAGGGGCAGGAGGGGGGAAGATAAGGGGCAGGAGGGGGAAGATAAGGGGCAGGAGGGGGGAAGATAAGGGGCAGGAGGGGGGAAGATAAGGGGGGGGAGATAAGGGGCAGGGGGGGGAAGATAAGGGGCAGGGGGGGGAAGATAAGGGGCAGGGGGGGAAGATAAGGGGCGGGGGGAAGGAAAGGGGCAGGGGGGTAGGAAAGGGGCAGGGGGGTAGGAAAGGGGCAGGGGGGTAGGAAAGGGGCAGGGGGGTAGGAAAGGGAGGAAGGGTGAGGGGAGGAAAGGGGCGGGGGGAGGAAAGGGACAGGGAGAGGGGGAAGGAAAATAAGCTAGGGAGGGGGGAGGGAAGAGGCAAGGGAAAAGGGAAAGGGGGAAGGGAAGGGACAAGGGAAGAAAGGGAAAAGGGAGAGGGGGAGGAATATGGGAAGGGACAGAAGTAGAAATAGAAGGGGGAAGGGAAGGCGGAAAAGAAGAGGCAGGGGAAGATGGAGGTGAAGGGGGAAGGCAAGGGGCATGGGAAAGAGAAGGCAAGGGGCATGGGAAAGAGAAGGCAAGCGGCATGGGAAAGAGAAGGCAAGCGGCATGGGAAAGAGAAGGCAAGGGCATGGGAAAGAGAAGGCAAGGGGCATGGGAAAGAGAAGGCAAGGGGCATGGGAAAGAGAAGGCAAGGGGCAGGGGAAAGAGAAGGCAAGGGGCAGGGGAAAGAGAAGGCAAGGGGCAGGGGAAAGAGAAGGTAAGGGGCAGGGGAAAGAGAAGGCAAGGGGCAGGGGAAAGAGAAGGGAAGGGGAAGGTGTGGGGGCAAGGGAAGGAGAAGCAAAGGGGTGGGGCAGGGGAAGGAGCAAGGGGCAGGGGAAGGAGGAAGGGAAGGAGGAAAGGAAGGGGCAGGAGGAGGGGAAAGGAAAGGGGCAAGAAAACAAAATGAACAGGGGAAGGGGAGGGAAGGGGGAAGAAAAGGGGAAGGGGGAAGAAAAGGGGCAGGGGAAGGGGAAGGGGGAAGGAAAAGCATGGGTGGGAACATCAGCATTCTAAGCAATGGCAGCCTGCATGATTCTATAGTGACAGGTGCACTTTAAGCTGTGAAAGGTCCTAGAGGTCTCAGAACCTGTTAGGACTGTTACTCTCAGAGAAGCCCGCATGCCACAATATAACCACAATCTGAAAAATAACATATAAAGTTATAGCCTGGATCATTTACCAAGACTGTACAATTACCAGTGTTCACCTTCTGCTATGGAACTAAAAGATGATTGGCTACCTGGGGTTGGCACCCCGTTTTTACAACTTCTGCAATAAATTCTTGACGCAGTGCTACAAGTCATAGAGTACATCCGTTTTAAATCAGCAGGACAATTGCAACAGTATATACATTTTTATATATATATATAAAAAAAAAAAAAAAAAGTCAAATTTTTCACTTGCACTAAAAACAATAGTAGAAGGCCCATCCGTACGACACGGTGAAATGACATGGAAGTGCTTGCGTTAATTAGAGGCGTGGTGCATTTCATGTGATGCCAGCCTCTCTCTCTCTCTCTCTCTGGCAGTCTCATTTACCCGCGGCAGGAAGGATTAGTGATCAGATGTTTCGGTTAAGTTACCACTGAACTATTTGAACAGAGGAAGGTGTTGAGTACTAAAAAGAGCATTAAAACAAATAATCCAAAAAAAAAAATAATTAGAAAGTCTACTAATTACATCACCAGCGGCTGACTCTGACTGGATAATATTTACTATCTGCATTTACAGAATAAAATTTCTCTCTTTAAAAATAATTCCATTTTTTTTTTTAAATCATTTTGAAGAGTCTGGCTTCCGGGTCTCTCTGGTATTTTTTTAAAATTTTTTATTTTTTTAACTCTGACAGCGGTACCTTTGTCGTTTTTTTTTTTTTTTTAATTTTATTAGTGCACTTTTTTCTTCAGCAGATTTTGGATAGTCTCGCCGGGAGAGTAGAGGGGTTATCTGTGCAATGGTCCCCTGATGAAGTGATTTGTTTTTATTCTTTTTTACCCAACAAGTGCAGAGGTGGAAAAAAGCTGCATTCTGTTTACCGGCTGTGGGGCGGCTACATGCCCGGACTCGTCAGGACTGATTTATAAGTGCTCAAATGTTGTCCCCACCCGAAAAAAAAAAAAAAAAAAAAAAAAGACTGCTGTCCCTGAAATCGCCCGGCTTCTCCTCTCTGTGTCCATTGTCCGTCGCATTCGCTGTGTTATTGGGACGACGCCTTGGTCGCCAAAGACGCCACGCAGTGCTGCTGGAAGCTGGTGGATACGGCAGAATTACACGCTAGTCTCTGGCTTTGCAGCTTGACGGCTCCGCTGGCGTCGTTCTCCACCCCCCAGGGCTCTAGTCTAGCGGGGGCACAGCACAGACGATCTCCCAGGATGCCGCTGGTCTGCTCCAGCTGAGGTTTACTGGCATTCGGCTCCGGACGCTGAAGGAGGGTGGCGATATGGTTCAAAAGGTCCCCAAAAAACTCCGGAACGCCTTCGTACCCTGAAACACAGAAGACACCATGAGCCATTGTGCGACAACACACTTCACGTTATTTAGGAGTAAAATAAACCTGTTGGGACATACACTTTATTACCAAAAGTATTGGGACGCCTGCCTTTACACGCACATGAACTTTAACGGCATCCCAGTCTTAGTCCGTTGGGTACAATATTGAGTTGGCCCACCCACCACTTCAATTCTTCTGGGAAGGCTGTCCACAAGGTTTAGGAGTGAGTCTATGGGAATGTTTGACCATTCTTCCAGAAGGGCATTTGTGAGGTCAGGCACTCATGTTGGACGAGAAGGCCTGGCTCCCAGTCTCCACTCCAAGTCATCCCAAAGGTGTTCTGTTGGGTTGAGCTCAGGACTCTGTGCAAGTTCCTTCACCCAAAACTCGCTCATCCATGACTTTGTGGACCTTGCTTTGTGCACTGGTCCAAACCATTTGGTGGAGGGGGGATTATGGTGTGGGGGGTTGTTTTTCAGGGGTTGGGCTTGGCCTCTTAGTTCCATTGAAGGGAACTCTTAAGGCGTCAGCATACCAAGACCATTTGGACAATTTCATGCTCCCAACTTTGTGGGGATGGCCCCTTCCTGTTCCAACATGACTGCGCACCAGTGCACAAAGCAAGGTCCATAAAAAGACATGGATGAGCAAGTTTGGGGTGGAGGAACTTGACTGGCCTGCACAGAGTCCTGACCTCAACCGACAGAACAGGGATATGCAGTTATCGGACCTCTAGCTGTTGTTAAACCACAAGTCCCATCATGCCTCTGCCTCTGGGTGTCATGCTTGTGGCTGTCAGAGTCTTGCTATGATGGGACCTGTAGTTCTGCAACAGCTGGAGGTCTGCTAATTGCATATCCCTGCAATAGAACACCCTTGGGATGAATTACAGCGGAGAATTATAGCGGAGATTGCAAGCCAGGCCTTCTCGTCCACATCAGTGCCTGACCTCACAAACGTGCTTCTGGAAGAATGGTCAAAAATTGTAATAGACACACTCCTAAACCTTGTGGACGGCCTTCCCAGAAGAGTTGAAGCTGTTATAGCTGCAAATGGTGGGCCAACTCAATATTGAACCCTACGGACTAAGACTGGGAAGCCATTAAAGTTCATGTGCGTGTAAGGGCAGATGTCCCAATACTTTTAGTAAAATAGTGTAAGTGCTGAAGCTGCCATTGTTGGTTCTGGAGATTGTCATTCTCGCTTCGCTATTGCTTTAAAAAGCACACATGCCTAGTGCATTACTGTAACCTTTATTGACCAAAAGAATACACAAAAACACTCACAAATGTTGTTGAATGATGAGCATCAACTCACAGTAAGTTCACTCGAGCACTGGGGTGTCCTCATGTAGCTCAAACGGTCCCTTGATATACCAGGTTTGCACGTTTCAGGGACGCGCCCCTTCCTCAGAGGTTTTTTGGTTCTGAGGAAGGGGGTGCATCCCCCGAAACACGTAAGCCTGTTATATCAAGGGACCATATCAGCTATATTATGCGATTCCAGTGCTGGAGTGGACGTACTGTGGTTTGACACTCATTATTCAGCAACGTTTGTGTGTTTTTTTGGTCAATAAAGGTTACGGTAATGAACTTGGCGTTGGCGCCCTCCTGTGTCTGCTTTTTACAGTGATCTGTTGAGATTCTCCTATTTGAGAACCCTTGTATGCTTTTAACATCTGGAAGTCTTCACTTCTGTATTGCTGGAGGGTGTGGGGTGTAGTGTTGCTTCTCTATGGGCCTGACTCAGAACACGGATGAACGCTGAGGCTATGACTTCATTGGCTACCTGTTTGCTACAGGTCAATGATTAACCTCCACCTTTCAACCTTATCTACTGAATCCTCCCATTGTTTTACTGAGCCATAGGGAACCTCAGGAGGC